>BSDF01000001.1:214029752-214585096 GCA_027925045.1 Hypotaenidia okinawae
CCCTGCACCCACACCCACCCCCATACCCATCCCCACACCCACCCATGCACCCATCCCTGCACCAACCCTTGCACCCAAACCCACCCCTGCACCCACACCCACCCATGCGCACACCCCTGCACCTGCCCCCACCCCTACACCCCCCACCGCAATCACACACCCCCTCGTACCTGCACCCACTCCCTCACCTGCCTCCACCCTGCAGCTTCCAGAGCCCTTCACACCTACCTCTGCACCCACTCCTGCACCTGCCTACACCCCTGCCCACCCCTTCACCCACCCCTGCTCCCACTCCTTTTTCTATCACCCAATTCCACATTGCCCCCCGCCCCAGGTCTGATTTTGCCCCTCCAGGGAGTTCCCACCACCACTCCCCCAGCCTGTGCATGCCTATTACCTTGGGTTCAAGTGTTTTACTGCTGCCAGCAGAGGGGAAGGATGAAATCCCAGAACATCGAAAACTGGAGTTCTTCAGGTGGTGGCTGGAAACATCAGCTGCCCCCCTCATGCTGGGAGCAGGGGGTATTCTTGGGAGGGAGCCATCCTGGAGAACACAGTGGGATGCGTGATTGCTGCAATAGGGCATGGACTTGTAACACAGTTTGAGTTGGAAGGGACCTTTAAAGGTCATCTAGTCTAACCCTCTCCCCCAGTGGTGAGCAGGGACACCTTGAACTAGATCAGGCTGCTCAGAGCCCATCACGTCCAACCAGACCTGGAATGCTTCCAGGGATGGGGCATCTACCACCTCTCCCAAAAACCCATGCCAGGGCTTCACCATCACTGTAAAAATTTCCTTATTATCTCCCTTCCTTTAGTTTAATGCCGTTACTCCTCATGGGATTGCTTCATGCCTTCAGCACCAGCCCCTCTCCAGCTCTCCTGGAGCCCCTCGAGGGATGGGAAGGGGCTCAGGGCTCTCCCCAGAAGCAGCCTTCTCTTCTCCAGGCTGAGCCAGCCCAGCTCTCTCAGCCTGTCTCCAGAGCAGAGGGGCTCCAGCCCTCATATCGTCTCCATGGCCTCCTCAGGGCTCACTCCAACAGCTCCGTGTCCAAATTGTCTTGAGGACCCCCAGGCTGGAGGCAGCACTGCAGGAGGGTCTCCCCAGAGCAGAGCAGAGGGGCAGAATTCCCCTTTCCCAGCCCTAAACACTGGGGGTTTTCTGGGCTGCCAATGTACAGTGCTGGGTCATGGGATGTGGAACAGGCTGCCCAGGGAGGGCGTTGAGTCACCACCCCTGGATGTGTTTAACAGACAGATAGATGAGGTACTCAGGGATATGGTTTAACATAGGACAGGAAAGGTTGGACTTGATGATCTTAAAAGTCTTTTCCAACCTTGTGATTCTGTGATTCTGTGATAGGTATTGTATTTGGTGACATGGTCTAGTGTTGGACCTAGTAGGGCTTGATAGACAGTTGGATTCAAAGATCTTGAAGGTCTTTTCCAATCAAAACCATTCTGTGATTCTATGACTCTGTGCTTCTCACCCAACAACCCCCCACAAGTCCTTCTCCTCAGGGCTGCTCTCCAAACCTTCATCTCGGCACGGATACTGGGGGTTGGCCATGCCATACTGGGAGATGCACATTTCCAAGCATGCAGAAAAGAGAGGAGAAGTTTTGGGGAGCCAAGCGAGGGCCTTCTCGCTCCCAATAAACTGTGTGTGTTCTGCCTGGATAAACCACGCCGTGCAAATATACGTGCTTCCTATTGTGGTCTCGTAACCCTGGGGGATGCCTAAAGCCCTCCCCCACAGGGAATGGCTTATTTGATGCAATCTGTGTGATGCAGTTGGGGGAAGACGGGGGAGGATTCAGCCACATGAGAAAGAAGCTAAAAGCAACTTTGAGATTGAGACTGGCAACTCTTTACCAAAAAAGAGACAAAATAAAACAAGACTGAACGGCAACATAATGCCAGAAAAATAAAAGCCTGAGCTTGGAAACGGTATTTTAAAACTCAATTGTACTTCAAAGTGTTCTGGGCGTGGGGAATAAGTGCAGCTCCCAGAACTTGGTCCTTTTCTGAAGCACAGTTGAGCCTTTGTTTTGTGTTTGGAGGAAAGAAGTGACAAACCACACTGGTCACTGGGCTTCACAGAATCACAGAATCACAGAACCACAGGGGTTGGGAGGGACCTCCAGAGATCATCAGGTCCAACCCCCTGCCAAAGCAGGCTCCCTAGGACAGGTCGCACAGGTCGGTGTCCAGATGGGGCTGGAATCTCTCCAGAGAAGGAGACTCCACACCCCCTGGGCAGCCTGTCCCAGGGCTCCCTCACCCTCACCAGGAAGAAGTTCTTCCCCAGATTGGTGTGGAACTTCCTGTGCTCCAACTTGCAGCCATTGCCCCTTGTCCTCTCCCCACAGACACTGAGAAGAGACTGGCCATGTCCCTCTGTGTCCCACCCTTCAGCTATTGATAACCATTGATCAGATCCCCTCTCAGTCTCTTCTCAAAGCTTAACATCCCCAGCTCACTCAGCCTTTCCTCACAGGGGAGATGCTCCAGGCCCGTAATCATCTCTGTGTCCCTCCTCTGGACTCTTTCCAGGAGATCCCTGTCTTTTTTATCCCAGGGAGCCCAGCACTGGACACAACACTCCAGGTGGGGCCTGACCAGGGCAGAGCAGAGGGGGAGCATCCCCTCCTGTGACCTGCTGCCCACACTCCTTTTGATACACCCCATATGGAGGATGCCCTCCTGCTTGTAGGGATGCTTTTTGGAGGGTGCAATCTCCCCTGTGGCGTGGGTGACAAAAGAGAAACGCCATTTATTTTTTCACACTAATTTTAATAATTGCCCTTTGTTAAAACAGCCCCCTGGGACTGTTACCTCTTGGGAGCGGAGGAATTCCCTCAAGTGTTGGGGGAAGAGGCATTTTCTCTATCAGCAGCAAGGATGCTCCCCATGCTTCTTGATCTCAACCCTTCCCATCCATGCCTGCTTCTTGGGGAAAACCAACCACTCCACCGTCCGGTCTCATTTTGGGGTGAATCCAGAGGAACGAGTTATCATTGCTGGCTTCACTCCCCATTAAAAATCTCTCTCTGCTTGGTAATTATCACTGGGAAAATGCTGTTAAATCTCCCTGGCTGCAGGATTGGCTCTGTGCAAGCTCAGGTAGCTACATACCCAGCAGCAACACAGCATTACACCATCCTTTACGTAAACTGAAAGTTAATTTTCCCCTGGGAAGAGGGTTTTTTTTTCCAGCCCTTTGAATTGTGCCTGCGCCTCATTTTGTCTCTCCTGCTTTTATCACCGGCAAAAACGTCCGTCTGTCCATCCCCTCCGTGCTGCTGTACGCCTCCACAGGTATCCAGCGAGCCGGGGGAAATAATCACGCGACGGCAGCGATGAGGTCATGGGGTCTATCAGGCCGTGGGTCCCCCTTTCCCCGCCTTCCTCCCCCCCATCCTCCTCCCGCCCCCAATAACACGTTTGGTGATGTGGATTTCTGTCGACAGAGCGAGACGCCCGGCTCTCTCCTCCTGATGAACACGTCCCGCGAGGACAATGATGGAGTTCCTGAGAAATTTTTACCGCTGACCTTTCCTCCGCCGTGGAGAGGGAATGCGTCTCCCAGTGAAGGCTGGGGACAGCGGAGACCATGTTATAATGCTGGAAAATGTGACTCTGTCTTTGTGGAATGCCATTTTCCTCCCCCCCCACCCCGTTCCCCACTTTCTTTCCCTTTTCTTCCCCCACCCCCCCACCCCCCCGCCCTCCCAGAAAAAAAGCAGTGCTGAAAACTTGAAAATTTAAGGCAAAAAATTGCCGCCTGCTCCCCCCTCCCCTTCCCAGCCCCGTCTGAACAAGCAGCCAAGCTGTTAAATGCTTTTACCTGCTGTGTCCAAGTCAAAAGTTAAATAATGTGTGAACGAATGTGGAAGGAAAACAAGAGGCAGAGAGGGAGCGGGGGAGAGAGCCCCTCTTACAGCAGGATAATTGCTACACTATGAGAAACAAATAACATGCTGCTCCTCTCCGCGTCTGCGCCCATGACATCTTGACAGGTACAGCTGAAGTTAATTACGTGCCCCTCATTGCCTTTCGCTCCACTGCTGAGGCCGGATCCTGCAACTGTGCGGTGCAGAGCATCACGCCCTGGCAGCTGGCGGTCGCTTCTTGGAGGTCAACAGGTTTGCAGTGGGGCTGGTTTGCTTTCTGTGAGCCATCACGGTTGGAAACAGGCCTCCTCTGAGAGGCTGGGCCATCCAGCCAGCTGTGGGTGCTGGTGTCGCAGGACCTGCCTTTCACCCATGCCCAAAAAGAGAAGTCTATGGCTCCTGTTGTGCAGTTGCCACATCTTTTCTTCTCAGGTCTTTTTGGTGTTCCTTGATGCTTTTTTTGTTGTTGTCTAACCCGATGCATTCCTGCACTCAGCTTTGGTGAGGCCACACCTCAAGTGCTGGGTCCAGTTCTGGGCTCCTCACTATAAGAAGGACACTGAGGTCCTTGAATGAGTCCAGAGAAGGGCAACCAGGCTGGGGAAGGGACTGGAGGGCAAATCCTCTGAGGAGCAGCTGAGGGAGCTGGGGATGTTGAGCCTGGAGAAGAGGAGGCTGAGGGGAGACCTTCTCACTGCCTACAACTACCTGAAAGGAGGGTGCAGAGAGGTGGGCGCTGGTCTCTTCATCCAGGGGACAGGAGATGGGACAAGGGGCAATGGGCTCAAGCTGTGCCAGGGCAGGGTCAGATCAGATGTGAGGGCAAAGTTCTTCCCTGGCAGAGCTGTGGGGCTGTGGCACAGGCTGCCCAGGGAGGGGGCTGAGTTACCATTCCTGAATGTGTTTAACAGATGGGTAGATGAGGTACTTAGGGATATGGTTTAGCACAGGACAGGAACAGTTGGACTTGATGTTCTTAAAGGTCTTTTCCAACCTTGTGATTCTGGGATTGCCAAACACATCACGATGCTGGTTTAATCCCTTTCCACTGATGCAGGATGTCCTTCATCGCATCTCAAATTTGGCACGCTTTCCTTTTACAAACCCTCTACTGGATCACCCCTCCCACCTTAGTCCCACGGTGGGGTCTCATGGGTGTCTGAATTTTTTTAAATGCTAGTAGTTGGGACAATGTGATAAATGAAAGGGATCTTCATGCCTCCTGAACATGTATTCATCTCACCAGCATCAGGGACCAGATGTCCTTGGTTGCTTTCAGCTGCCTTGGTGTTTGATGGGGAGTTTCCTGTTTATGTGTTTAAAAAAAGGGTAGATGAGGTTCTTAGGGATATGGTTTAGCATAGGACAGGAATGGTTGGACTTGATGATCTTAAAGGTCTTTTCCAGCCTTGTGATTTTGTGATTCTGTGATTCTGTGATCTTCTCTCATGACTGCATTTAGGACAAGATGTGTATCAAAGTCTGTCTCTCTCTGTGTTGACTATGGCAGAAGCTGTGCATGACTACCTCAGATGGAGGGGGCATGCCAATGAATGCATTCGGTTGGATGTGTCCTGCCCCATGCACAGAAATATGTGTTTCACTCATTATGGATGCTGGGTTAGCGTCCCCTTTGTTTTAGCATTGCTTTTATTGTGGTTCATGTTCAAAGAGATGAGAAATTTGATGAGTGAATGGGTGATGTGGGTTTTCCTTCCAACTCTTCTTTTCCCCAGACCGCAGTTTCTCACGCTGAGTCTGAGTTTCTTAGAGGGAGGGAGTAAAGAGAGGAGACTGTTCATGTGTGGAACAAAAAGGGGCAACATCTCTTCCCCTGCTCACCTTAGGTGGGAAAAGCCCAGGAGCACCCAGGCTGACCCAGCAAAGTGGATTTGTCTGCATTGCTGACCCAGAGGCCATCAGAAAACGAGGTCGAGTCCATCCCAATGATCCACACCACTCACCCTCTGCCCCATGCCCAGCCTGGAGTGAGTCCCCATGGGCAGGGAGTGTGAGTCTGAGCCTGCTTTGGTCCCTTCTGTCCATAATTAGACCTACAGAACTATCTCAGCAGGCTTTATACTCTCAAGCACTGATTCCACGCTATAAACCACCACTCTGGTGATCTGAAGCACAGCCCACATACTATGTCAGACAGTTTGACTTGGCCAAAACACAGAAAGTAGCTCTTATGTCTTGGGGCCAGAAGGGCAACACATGAGCTGGGGGAGCTGACACCATGTGTGGTGTAGGGAGGAGGTGCTCCAAACAGGGACAGCCCTGAGTGGAATGGACTCCCACCAGTCCACCCTCCTTGGCCTCAGGGCCAGGGACACTTGCTTGTCCTCTGTTATTTAGCACTATAGACATGACCTGTGAATCCCACTGCTACAATCATGTCTCTTTACATGGTCTTTATCCATACCTCATAGCTCCTCAAGTGAAAATGTCCATATCTGGACATTTTCTGGCTATGTCCATATCATCATGCTATGCAGAGTGAAAAAAATGCTGAAGACTTGACATCCACAGTCCAAAAAGCATTGTTTTTGGACTAGCTGTAGCCTGGTCCCATGGACCCTCTCTTAGTTGGCATGTGATAGGTGTTCCTCTGGAATGAGTCTTCATTTTGGTTTTGCTGAACCAAAACTTCAATGCAGATGCAGGCTCTCCCCTTGGATAGACTATGAAAAGCTCCCCACCACCACCACCACCCAATCCGTGTTCTTTGACTTTTGCTTCAACTTTGAAAATAAATCCAGAAACTTGAAAGAAAACCTCATCCCAAAGCTCCACCCTCCACCATCACAGAGAGACCACAAGCTGTTTGCTTGGGGCTGGCATACCTTGTCCTGCTTTTTCACAGACACTCAGCAGAGTCTCACCACCATGTCAAGCCCAGACAATTCATCTGCCCAGTTTTACTTTGTGTTTTCACCCCTCTAATAATGACATTACTATTTCCTTGGGCATCTGCGTCAATACACCTGAACATCTCCTGTGTCTTCTCCTCCAAAGATGTGTTCATCAAGGTACATCATGGATTTACTACAGTCAGTGCTTTCTGACTTTCTGACTTTGGTGGAAAACTCCCACAAGGAAAATAATCAATTGCAAGTAAATAAGCATTGACACACGCTCCACAACAAATTTACGATCTGGATACCCTCAAGAATTCTTACTAAAGACCACATTTTACTTTATTTTTTTCCAAACATTTGATTTGGCAGTTGTTCCTGGAAGACCAGGCCTCAGCGGTGGGGAACTGACTCAACAAGACCCGTAGCCATGCTTATGAGATTGCAAGCATTTTTTAGGCTCTTGCAGAAAGCACCAAACGAAATAGTTTGAAATTAGGTTGAAGGTCCTTTATCAAGATATTTCCCCACCCCTCCAGAGGCAAAATATATCAAACAAGGCTCTTGTCTTTCTATCGCTCACAGGCAGAAAGGAAGGTAACTCATTTGATGTCTACTCTGAATAGACCTGCCTCTACCCTACCATGCATTTTTGTCATTAGTCCTACAAACATTCCAGGTACAGTTCTAGACGCTGGAGGGATTTCAGAAATGCTTTTGTGCTGCATGCCAGAATGCTAGAAATGGGGCTAGATTGTGTCATCAATTTTTAATCAAGTCTCCCTTTGCCTCTTTCTGTAAGTTGCTAAAAAAGTTATATATAAAATAGCAAACAAAGAGTTTCCATATAGCTTTAAAAATGGACTTCCTCATTGCAAGTGCTGTAGGTGCTTTGGGGTGTTCTGCTGGAGGACCTACTCCTGTCTGGGTTCATAGAGCAGTGACAAGGAGAGGGGAATATTTTTGCTTGGCTTAGTTGGCACATTTGCCCTGTTCTGCACCAAATTTGATCATCATGTTTTATGATTTCACCCCAAGCAGGAAATCTAGACCATGGATCAGTGGCTGCCCTAATTTTTATTGGTAAATCGTGATCTTTATTGGTAGAGTTATGAGCTAGGTGGACTTTACAGTCTTTGTGTAATGAAGCCAATATATTACTACCAGTGTGATGGTTTAAATTTAATGTAAGGACAAAGGTAGAATTCTTTTCTTTTCTTTTCTTTCCTTTCCTTTCTTTCTTTCTTTCTTTCTTTCTTTCTTTCTTTCTTTCTTTCTTTCTTTCTTTCTTTCTTTCTTTCTTTCTTTCTTTCTTTCTTTCTTTCTTTCTCTCTTTCTCTCTTTCTCTTTCTTTCTCTTTCTTTCTCTCTTTCTTTCTCTCTTTCTCCCTTTCTGCCTGCCTGCCTGCCTTCTCTTTCTCTCCCCCTCCTTTTTTTCTTTCTGTCCATCCATCCGTCCCTCCATCCATCCATATTAACAGCAAGTCAGTTACTCCAACATGGACACACCTACTTTAACCTACCTTAAAGAGTTCGGGTTTACAGGAAGAAAAAAACCCAATACTACCATGATTTAGTGTTTTTGTTGATGCAGCTGTGGTGAGAAATGCCTGTCTCCCAGCTTAGTCCCACTAGTATGTGAGAAGGAGCCCTAAGTCCAGAGATCACAGATATAAAAGTCATTCTGAAGTTCTCTGTTCTGTTTTTGTTTGTTTGTTTTTCAAACCAGAAATCCCCATTTCCAAAAGCATCCTGCCACACTGGTTATTGTGCTAGTCTGAAAAGGCCAAGGCTTATTCATGTCCCTTGCAGAGCAATATTGGGTCAGGATGGCACTGTCCATCAACTTCCGAGCAAGGGTTAGACACCCACCCTCAAGAAGGCTGAAGAAGGCTTTTGTGGTTATGGTTGGATGGTACCAACTGTCACATCAAATACAGCAGCTCCTATCCAAAATATCAGCCATGACCTCAGTTCCAGGGCTCCCAGTTGCTCTTTGGAGAATCTTGTCCTTCCTCTGACTATGGAAGATCCAAAGAATCTCAGACAATTACCATAAGTGCTTAAAATTATCCCATGGATAATCCTCATCTCTTCACCTACCCCCAGGCTCTGCCCTGAAGAGTTGCAGTCAGGATGGGGAAGTCAAGGAGAGGAACAGGGACATGAGTTGAAATCATGGGCTTGGCAAACACTCCCCAGTTACTGCTGGAGCAGGAAATACAGTCCCACCATCTCCATTTCTCAACCTGAATCAAACCCACCAAACTGCTCAGCAGCAATAAGCTCCAGCAGGACTTTGTGTTTCATTTCCAAAAAGTTGGTTTCTTTTTTTAAAAAAAAATAAAACATCCCTTTTTGTGGGGGGTTTTGTTGTTTGGGGTTCTTTTACCAGGCTGGGAAGGTTCACAGCAATGCAGTGGGAAGGGTGAAAAGGATCAGGCCCTGGGTGGTGCCAGAGCCAGTGGACCACATCTGGTTTCCCAGATCCTGGGATGGGTTGGCAGCACAAACAGCAAGAAAAAGCCACATTTTATTTGTAAACCCTGTGAAGTTACAGTGGTGTCACCGCAGCACAATAAACATTGAATCCCACAATACCAGTGTTACAGTCTCCATCCAGACAAAAGCCTTGCTTTATTATTGCAATAATCTTCAGTTTTGTAACATTTACTTAATTCCTTATTCTTAAAAACCCCACAGGAAGAATAGACCAGTCCTAACCTCTGCTGGACTGCAGTCCTGAGCTATTCATCTGCCATATCAGCATTCTTTTTTAAATAGCTTTCCTGCAGACAATAGGTAGAATACATCATAAGTCACTTACCATCTGCTGTGCAAGTGCATTGTGAAGCATCTTTCTTCCATAGATTATTGTTTTGATAGATTAGGGGGTTGTTCAGCCATGATGCCTCATCCCATCAATTTTAAGCTCATGAAAGAGCCCTCAAGGCTGAAATACCTGAATCAATGCAGAAGTCCTTAACAGCATCTCATCGTGCCCCCACAGGGTAGGAAAATGCTATTACACCCTCTTTCCAGATGAGGACACCACGTCCTGTTTTTCTGCTATGTTTCTTTAATTAAGAGTGTTTGATCCTTCTGCTCCATCCATGGAGGGATACAAAGGGAAACAGCTTTTTTCCTCCTGATTGAATCAGGGATGGATTTGGGACTGGAAGCTTTGCTAGAGGTGCTCCGTAGCATCCCAGACACCAAGCCATCTGCTCTGCTCTTTGCAGCTTCAACACTTCTATACCACCAGCTCTTAAGTACAGAGCTGCATCAGCGCAAGGGGTGAAACAGAGACCATCCCAGAGCACCAGCATCCATGGGAGAAAATCCCACCTTTCAGGATACACCTTTCATTGTGTTCGTTGTATTTAAACCTGTGTGCTTAAGTATAAGGAATCACAGAATTGTAGGGGTTGGAAGGGACCTCAAGAGATCACCAAGTCCAACCTCCAAGAATTTAGTTGATCCAAACCTCAAAGCATTGAATTGAGATTAAAAAAAGCAAGAAAGATGTAAGCACCATGGCAGAATGAGTTTATTTCCAACCTAGACAACGTACATCTAAAGAAGATAGATACCAGTGGACTGAACTGGAAGTGTACCTGCTACATCCCACCATAACTGGAAAAGAGTGTCACTTCTTTTCATTGAGCTTTTTTCCCCCACACTTACAGCTGATACATCAATGGTTCCCATTCTGCCTTTCCTGATGCAATGTGTCCTGCTGGTGGCTATTCCCACCCCCGGTAAATCCCTGTCAAGGATGCAGCTGTGCCTACGCTGTGCTCAGCTCTACTGAGTCCTTACCCTGTTTTTTTCTTGAGATGACTGAAGAGCTTTCTGAGCTGATGGTACATCTCAACCACTGAATGGGTGAGTTTGGCCCCAGGAACCAGTGGTTTCTGGTGGGCTGGAGCTGCTGTCAAACCTGAAAATTACCTGAATTTAAGTGGTCCTCTGGGGAAAACTCATCCTTTCTGCAGAAGGACTTGGAACACAAGGTCTGATTCAGCAAGATGCAGAGTGAGGGGCTTTTGAATGACATATGTTTGGTAAAATTTAATGAGTGTGGGTTTTGCATTAAATGCCTTAAGAAACTCAGTGTGAAGAGCTCAGGAATAGATCATACATGAGACACCCATAAAGATGGGAAAGAAAGATGTAAATCAGAGGAACAAGATTTATCAGCTTCAATCTGTAGTCCAGGAAATGCCAAGGAGACCATGGCAATTGGAATGTGCCACTGCCCAGCTGGATTTTTCCTGCATCTTGTACCCCAGATACCCCTAACCAAAGTGGATCACCCCTCCTTGATGCCCCTAAAGACTCATCTCCCCCACCTCAGCATGATCAGCATCCCAAAACCCTCATCTACCTGAAAGCAATTCAGCATCCTCAGGGTTAAATCAGATTTCATATCCAGCCAAGACCTGGCAGCTGAATCTCAGCCCATCAATAGCTTTTACAATCAAATTATAGACTCCAGAAAAAGAAAAATAAAAACTAGAAGAAGAAGAATAAAAAAATCCAGTTCAAAGTTTATAATGGAAATTATGACAGAGCCATGATTGTAGTAGCAGGAACAGCATCACTGTAATGCAGTCGTAAACTGGTACCGTCCTGGAGGGTATTATAAAAGGGGGGGAAAAAGCATCTGAAGTGCACTTGGTACCCCCAAAAGGTCTGAGGAGGTGGGTGCCATGACTGGATGGGAGAAAGGCTGCTTGCCAAGATGAACTTCAAAGGATTAAATGTCCTCCCCAGGGCAAAACGGCATCTGCAGTGTCTCCACGGCCCTGTGTTGAGGGCAGCAAGACAAGATGCTGAACCAGCCCCTTCGTGGGGCTCATGCCAGCTCTGTGCACCCCTGAAATAGGGAAAATTAAACAAATGCATCTCCAGGATGGACAGATGTCTATACATGGGCAAACTCACAAATTATATGTGTCAAAGCAATGGGGGATTGCAGTGATTTTTCAGTGTGGATCTAACAAGGTGGAGGTGCAGCTTTTTTCCCACATTTAAGTAGGGAAAACCAAATCTTAAAAAAGTTTCTGGATCTCATATTTATTATTATCTGGCCATTAGGGGAGGGAAAGTGTTTGTGAGCTTTGTTTGCAAATCCTGTCTCCTGAACTCCCACTCTGGATCCCGGGTTTGCAACGAGTTAGGTCCATCCTCTCCAAGACCTTTTAAAAAGATGGAGCAGAAATGATGCTTGGTTCCTTCAGAAAGTGGAAGAGGAGAATGATACAATAAAGAAACAACTGCCACGTTTTATTGCCTTACTCACCCATGGTTTCTTGAGTATGACTTATGGAGGCTTTGATTTACGCTAGTGCAAGCTTTATCTGCTGCTGTCTTGGCCAGCTCATTCTTAATACCAAGACCTATGGGCCTCTGCTGACTTTCTTGGTTAAATAAATTAAAGCAAATATAAACGTTAATGGAAGCCACTATATTTATGGCTAGATCGGAGCGCTGTCTCTTACACCATGGGTCCAATCCAAAACCCATTAATCCAAAGCCTACTGACATCCCAGCATCAGGGCCTATCTTCAGACTTTTCCTTCTCACTATGAAAGGGGCAGCTAAAAAACTAATTTTAAATAAGATTACATTATCCCACAAAAGCCACTCTGCACAAAACTTTCAACCCTTGGCACCTCTGGGGAGACAGAGCATTTGGGATGTTTTAGTGGCTGTTGTTTGAAGGCTGAAGATATTCCTCCCTCAGTCATGCCTCCCCCTCTTTTCCTCTCCATGCCAACCATCCCACCTTCTAAATATCTCCTCGTGAAACGTTTTGCAATGCATCATGCTCTGTTTGTGGCCAAACACATTTTTGGCTCTTCTGCATGATACAGAACTCTCTTCCAGCTCTTCAGACACTTTCTCAGATTATTCCTTGCCAAGCCTTTATTTTTTTGGCCTGGCTGGATGAGAGAGAGATTTCTGCTGCTTTTATTATTACTATTATTTTATTATTATTATTATTTATTCAGAGACAATTTTTGCTATGTGTACTTGGATAACTGCTGTCTTGCCATTCCAGTGTCTGCATTAATGAATTCTGGTATGCTTCTTCCCTTTGCCCCTATACTTCCAGTTCAAAAAAATACCCCCAAGCAACCACAAAAGCAAGAAAATGAATCACCCCAACAGAAAAAGATCGTATGCTGAACAAGGCTAGAAGAGAAGAGTGGCATAAATGGTTTAAAAAAGTGGAAAAATATTGGAGTTGTCACACAGGGTTTTAGGATGAGTCTGTAATTGAAGCTGTTGTGTTTTCATGTGGAAGTAGAATCATAGAATTATAGAATAGGTTACGTCGGAAGGGATCTTTGGAGGCCATCTAGTCCAACCCCCCTGCAGGGAGCAGGGACATCTTCACTAGATCAGGTTGCTCAGAGCCCCATCAAGCCTGACCTTGAATGTCTCCAGGGATGGGGCCTCCACCACCTCTCTTGGCAACCTGTGCCAGTGATCCACCATCCTCATATTGAAGAACTTTTTCCTCATATCCAACCTAAATCTCCCATTTTCTAATTTTTAGTTTAAACCCATCACCCCTCATCCTATCACTCCAAGCCCTTGGGAACAGTTCTTCCCCAGCTTTCTTATAGGCCCCTTTAAGAGATTGGAAGGCTGCTACAAGTACCAAGTTCTGGGTTATTCTTGCAGCATAAAGTCTTGCTGCTATCACAACCATGGGAGGGATAAAAGGAGCAGCAAGAAGGAGCATCAGCTCCTCAGTTATTATCAAATATTATAGTTTATCAAGGCTGTGGATTTCCACATCTGACCATGTTCTGTTGATATTAATAGACCTTTTCCACCAAGCTGAGTGGGGAGTGGATTCAGAGACTGAAAGGCAAGAAGAAAGCTTTTGGTCAGACGTTCAGCATGGAGAAGGATGGAGAATCTACCCAAAATGATTACAGCAACAAGTCCCCAGCCTCTGTGTGAACACAAGTGCATCCTTCGGGATGACATCCAGACTTCTTGGGTTTATAGACAGCGTGGCCCTCCCAAAATTTTTGTGTTAAAGCATGGGCATACCCACACTGGTATCCATGGGTCTGCAGGATTAGGAAGCTATCAGTCTAATGGATCAGGACAATTCAAGGAGTCCTGATGTCCTTGTATTGCAGCAGCTGTGTTTGGGAGCCCTGGCTTGATTTGTGCCAGGTAATTTGTGTGTATGTAGCAAGAGGGATTTTGTACCCATGACAGCCCACTGTCCTCAGAACAAGGATAGCACAGGAGACAAGAGCAGTGAAGTTGCACACAAACTGGTGGGGAATTTAGGAATTCATAATGTCTCTTTCAGTGGTGCTCAGGGTCAGGACAACAAGCAGTGGGCATAAATTTAAAAATAGGAAGTTCCACCTAAACAAGAGGAAGAACTTCTTTACTGGAAGGGTAGCAAGAGCATTGGGACAGGCTGCCCAGAGAGGCTGTGGAGTCTCCTCTCAAGACATACAAAACCTGCCTGGATGCATTCCTGTGCAGCCTGCTCAAGGCGATCCTGCTTTGGCAGGGGGTTGGACCTGATGACCTCCAGAGGTCCCTATCATTCTGTGGTTCTGTAAATTAACCCAACCATTTCTCTCTGACATCTGTCATCCCAAACATTTCAAATATAACATGCCAGTTTTGACTGTCAGCACCACCTCCACATCACCACTGGTGAACCTCAGTGGCTGCTGAAGGCGGCTCTACCAAGCTGGTGTACCAGAGTTCTGCAGGCCAGATTTGGGGACTGCTTGCAGTTTGGTTGCACTACTTCTTACTGAATTTAAGATAAAGACTCTCTCTTCCAGGTAAAATGGCATGTTAGGCAGGTGGGATGAGATATCACCTGTAGGACACAAAGGCACCTAAGCCTCTGCAAGGTGATGAAGCAGCATAAGCCAAATTATAATCAAGTATATCCCCAGCACAGCCACCCCCTGCAGGCACATTCTCTAGACACATCCAGAATTCTCCTTAGACCCATCTCATAGGGCTTCCTGAAGACCAGGGATGGAGATGGGATGAGAAGAGGGCACTTTGCATGCTGTCGTTAGACTTCTGTGTCTGATCCACATGCAGATCACCATGGGAAAAGTCTGCAGGTATTTTGCCTCCCTTTTTCATGCACGTCAGCATTGGTGGGCTGCAGGCATGTCCCCAGGTAAAGTGGCTCAAACAAGACACCCTTTCTACTTCACCTTAATGAACTGTCTACCATCACCCTGCAAAGCCCTTGACTTTTTGAGCAAAGTACTCTTTTGGCCCCAGTACATAGAGCTATTGGAGTGCACCCAGAGGAGGCCATGAAGATGATCAGGGGACTGGAGCACCTCTCCTGTGAAGACAGGCTGAGAGAGTTGGGCTGGTTCAGCCTGGAAAAGAGAAGGCTCTGGGGAGACCTAATTGCAGCCTACCAATACTTGAAGGGGTCCTACAGGAAAGTGGGAGAGGGACTGGTCACCAGGGAGTGCAGGGACAGGACAAGGGGTGATGGCTTCAAGCTGAAAGAGAGAAGGGGGAGGTGAGATGGTAGGAAGAAATTCTTTACTCTGAGGGTGGTGAGGCCCTGGCACAGGGTGCCCAGAGAGGCTGTAGAAGCCCCATCCCTGGCAGGGTTCAAGGCCAGGTTGGATGGGGCTTTGGGCAATCTGGTCTAGTGAAGGTGTCCCTGCCCATGGCAGGGGGTGGAGGTTCTTTCCCACCCTAAGCACTCTGATTCTGTGATTCTGTGAAAGTGACAAATATCATTCAGACCAGCTTTGCATGTTGCTGAGGAGAAAAAAAGCTTCATGAATATTTACCCTGAGGATTTCCTCAATTACAATAACTTTTTGGAATATTTTTCCTGTAGATTCGATGCAATTAAGTGAATAAAATATACTACAGCCTGTGTTTTCCAAGAGTAGGACAGTGTTCAAACAATAGTGCAGTCATGCTATGAGAAGGCAAAAGGAACCAATGCCTGCCTGTGTTTTTGTTCCATCCTATAGTAAATCCCTGAAATGGCTCTGGAATATAATTTAAGTAATTCAGTGCTAATCCAGGCCCTGAATCTATACCACAACCTCAACAGTTCCATGCCTTGCTCAGCACCAATTTCAAAAAGTTTTTACAGTGGACATACTCCATTGTGGAAGACAAATCAAAGCCCATAATGAGGTGTTTGTAAGTAATCCAAAAGCCTAACTCTACCATCTTCTGATAAGAACAGATCAAGCAAGCCTGGATGTTTCTGAGAAAGGATGAAGGCTTTTCACAGCATCCCCTTGAAGACCATCCTTTAATAAAATGAATTGGGAGGAAAGATAACTCAAGCAAGATCTATTAAGAATGTCTTAAGGATATCTTAAAAGATGCCTAAGAAAATCAGAGACCAAGTTTTTGGAAGCTGTGCTCCCAGCAGAGCAAGCAGATGGGCAACTCTGGGTGTCCATAGCTGTGACCCAGATGGGTCTTAGGAGAAACCAGCACCAAGAGTTGAGGGAAAAAACATGTATTAGCAGGGACTAATTGGGGTGTGGATCCTTGAAAATTAGACCCCACCTAAGCTGTCCAGAGGAGCTTCAAATTTGTCTCCAAACCAGGGTGAGACAGATGTGTGAAATTACTCCAGTGAAACACAAGGAAGGTTTTAGGCAAAAATATAGAAGGCTGCTCTTACCTGTGGTTTATTATTATGTAAAGCAGAGTGTATCTGGGAGAGGTTTTCCTTATCTCAAGATCCCAGAGTGAGTTTTGGGAACTGCCAGCTCTTGTCAACTTTGCTCATGAGGTGGTTATGCCACTAATCTCTTCGCTGTCCCCAGTCTCCATCAAAACCCAGATTTTTCTCACTGTTGCAATTAGAAATACTTGGTCAAGGTGGAGCACTGTGGGCTGCTTTGGGATCCTTTCCCAATCTGGGAGTTGTATGTTCTCAACTTGAGGCCATGGATTGCAACTAACCAAGGTAACCCATGGGACTAGGTGACCCATGTCCCATCTTGGTTTTGCTTTGTTTTGCCTTGTCTGAAAATGTGTCCCTTCAGCAAGTCATGCCTGGATCTTCAGAAATGTTCATCCACTTCAGTCCCACCTGGGTTTACAGAAGTTCTCAGCTCCTACTTAGGCAACAGGAACCCTATTTTTGAAGTATAGTCACACAACTAATATTAAAATATCTACCCAGGAGGTATGGCAGCAGGGATGGCTGCCTTGAGCCCTGAAAGAAGTTCACATTCTTTTCTGCAAGTCAGTCTTGTCCGAAAACCTCTCCAAAAGCTCTTTGAATAACCTGGCCCTAATGCTGCCTTGTAGGAGATGGTCCCAAGACCCATTGAGTCAGAGCAAAACCTGGCACAGCTCTCTCCTGGTCCCTGCTTCCCATGACAGAGTCAGAATGAATGTTGGGATCAGGGACTAGATTAAAAAATGGGCAGAAATAGGGATATCTAACAAAGGTCCTGCTCACAGATGAGGTGTTTTTACTCTCAGCCAGCATTTGCAAAGCCGGGACCATAATGGCAGAAGCTCCCTCAAACACTTTACATTATTGCTCCTTTTCCAGAAAGGATATTCAGGCATTTTATCCTCTCAAGTTGGCCTCCATCTCTCCACTCCTGCAAATCACTGCTATTAATTGTGCACCCGTCGCTAAGCCCCTCTGCGAGGAGGACTCCGACTCCGGCACCCCAGCAAAGGAGGGGTTACTGGACTGCTTTATAGGGAAGAGAAAATGCTACCCCACCCTGAAGAGATCACTCAGCTTTGGAGAGAGAAGCTGACAGATGGTTTTTATTAGGACAGAGGCCTTTAAAAGGCAGCATTGGGGTAGGGGTGGGACCTTTGGTCTGGAGGAAAAGCATGTTCTGCTTGGTCCCTGGACAGGAAGGTCAGGCTTGCATGGTCTCTGGCCAAATGGCACAAGAGTCAAGAAGCTCTGCTTTGATTTTTCCTCTGCCTGGCGATGGGAGCTGGGCTGGTGCACTGGGATGAGACTTGGATGCTGCTGTGCCTTCACACAGACTAGGTACGCCTATGGCATAGGTGATGGGTGGTGATACTAAAGCCAAGGTGAGGGACACAAACACCACTGCAATTCAGGGAAAATGAGCTGTGGCTGCAGTTCCAAATCCCATGCCTTTACAGGCAGGTAAGTAGGATGCTAGTGCACAAACATCTCTGTTATTTAAGGGTGGGTTGGTGGGTGGGAGAAGGAGGCAGAATAAGGCAGAGCTGTGAGGCTTCAGGCTTGCATTTCACTCTGGAAAGTGCTGTAATTTTCTGCAAGGTGGCTGGTAGGGGAGAAATCTCAGGCTACTGCACTCTTGCTGCTTTACAGGGATGGCTTAACATGCCAGAGGAAGGACAAATAGTGTCTTCATCCTCTTTTAAAGCTATCTGTGCTTCAGGTGCAAGAGAGTTGGCATATGATCTCTGCAAGATCTGTCCTCTTGCCCTTGTTTGGGCACTGCAAGGAGAACCACCGATGTTTTGCTTCCCTCTTGCTGCACCTTCCTGGCACAAAAACCTCTTCTCTGTTATAAGCCTTACAGCTGCCATGCACTAACAAGGTATAGCTGGAGCCATATCCCCTCCACGCTCGTGATGTTGTGGCTCTGGGGGATGAAGGATGTTCATGCAGTACTCCTCCACACCCCAGTCCCTGCTCAGCCCCTGCCAAGGTATATTCTTGTTTGAACCCCCTAGCTGGTTTCAGAGAAACCTGACATTAAAAAACAAGTAAATCACAGAATCACAGAACATTAGGAGTTGGAAGGGACCTCAAGAGATCATCTAGTCCAACCCCCCTGCCACAGCAGGATCACCCAGACTAAATCACACAGGAACGCATCCAGGGGGGTTTTGAATGTCTCCAGAGAAGGAGACTCCACAACCTCTCTGGGCAGCCTGTCCCAGAGCTCTGTCACCCTCACAGTGAAAAGTTTCTCCTTATGTTCCCACAGAACTTCCTCTGCTCCAGCTGCACCTGCTGCCCCTTGTCCTGTGGCTGCCATCCCTGAGCAGAGCCTGGCTCCATCCTCCTGACTCTCACCCTTTACATATTTACAGACATTAATAAGGTCACCCCTCAGTCTCCGCTTCTCCAGACTAAAGAGCCCCAGCTCCTTCAGCCTCTCCTCATAAGGAAGGTGTTTCACTCCCTTCATCACCTTGCTGGCCTCTTCCAAGGAGTTCTATGTCCTTCTTGACCTGAGGGGCCCAGAACTGGACCAAATATTCCAGGTGCAGTGTCACCAGGGCAGAGTAGAGGGGGAGAAGGACCTCTCTTAACCTACTAACCACCCTTCTTTTAATACACCCCAGGATGCCATTGGCCTTCTTAGCCATGAGGGCACATTGCTGGTCATGGTCATCCTGCTGTCCACCAGGACCCCAGGTCTCTCTCCCCTACACTGCTCTCCAACAGGCCAGTCCCCAGTCTATACTGGTACCTTGGGTTGTTCTTCATATTGTTCAAGTCCATGTATCAAAAGCTGTCTTCCTTTTCCAGAGATGTGCCATGTCATCCTGTATGTTATACAGACCAGGAAGGGCTATATCCAGTCTCATACCAATGTATTCACCCCTCAGGAGCATCAGTGCTTGCTATGAAGCAGTCTAGAGAAAATACTTTAATATATGCCCTACTCTTGATTTAATTTGGAGGAACCTCAGTTGCCCAGATGTTACTTTTTTATATACTACTGGTCATAAGCATTTTGTGGAAGATGTTTAGCATCAGATGGTCCTTGTTTGTTGTCCCCATCAGAAGAAAAAGCATGTGGATGAATAATCAAACCCAATGTGATAATAATTTGGCTTGTATTACTAACTGTGCAGGGTCACAGAATCACAGAGTTGTAGGGGTTGGAAGGGACCTTGAGAGATCAGTCAGTCCAACCCCCTGCCAAAGCAGGGTCCCTAGGACAGGTCACACAGGGCACAAAACCTGGTCACTGACCTATAATTCTTATTAATACAAAAAACCACACACTGAAAGTCATGGCAAGGTATGGTGGGTTTAGGAGACATGTTTCCTATTGCAGAGGGTGGATGTGGTCACTCTGCTCTGGGTAAAGGAGCTTGGTTTTATGTACAAAAAGCCATACTGAGCCAGATGTGCATTGGGCCACTGGCCTGAAGTTGTTTCTATTTATAGCTGGAGTCTGCATCTAAAGAATCACAGAATCACAAGGTTGGAAAAGACCTTTAAGATCATCAAGTCCAACCATTCCTGTTCTGTGCTAAACCAGATCCCTGAGTACCTCATCTACCTGTCTGTTAAACTCACCCAGGGGTGGGGACTCAGCCCCTCCCTGGGCAGCCTGTGCCACAGCCCCACAGCTCTGCCAGGGAAGAACTTTGCCCTCCCAGCTGAGCTGACCCTGCCCTGGCACAGCTTGAGCCCACTGCCCCTTGTCCCAGCTCCTGTCCCCTGGCTGAAGAGACCAGCGCCCACCTCTCTGCACCCTCCTGGCAGGGCAGGGGAGGCGCTGAGAAGGTCTCCCCTCAGTCTCCTCTTCTCCAGGCTCAACACCCCCAGCTCCCTCAGCTGCTCCTCAGAGGATTTGCCCTCCAGTCCCTTCCCCAGCCTGGCTGCCCTTCTCTGCACTCGCTCCAGGTGTCCTTCTTATGGTGAGGAGCCCAGAACTGGACCCAGCACTTGAGGTGCACTCACCAATGCTGAGTGAAGGGGCCCAATCCCCTCCCCAGACCTACTGGCCACACTATTTCTGACACAAGTCAGGATGCTGTTGGCCTTCCTGGCCACCTGGGCACACTGCTGGCTCATATTCAGTAGGCAGTCAATCAAATAGAAGATGCCCACAATACTCGTTTAAAATGGGGGAACTACATCTTGTCATGGGGTGTGCTGTCACATGCTCTGGCACCTTCCAGCCACTGATACCAGCTAACTAAAAATAATAATAATAATAATAATAAAAAACCCCCAAAATAATTTAAAAATAATAAAATAATTTTTAAAAACCCAAAATAATTAAAAAAACCCCTCCAGGACTTTTTTAATGTCTCCTCTGTCACAACAGCAATGCTGGGCAAAGTGCTATCCTAACCCCTCCGTGGGTGCAATGGCTTTCATGGCTCATTCATAGCACACAGCATCTTGAAACTCACTGATAAAACTGTAATACCACACCCCACAGTATACATAACTATGTCACATTAATAAATATTTGCAGAGTACCGTGACTTGGTGCAGTGCTTTAGAGAGTAAAGAAGTATGGCCTCATGCTCCAGGAGAGTTTATACTTAGGTCCTGTCTCTGCACATGTTTAATGTTATCCTGAGTCATCCATGAAGGGTCTTCTCCTCTTTCAGGGGGGAAGATGGAAGAAGGAGAGAAGGTGAGGAGACACATGCATAAAAAGAAATGATAAATTATGCTACTGAAGGCAACATGGGTGGGCCCAGGGCATTGAAGCCCAGTTGAGGTCATCAGCACCTGAATGGTGTCCCTCCCTCAACACTGAGTGTTAACAGTTTATGTAGCGTGAGTCTGGTGAGGTCTGCAACAGCATTAGGACTTTTGCAAGGGGTGCAGGACTCACCCTGTCTTGTGCCCAAGTTGCATTTAAGGCCAGGGACAAGATGCAGCTGCAGTCTGGGTGAAGGGGGTCTCTCACCTGTGCTGTCTGTGGTGGGTTTGAAGACTAACATCTCTGTACGTGAGGCTGGTAAATCCTGCAAGGACTTGCTGGCAGATTTGGGGAGGGTTTACAGTTGTGGGGGTTATGACACCTGCTGTAACAGGTGACAACAAAGACATTTTTTCCAGCTCAGAACCTTTCTGACATGCAGAAAAAAGTCTTTACACCACCCCAAGGATATTTCTAGGGATTCATGAGAAGACGATTCTCCAAACAT
Organism: Hypotaenidia okinawae; assembly: GCA_027925045.1. Taxonomy (NCBI): domain Eukaryota; kingdom Metazoa; phylum Chordata; class Aves; order Gruiformes; family Rallidae; genus Hypotaenidia; species Hypotaenidia okinawae. The sequence goes on from BSDF01000001.1 coordinate 214,051,407, forward strand.
TTCTGTGAGACTAGTCAGAGAATCCCAGGCTGGTTTGGGTGGGAAGGGATCTCAAAGCCCATCTAGTTCCACACCCTTCCATGGGCAGGGACACCCCCCACCAGCCCAGGGTGCCCAAAGTCCCATCCAACCTGGCCTTGAACTCTGCCAGGGAGCCAGGGGCAGCCCCAGCTTCTCTGGGCACCCTGTGCCAGGGCCTCACCACCCTCTCAGGGAAGGATTTCTTCCTAACATCTAATCTAAATCTGCCCTCTTTCAGTTTAATGCTTAGGTCAATTAAGAAATGCAATCCAGAAGGCAAATGGCATCCTGGGTTGCACCACGTGAAGTGTGGCCAGTGGATCAAGAGAGGGGATTCTGCCCCTCTGCTCTGCTCTGGGGACACCTCATCCGGAACACTGTGTCCAGCTCTGGAGCCCTCAGCACAAGAAGGACATGGACCTGTTGGAGCACATCCAGAGGAAGCCACGAGGATGATTCATGGGTTAGAGCACCTCTCTTGTGAAGACAGGCTGAGAGAGTTGGGCTGGTTCAGGCTGGAGAAGAGAAGGCTCCAGGGAGACCTCCAAGCCCCTTCCAGTACCTGAGGGCTGGGAAGGACTGTTTGTAAGGGCATGGAGCAATAGGATGAGAGGTGGTGGTTTTGAACTAGAGTAGGACAGGTTTAGATGAGACCTTAGGAAGAAGTTCTTCACTCTGAGGGTGGTGAGACATTGGCACAGGTTGCCCAGAGGGGTGGTGGAGGCCCCATCCCTGGAGACATTCAAGGTCAGGCTTGATGGGGCCCTGAGCAACCTGATCTAGTGAAGATGTCCCTGCTCACTGCTGGGGGTTGAACTAAATGGCCTTTAAAGGTCCCTTCCAACCTTATGCAGTTTATCATTCCTAAATCTTCTCCTGAATGCATATTCTCCTCCTTATACCATCTCCTTCCTACATGCATGTTCTAGTCCAGAGCATATTTATCCTATATCCTTTATGTATCCTTTCTCATTATACTGCTCGTTTCTTACTCTTTATCCTACCTTTTGTCTTCTGCCTCTTATGTCCTTCTGTCCTGATGAGTGCTGTTGACAAGCAGCTCTCATGAATGCTGCATGAAGTAGATACTTGTGCTCCCCAGTGCCATTTTCCAAATGGATCCCCAGCATCTTGTCCTGCCGTAAGAAACCTTAACAAGCTGTTAAGGCTTGTTAAGACTGAGACCATCTCAGCTGCAAATCGCTCCTCCATGCCATAATTTTTGGTCATTCAACTCTCATTGACGTTATTTAGGACACGGAGGTCTGGTGGTAGGGCTTGCCTTGCTGTGTTGTGCTTGCACAGATCCAAGCACAGCAGGTGCCTAGTGCAAAATCATGGGTATTACAATTACTGCTACTTACTACTTCTACTCTTATTGATTAATAACGACTCTGTTTTCCCAGCAGCCCTTTATAAATTAAGATAATTTGGAAAAAAGCTATTCACACTGAAATGGGGGCATTTGCACAGCAAGCTGGACCGCAATAGATATTCCAGGCGATTTCCCCATGTAAATAAATCCTCCTCAGAGAATCCTGAAACGCCCCTCCTCCTCATAGGTACACATTTCTGGAGGGGCAATGGGTCGGGAGTGGAGGGGTTGGGGAAATGGGAGTCTCGAGCAGTTTGAGCGCTTACAGGCAACTGACACAGCAAAGAGAAATGGAGGTGGAGTGCAAAGCTGCTGGCAAAACTGGGTCTTAAAGTGATAATAGAGTGGCTTTGGGAATTTGGGATCGTGTGTGCAGGGTTCTCTGCAGTTCACATAGGAAAGCCCATTAGCAACCTGGGTATGTGAACACAATCTTTCCGGCACAGGGACATGTACATAAAAATACTATCCTATATAAATAGCTGTTCCAAAAATAGTCCTTTAGGAGATTTCTTCTGAGGCTTTCTGTCCTGAGACTAAAGCGTTTATCCTCTTCTCTCCTTTCACCTGAGGCCCATGATCAAACTGATACAGGTACTTTTGCAACCAACATCCCTTTGTTCACAGTGTGTAGCTGACAAATGTCTTAAAAGCAGGCAGGTGAGGCTTGAGGTTGAGAAGACAGTTGTGTTTTTCTTTCTTAAAGTTTGGGGGGTTTCTCCCCCTATTTTTCATTTTCCCTTGATTTTTCTTTTTATCTTTTTCTTTCTCCTGCTCTTTTACTTTTTTCTCTTTTCTTTTTTCTTCTCCTCTCCTCTCCTGCTTTTTCTTTTCCTCTTCCCTTTCCTTTTCCTTCTCATCTTCCTCCTTTTCTGTTTCCTTTTCCTTTTCTTCTAATTTTTCTTTGACCCCATTTCCTTTTTCTCCTTTTTCTCTTTTTCTTTTTTCTGTTTTCTTTTTTTTTTTTTTTTCCCTTTTCCTTCTCCTTCTCCTCCTCCCTTTTTCCCTTTCCTTTTCCTTTGCCTTCTCATTCTTCTTCTCCTTCTCATCTTCCTCCTTCTTCTCCTTCTCCTTCTCCTTCTCCTTCTCCTCCTCCTTCTCCTTCTCCTTCTCCTTCTCCTTCTCCTTCTCCTCCCTTTTTCCCTTTCCTTTTCCTTTGCCTTCTCATTCTTCTTCTCCTTCTCATTCTTCTTCTCCTTCTCATCTTCCTCCTCCTCCTCCTCCTCCTTCTCCTTCTCCTTCTCCTTCTCCTTCTCCTTCTCCTTCATCTTCCTCCTTCTCCTCCTTCCTTTCCCCCTCCCCTTCCCCTTTCCCTTTCATTTCCCCTTCCCCTTCCCTCTTCCCCTTCCCCTTCCCCTTCCCCTTTCCCTTCCCCTTCCCCTTTCCCTTCCCTTTCCCTTTCCCTTTCCCTTCCCCTTCCCCTTCCCCTTTCCCTTCCCCTTCCCCTTCCCCTTCCCCTCCCCCTTCCCTTTCCTTTCCCATTTCGCTTTCTTTTCCTAGCAGGCAACCACCACCGAGCCCTCATCCATCCCCGATACTGTCGTGAAACTGAAAATCCGACCTCAGCACCCGCAAAGGCATTCGAAAGCCAAAAGGGTGTTGAGCAGCCCGGCGGCTGACAGCCGCGCTCGCAGCCCGCCGCCGGAGTGCGGGGCAGTGATTTCTCAGCCCCGCAGGAGAAGGAAATCCACCTGACAGCCCCGCGCCTGAAAAGTGTCCTTGTCCTTTCACTGGGAAGTCGGTGGCGCAGCCCAACAAGCGCCGATCACCCTCCGGAGAGGTGGCGTTTAAAAAAGTTTCCGGTGGAAAACGCAAACTAGATGTTTTTGTCGCTAATCATTAACCGCTCATTAGAATAACAGCAGCACCGAGTCCAAGCCGGGTCCCTGCCACCCCACACACACCCCCACCCCGGGGGCCGGTACAGGGCACCCCCTCCAAGACCAGCGAGGGGACGCGCTGGCCCAGCCCCGGCTCCCGAGGGGGATGTCCCGGGGAAAGGAGGGGGGTGTGTGTGATGCTGCCGGGGCGGGGGGTGCCTCTCCGTGCGCGGAGCCGCGCGGAGCCCCGTCCCCTGCCCGCGGGGGGAACCGCGGGGCGCTGAGCGCTGCTCGCGGAGCCCCTTTGTTATGCTAATCCGGGCTGACATCACGCCGCATATCAAAGCCGAGGGGGCCGCATATAAGGCGGCTCCGCGGGCCGCCCCGGCAGAGCAACCCCGGCCCCGCCGCGCAGCCCGGGCGGAGGTAAGAGGCGGCGGGGACCGGGGAGGGGTTGCGAGAGGCTGCCGGGAGCTGCGGGAGCGGGCAGTGCCCCGACGGCAGCCCCCACACCCCCCGAAACGCCGAAGGTGCGGGGGTAGCCAAAAGCAGGGGTATGAGGGGAGATCCGAGAGGATGCGGGAAGAAGGGAGACCCGGGGGGATGCAGGGAGAGGGGAGAGGAGGCTGCAGGAGAGAGGAGAAACTGAGGGGAGAGCCGAGATCTGGAGGGGTGCAGGAGAGAGGAGAGACTTGGAGGATGCAAGGAAGCGAGGAGATTCGAGGGCTGCGAGGAAGAAGGAGACCCAGAGGATGTAGAGAGACCTGGGACCCAGGGTCTGCAGAGGGGACCCGAGGGCTGCGAGGGACAGTGCACACCCGCGGGCTGCAGTGAGAGGGGAGACCCGGGGACTAAAAAGGGAGAGGGGAGATGGAGAATGTAGGAAGGGTCCGGGGTTGCAAGGGGAAGGGGAGACTCGGGGCTACAAGCGTGAGTGGAGATGCAGGGGCTGCAACGGAGAGAAGAGAGACTGCAGGGCAGTGGGGACACCCAGGGGTTGCGATGGAGAAGGGGGATGCAGAAGGCTGCAAGAGAGGGAGACCCCGGGGAGGGGAGAGGAGAGGCTGCATGGAGAGGGGAAACGTGGGGTCTGTAAAGCAGCACCCCGCTACCCCACCTTCCCTGTCCCTGCTCCCCATCCTCATTGCAGGTCATTTGGGGATGCGCTACCCCTAAACCTGCCCTTCCAGGAGAGCTGCAGCCTGGCAGTGGGGTCAGGTGGATGTCTTATCTTCTTGGGTGGGAAAGTGGGAGAGATGTGAGGTGGATCCACGTGCGTTTTTACATATATATATATATATATATGTCTATATATATCTCGTGTTGCCTGTTCTCATCCCTGGGACGGGGCTGGTGGAGGCATCAGATGGGAGCGTTTTCTGTATGTGAGACTGGGACCGGCTGCAACCAGCCTTCAGGGGTGAAGAGAGAAAGGGAGCTTTGAGTTAAAAATGGTCTCTGGTTTTTAGGAGCCCGCAGACCACTTGCTGCTGGTTTGATCAGTGACCCAGAGCTCTCCAGAGCTGTAAACATCACGTCTGCCCCCAAAGAGTCACCCTCCCTCCCCTCCCCTTGCAAATTCCTCTTGAAAACGTAACCTGTGCTGGGCTGAGTGGAAAAAGGTGTTATTACCTCCCCAAATAACAGGGGTGCGATTGCAGGCCAAGCTTGCAGCTCTTGGGGTGGGGATGGAGGGTTTAGATAATTGCTGTTCCTCCTTGGGGACTGGAGGGGAATCCCCAAAACTGTGGGTTTGTTATTTTTTTCAAGCTTGGGCGGGGGGGGGGGGGGGGGGGCAAAGCAGAGGATGATGTTGACTGGTCAGGGTTAGCCAGAGGGTTTTAGACCATCTGAGACATTTTACACCCGACTCTTGTGTTGTTCAGCAGTTCATGGGAAGGAGATAAGGGGTCTGAAATAGCTAAATGGACACTAAAAGGCACGGGCAGGATTAAGGTTTGAAGGTTTCCAGTGTTCTCGTGGAGGGTTGGGGGGTGGGGAGAGGCGGGGGGGAAGCAAAGAGCTTCCAAAGATGAAAAGATACAGAAATACCCTGAAACAAGAAGTCTGCCTGGATGCTTGTGGGACACATCAAACCCAAATCTGAGTGGGCATTAAAGAAAAACAACCTGTGGCGATGAAATCCTGCCTCCCTTGTAGTCAGTCAGAGTTTTGTCTCGGACTTCAAGGGAGCTGGGAACTCGCCCCTAGAGGTTATTAAAATCCTTTGTAATAACAGCACTTCTCCAGTAACCCTTTACACCAGGCACTGGGCTTCAGATAGCCAAAAAGCAGCCTGAATGGAAAAATACACTAGACATGGTAGAAAAAAATCCCCACCTGAGATATTCCTTCTGCCCCAGCTGAATTGCTCCCCAAATTGGGGGTACTGGAGCAGAAAGCAGCGGGTGGGATAATTCTTGTGCTGGGGGTCAGGTGGGATGTAAGAGGTTCCCTGAAGAGATGCGAACTGTGGGATGTGCTTTTCCCAGGGTAAGAGGTTCCCTGAAGAGATGTGAACTGCTCCAGCAATTCCTGGTCCCATTCCAGATTCCTTTGAGGGGATGGGGTGTAGGGTTTTTTTTTGGGGGGGAGGAGATGCCAGCCTGCCATGCTGTGAGCATCCAGAGGTTGCAATGTGGCAAGCAGGTTTTTTTCCTGTTTGTTTTATTATGGGTTTTCTTGTGGGATGGGGAAACCACCGCAAAGACCACAAAGAGCCTCCTGGAGCAGTGTCTGAAGTGAATAACTGTAGGGAAAACCCATTTACTGCTATTAATACTGCTGCTAAAATGAGCAAGCCATGCCCGGGAGACAGAGAGGAACCCCTCTAAGGATTTAAGTCCCACACCTGGTTTGTTTATTTGTTTGGGCTGAAGAGAGGAAAAACACCCAAAAAAACCTAAAAAAAAATCAAAGAGGGGAGGGGGAAATCCTTGAGAGCTTTTGTCTCCTCCTGGCTGGTCCCTGGGGACAGAAATGTGATTTTATGTTGACGAAGTTGCAGCCCTTTCCATGAGCTCCAGGTGCCCGAGGAGTTGGAAGAAGTGAGAGGCAGAGTTAATGAGGTGAGAAGGAAAGCAGAAGGGAAAGAGCAAAATACATTTGTTGTAACAGATCAGGCCGAAACATCTGCAGGGCATGGGCACCTGCGTGGAGTTGGGAAACCCAGTTTTTATAATTTGTCTTCTCTGCAGAAAAAGAAAGGGGGGGATGTGTAGAAAGCTGGAGTGAAGGAGAGATGAATAGCTGAAGATTTGGGTTTGCCTAAAGATTTATCTTTTTCTTTCTTTTTTTTTTTTCCCCTCTTCCCTGAGCAGTTACACTTTTGGAGAAGGTAAGGGGGCGGGGGGGGGAAGACAAAAAAAACCCAAGCAAAGCAGCGAATGAAGCTTTGCCATGTGCAGGGTTAAATGGAAACACACAATCAGACCATAACTCAGGGTGTAATTCAAGCCATACGGTTTGTCTGTCTGTTGACTCGGCAAGGTTGTATCAAGGCTTGGGGAGGGAGGGGACTGAGAGGGGATAATCCAAACCTTTTCGTGATTCATAAACCACTCCTTTGCAATTTGGATAATAGATCTCCCCCCCCTCTCTCTCTCTCACTCTTGTGTCGACTCGCTCAACTTCAGAGTTAACTGTAGCTCGAGCTCTTTTTTCTCTCCTTTCAGGTTGTTCATCTCTGAGGAGGAGCAACACCAGAGCTGCAAGGAAATACATACATCGTGCAGAAAATTAGGAACACTCCATTTTTTCCTTTAATTTTTAATATTTTTTTTGTTTTTAATTTCTTCATTTGGAGAGGCTCATTTCCTTTCAGCAAGTTGGGGGACGGTGGAGGAAAAAAAATGAAGCCGAGCCCGCGATTTTTCTTAGCTGGCTTTCTGTCTTTGGCTCTGCAGACGGGGATTTGCAATGGGATAAAATGGATGTAAGTACCCAGCTATCTCTCTGCCTTTCTGAAAGTCTTTGCAGGCACTGCCCAGCCTGTTACCCAGTTCTTGCAACTATTTGGAGCACACTGTAAAGCCATTTAAAGAGCAGCAAAGGGCTGCGTTCCTCCAGGCATTCAGTGATCTCAAGTGTGTGTGTGCTAGGGGCTTGTGCTAACAATACGTCTCCATCTTCTTCCCAAAATATGCGTGATTTAGGCTGGCCTTTTTCTTCTCCTCACTGATACCGAAGGAAAGGCACACACTTGAACGCTCACATGAGCCACTTAATGAAGTTTCTAGCGTTTGCTCCTGCTACGCTGGGAAACTCTTCCCGCTGGGACCGCTGGTTGTGCTGAGTAGGAGCTGAGAGCGGTAGGGACGGCAGCTGAGATAATGCTGCCAATCTCCAACCACAGGGGATGCTTGACAGATAACATGGGGGTGTGTGTGGACCTTTTAACCTTTGGATTTCATGAAGGGTGTTATAAATGAGGTGGGGGGGGGGTGAGGGGAGAAATGGAGGACCGGGAGGAGGGTGAAGAAATCCTAGGGAGTGTGGTCAAGTCTGGATTGAGTTTCCTCGGAGGTAATGTCACTGCAAACAAAGTGAAAACACCACTATCTCATTTCTTTGCTTAAGCAAGCAATCAATTAGTTGCTTGCTGCAAAATAAACAAACAAGCCTCTCCAACACCCATCTGGTTTCATGTCCCCCGATGAGTGATCTGCCTTTTCTGCTCTGGTTTGAAGCTGGGCTCAGAATAAATAAGGGGATGTGGGCTAGACACAAGCAAGGGTCTTCTGTAAAAGAAGAGGCACAATAGAAGTCAATGCTGGGGATAGCTTGTTGTGTAGGGTGTAGCGTGTGGAGGTGAGGATCTTGGGGTTACATGAGGGAGCTGAGACAGGAGATACCTGTTTTGTTCCTTCTCCTGTGCTATGTCCAATTAACATTCCGCTGTCCCAATCACTGTCACCTGAGGCTTTCCCCATGCCACCTTTTATAAGGACTGTCTTAAATTTGGCCAGCTTTGAGTTAGATGTCTTCTTGGAGCCGGAGTTTTCATTTCCCTGCATGCAGGCATGGGAAGGAGGACCTTCCAGGTGGACATCCACTGTCTCCAAACAGAGACATCCAACACAAATGTCAAGGGATGTCCTCTGGAGATGCCATGAACTGCAGGGAGCTGATTGAGACCAGTTTATATTATTTATATTATGTTACATTTATATTCATGAAGAGAAACAGGGTGAGCCCCTCTGTAGAGGTGTGTGTGCACACGGTCAGGCGAGAGGAATCATCACCTCCTTCAGGGCATCTTTCATTTGCTCTCTCAAAGGACCACCTTGGAAGTAGAGGGGAGTCAGGATCTGACCTGCTCTTCACGGTCTTGCCTTTACACCTTGTAGCAGTCACCGCAGCTAAATTACACAGCCCAGCTCTTTCCTTCCACCAGATTCCTCCAGTGTTCAGGCTCTCAGCTACTCATCTATCCAGCACCTTGCACAGAGTGGGCATCTCCTCATTGTAAAAAGACATTTAGCAATGTGCCCATGGGCTGGCAGAGTGCGGGCTCATTTGCAACCTTTATTTCTATGCAGCACGGAGAACAATCTGTTTTGTGGCACCCTGATTCAGCAGGATGGACCCATAACTGAGTGGGGGGCTCATTTATGCGCTCGATCCCACTTTAGCAAAGTGCTAAATCCGGAGCAAAGAGCCTGGCTTCCTCTGAAAGGCAGGGGTGAGATGAGCTTCGAAGGGAACCTGATAGTGTGGTGACAAGCTGTAGACATGAAAAAAAGGCTGGGAGGCAAGGAAAGGGCCTTAAAAGCATTGCTGACAAAAGCAGCCTTTTGGCCCATAAGTGGTTAAGCTGCGAGGCTTGTTTCTGGGGATGGGGCTGGAGGAAAGATGCTGCTCTTGCCGCTCCTCCCCTTCCCAGTAGACATATCCACCCCCCTTGCCCCGTATCGACAAAGTGAGTGGGGAAGATGAAAGCTGGGATTAAAGTGGCATTTGAAGCATGAACTGCATCCAGATGTGCCGTGGGGCTACCCTTCACACCTGTTTAAAACCTGGCTGAGACCTGCACTCCCTGTCCCAAGGGCACTTTGCACAACTGGGATGCTGCCAGCTGGGATTTCACAAAATTAAGTTTTGGAGGATTTCTTTGGATGGGTTGTTTTTTGGGTTTTTTTTCTCCCCCGGGTTTGGTTTTTTTTTCCTTTTTCAGTTTCTCCTCCCTTCCCCACCCTTGTTTTTCTACAGAACCACAGGACAATGTTTCCACCCCCACTCCTCATCACCCTCTTTCCCCTGCTGCAGCACTGCTGCCATCCTTGGGGCTTGGGAAACCCTTGGAATTCGCATGGGTAAACTCTTGGTGATCGGACATCAGCACTACCAAACACCAAGTAATACCTTGGAGCTGCAATCACATCCTGGGGTTCTGTACAACCAAAGTCTGTCCCTTTCCTTCTTGTGTTCAGGGATGGAGAGAAGGGGGAAAAAGGATGGGATGAAGAGGGAGGAAAGCACTCTGAGATGTTTTCGCTGGTGAGCTTGTCTCAGCGGTCTACTTGCTGCGCCGTTGTTGTAGGCACAGTGCCAGAGGCAGGCTTCAAATAGGATTTGGGAGGGGAGGGGGAAGATAAGGAGGTGGGGTTTGCCAGCCTGGGGAAGAGGGAGCGACCGATATGAAAGGCGATAGGAAACTCAATTTTGTTACAATGGGTGATGTAATTGCAAGGGGAGGGGGAGAAGAAAAACACACTTTTCAGCCATTTAGGACTTCCCTGTAACAGAAATATCCCCTGTAAATTATTAAAAGTGGGGAGAAGGTAAAAGGGAGCTATTTGTTTTATTTTATTTGGCTTATTTTTATGAGTTCCATGATCCAGATCCCCAGCTGTTGTAAATCGGCACTGTGCCCTTCCCTGCCGTGGAGGCGTGCACCACTGAGCATCCAGCACAGTGCATGGACGGTCACCATCTCACAAACATGCTCTTGCTGCTGAAGAAATTTCTCATTTTGGCCTCTTCATAGAATCATAGAATGTGTAAGGTTGGAAGAGACCTTTAGACATTATCTAGTTCAACCCCCTGCAGTGAGCAGGGACATCTTCACTAGAGCAGGGCGCTCAGAGCCCCACCAAGCCTGACCTTGAATGTCTCCAGGGATGGGGCCTCCACCACCTCTCAGAGCAACCTGGGCTAGTGATCCATCACCCTCATATTGATGAACTTTTTCCTAATATCCAACCTAAATCTCCCCCTTTTGAGTCTAAAACCATTACTCCTTGTCCTACTGCTCCATGGCCAGGGAACAGTTCTTCCCCAGCTTTCCTACAGGCATCTTTCAGGTACTGGAAGGCCACTATAAGGTCCCCCTGGAGCCTTCTCTTCTCCAAGTGTGGTTGAATAACCCCAACTCTCTCAGCCTGGCTTCATAGGAGAGGTGCTCCAACCCTTTGATCATTTTTGTGTCTCTCCTCTGGACACGCTCCAACAGGTCCATGTCCTTCTTGTGCTGAGGGCTCCAGAGCTGGACACAGCACTGCAGGTGAGGTCTGCCCAGAGCAGAGCAGAGGGGCAGAATCCCCTCTCTCCATCTGCTGGCCACACTCCTTGTGATGCAGCCCAGGATGAGGTTGGTCTCATGGACTGCAGATGCACATTGGTGGCTCGTGTCCAGCTTCTCATCCACAAGTCCCCCCAAGTCCTTTTCCTCAGGGCTGCTCTCCAGCCCATCATCTCCTGACCTGTATGGATAACGGGGGTTGTCCCAACCCAGGTTCAGAACCCTGCACTTGGCTTTGTTGAACCTCCTGAGGTTCCCCTGGGCCCACTTCTCCAGCCTGTCCAGGTCCCTTTGGATGGCATCCCATCCCTCTTGCTCTTCCAAGGAGCTGCTTGGATGCAAAGACAGGGTACAAACAGATCTTTGCAGGGTCAGGGATGCTGTGGAGAGGCAGCCTTTCCATTCACTTCACATGAGCCCCCAAGTCTTATTTTTTACTTGCTGCTCTCTGCAAATCCCTTCTCATCCTTAGAGCAGGGGTTATTGTTTTGTTTTGTTTTGCATCCCTTTGTGGCACTTTGTGTCACAGCAGCCAGCGAGATGAGGCAGCCCTTGCTTTTACTGGGGGGATGTTGTAAGACCAATGCATGTAGGAACTCTTACCACCTTACCCATCTCCTTTTGCACTCCTTTAACTTCTCTATGGGATGCTGGATTTGGCCAAGCAGGTTGCTGAAGCAACTTGAGTAGAGCTGAAAAAAATGATGAGCACTAGAGGGAGCTGCGGCCAGATGTGAATCATGCAGAAGTCTGCAGATGTTGGGATATCCAAGCACAGGGTGGCTTTTGAGGTGTTTCTGTCTCAAAAAAAGGAGATTGTCTAAAAGAGGTTCGCATCTCCTCTGCCCAGGTGCCAAGATGCAGATTGGACTGTGCCTCTGTGTCAAGTATCACCCTGAATGCCAGACTGGGTGCAAAGAAGCCAAATGCAGCAATCAAGGGTTTATTTTTTTGTGTGGTTTGCAGGATCATCCCATGACAGTGAGTGGTGGCATTAGGAATCCTGTAATTTTTAGGTGAGGCTCAGACACTTTGGGAAGTCCCTGCCTGTCCCTGTTGTGGTGGCTTGGACATGCCTCCTGACTGCTGGAGCCACCCCTAGCCGAGCACTGTCCCAGCTATGAAGTCAGCTGTGCTGTGCACAATTCTCATGGTTAAATTACAGCCCTTCAAGAGCAAAAGCTGTCTCGGCCACGCGTTTCGGTGAACTCGGGATGTCCCCCAGCTCATCAGCCTCGAGCAGCACTTCAGCCTTTCTGCAGTGAGCAGAAAGCAGGGAGGGATGGAGGGGAATGGAAAGATTTTGTACTTCCCGTCAGTGCCTGCTTCTCTCCTTCATCTGAGGGGAGCTGGGACATTGGGGGCATGGGCGCCTATGAGGAGACCGTCTGCCTGGCAAGGGGTCTGCTAGATGAGCTGCCGTGAAAGGACTGCAGGACGGGGACGGTGGGAGGGGAGCGGGATGGGGGTGAGGAAAAGGGGGGACAGCGGCTTTGAAGTTTGCTCTTCGCTCCATAGGCAGCTCGGGAAAACTTGACAAAGCTCCACAGCCTTCCTCGGTGCTCGGTGAGCCAACTCGCCGCTGGCATCAACTTCAGTCGAGTTTGGGCTGGAAGTCAATGGCCTTGTGCCCACTACTGCCAGCGCTGGATTTGGCACCGTATCTGAAAGCAGCTCTTATTTTAAGCTTTTACTTCAGGACTGGGGCTTTCCCCCCCACCAGTCCTCTCACTCTTCCTCCTCTTTATTTCTTTTTTTCTTTCTTTCTTTCTTTCTTTCTTTTCTTTTTTTTTCTTTTTTTTTTTTTTCTCTATAAATCCTGCCTCTCCATTTGGAAAGGTTTTGCAGAACCTATGGAAGCATTTACCAGGGGATGTGGTGACTTTCCCAGAACTTTTGGTCCCCGGGCCAGGACTGATGCAGGGCAGGATGGCAGGGGCACTAGTTGCCTCTGACTACCAGGAACTTAGACAAGGTGCTTATAACAATTCTGTGAGCCTCTTCCAGCTGAAAAGCTGGAAAAATGAGGCTCCTGCAGATGAAAAACCTTCAATGAGATCAAATGCAAAAAAACCCTGCCCAAATGCTGCCTCTCTTTATTAAAGTTTACTGCACACTTCACTCTCTATAGCCATGTAATGTTTAAATCTTTTCATGTTGTCCAAATCTCTGGAAGATTAAGTGGTTTAAGAATAGGCATAGAAATGAGACTGCCTTCACATAAGAAGACAATTCAGAGCAGAAGTTCATGGTTTCACCGACAGTCCCTCTATGAGACCTTCTTGGGTCACAAGGGCTGATAGAGAAATGCCCTCTAGAAAAGTCCACCTCAGAATGAGAGGGGACCCTTCCACCCTTTAACATTGTTTTAAAGGGCACCAATGCTGCATCACTCAATTCAAGGAGTTTTTCTCCTTTCAGTTGACCAGGACCAGTGTCCTACGCATAGTGATCTTTGTATACCATGTATGGCTTTCATTGATGTCTGCTTAGATCTGAAAGTACTTCTCCCAAGCTGCTTCTCCTATGAATAGTCTTCTCATGGAGCCCAGATCTACAAGAATGGGCCCATACCTCTCGAAGGACCTAACACTGTAGAGCATTCATGTTTTCAAATGAATTTATTAACTGACTGGGATAATTAAAAGAGTAAACGAAAGTCATGATCCATTCATGCATCATATTTCCTCTGTAATTACGTTTATGGTTTTCTGTCAGTATCCATAACTTCAATTGAAAGCCTTCCTATGCTATATATAAAGCAGGAGATGTTTGGTTTGGGGCCTGTTTATTTAAAGGGATGGGCCAAATATGTATATTTCTTAAAAAAAAACCCAAACCCACACACAACCATCCCTCAGTTGTCCTCAGCTTTCTGGAGAATGAAGGATGACGCAGCAGAGTCAAGGGAGAGGAACATGGTACCCTCCAGGACCTGAAGGGAGCAGAGAAACAGGAGGGGAATCAATTTTTTAAAAGGGTAGACAATGGCAGGACAAGGGGGAATGGATTAAAGCTAAAGGAAGGAAGGTTTAGATGAGATATTAGGGGGAAGTTTTTTACCAAGAGAGAGTGGTGAGAGGCTGGAACAGGCTGCCCAGAGAGGGGGTGGGTGCCCTGTCCCTGGGGATGTTCAAGGCCAGGTTGGATGGGGCCCTGGGCAACCTTGTGTAGATCCAGGCCTGGAGATTGGTGGCCTTGCCTGTGGCAGGGAGGTTGGAGCTCTATGATCCTTGGGGTAGATTCCAACCCATAGCATTCTATGGTTCTATGATTCTATGGTGTTAGTAGGAGGAAATGGAGAATAGCAGCGTTTACAGGATGGCAGGAGGTAAAATCCCCACATGGTGCTTCTCAGATGAAGGATGTGAATGGAAAGAAAGATCTTTATAAGGGATAGTTTTTAATCAGATTGAGAACTAAAGGTTGTTCTTCCCTGAGGGATGCTTTATTCAGGCTGGCTGTTTCCCCTTCTAGTGCTGGTGGTCAAAGGAAACTGGGTGGAGATGGGATAGAGGCCTAAATACCACCATGGACAAGATTCTTCTGGGGAAATGTGATTTGCTTTCCACTGCCCCCACAAATGGATTTTCTTCCCCAGCTATGTCCTTTGAAGGTGGTGGGGATCCCTCCCTGGTGCTGCCAGAATCTGAGGAGCAGGGAAGGTTGGTGCCTTTCCATGGGGAGGCTTTAAAGCGACCAAGGGTGGAGAAGACATTTCTCAATGTAAGACAGAGACTGAGCAAACCTGGGCTGTCAAGGCACGGACTAGATGACCTAACAGGCCTCTCACATTCCTGATCTGTGATTTATAAATGCACTCTTCGGTCTCGGCAAGCAACTCCAGTAACTGTGAGTTTTCTTTTCCATCTCCATTACCCTTTACTTTTTCCTCCCGACGCTTGGAGATGTTTCCAATTATAGGTTCTCACAAGCAAAGGCATGTAGCTCAGGCCTGGGAGATGTTCAGAAAACACCTTCCTGAGTCTTGCATTTTTATTCTTGGCGGGCTCCCTGGAGCGCGGCTCATTCAACGAGAAACAGCCATCGCTGCCGTTCACCAAGTTGTCCCCAATGGGGCTGCAGTCCTTCCTCTCTTGACTGCCCGGCCGAGATTTTCCCCTCTTCCACAAAGCAAATTTCCCTCTTGCTGCACCATAAATCTGCTTCACCAGTGGTGATCATTTCAGGCCATCTGTGATGGCGTGATCTTGTTGTATCTCATCCCCTTTTTCACAATGGGGATGAGTTTCTGTTCGAGTTCAGCTCTCATCCCAACTTGTAAGGTGGTTATTCCTGCTGTTCCTGACTTGTCCGTAATGGTGAGATGCAGGTGCCTCAACGTAGGCTTCCAGGTCCTTTAAAGATGCTGAAGACCTCTGTACAGGACTAGAAAATGTGCTGCAGGACCTAGGAGGTGTATGGATCCTTCTGGAGAGCTGGGTGAAACATCCCAAGGCTTCTGATGTGTCACTGGGCACCTCTGATTAGAAAACTGTGCTGGTGCCCTGTTGTACAGCATTTCTCAAAGACCTGAAGCTCACGCTTTGTTTTCCTGAAGCTCAGGATGTGAAGGTCTTTCGCTTCATCTGCCTCACCCTGCCTGGTTATTTTGCTGCTGGGACGTACCGTGCTGGAGTATTTATCATTTTTACTCTATTAGTGACGAGCGGCTTTGGCTTCTTTCCTGATTTGCATTTCAGCCCATTCCTGAGAGTTGCTGATAGGCTTTCTGGGATAAGTTTTCACAGGTTTCTGGTGCCAAGTGCTAGGGGTTGGACTCATCTCACCCAGCTTAGTGCTTATACAGTCCAGATGTCTGTGTCTGAGTTCAGTACCTGGGTACCCTCTACAGCCAGAGCAGAAAATTGGGATTTCTAGGCCATGACTCATTCTACTGTAGATCTTGAAAGCACACCAGTCTAATTACTCGCTCGATGTGGCTTTTTCTTTCCATGGGCTGAAGGAGAACCTTGAAGGGCAACCATGATGTCTGCACTCTAGAGGTTGGCAGACAAGTGACATTTGTATTGTCCCAAGACTTGTACCTCTACCTTCAAGGATATGATATATATGTGATATATCTAGGATATGTGAGCACCTAGAACATCACCAACAGGCTTTATATCCACCAGCTCAGGTCCAGCTCTGGTTCACATCTAAGGCAGGGTGAGTTGCCCTCTGGAGATGCCCCTCTCCAGACAGGGAGTGTTGCATGGGCAACAGTGTGCAAGGGACAGATGAACAACAGGGCACAATTTCAAACAATTAAATACTCCACTTTTTCATTGCCCTTGAAATTCATTGCCCCAAAACTTCTGTTTGGTATATATTTAATGGACCTCTTTAAATATATGTATGATGTATATATTTACATAGCCAGCAGAGTGTCAGTTTCCCTTCCAAGTTTGCCACTGATTATCTAGTGCCAGAAATGCCAAACTCCAGCCACCTGGGAGCTTGTCAGTGCAGACCTACACAGCCCTAGCAAGGATCATAGCCATAGCTTTTCCCTGCTGGAAGAGTGGTTGGTGTTAGCAGGTATGTGCAGCCCGGAGACAGCTCCAGCACACACACACACAGCATCTGGTTGAACCAGCCAACCTTGAGGGAGCTGGTGGAACATAGATGTGTTTTCCTGAAAACCGGAGATCAGAGCTAATACACCCTCCACCCTCCCCACTCCCCCCCCCCCCCCATATTGGTTAGGGCTCAATTTTAGCTCCATTTCCATCTCATTTAACTTCTAAAGGACCTGGATGTTACAGTTATAAAGTGAAATGCACCCAGAAATGTGTCTGCTAATAAGCCAAGCTAACCAAGATGGCTTAGGATGAAACTGAAAGGCAACACATTTAACAAGGAGAGAAGGAAATATGTGTTAAGGCAGTTGTGCTGCCAGGATCAGATGCCAGTTACTGATGCAGCCAGCTAGAAACTTGTTTTATGGGAACGAATAACATTTATGACTACCCTAAGCAGGTCATAAAGATACAAAGAGAGTTACACACCAGGCTTCTGTGGGTGCTTGGGGAAGAAGAGCACAGCCCCGCAGGAAAAAAGCACCCTTTGCTTTTTTCTTTTTTACCTAGAAACATTAGCAATTGCACACTACAAAGACCAATGGGATCTTTGGGATGCTGTCAGTTTCTTCCAGGCTAACACATGTGCTGGTGCTGGTGGATCCCTTCTCAGTTTTGACCATAGCAAACTCTTTACACACGTTCACATGGTGCTTCTGCGTGATGTTTTTGAAGACTGGAGAGACAGGCTTATCTACGTGCAACAGTGATGGAACTGGTGGAGGTCCTTGGCATTAACCCTAGGGGAAAGCATCTGTTTTGCAAATTTGGTGGCTTTTCCCTAGGCCTTTCAGGGAATTTTTTTCTATAATTAATTACATGACATCTAGCATAATCCTTAGAGAGTGTGTGAGATGGATGCTGAATGCAAAGGATTGATAACACCAACTTCACTTTTTTTTTTCCTTTTTTTTTCCCCCTTAATACCACAGTCTTGGAAGATCCAACTTTCTGTTATCGTGCAATTGATGGGTCATTTTTCACTCTGCTGGGAGGTCTGTCCTCTTCATTCTTCAGCAAAACATCCTTCCCATAAGGATTTACACATTCAGTCAACTTGGCATATGCCCCAGGAGCTTTGTCCAGGATCCCCTAAATGATGGAGAGAAATGCACACTTCGAGAGGGTATTTCTTCCCACCTACCTTAAACACCTAGTTTAGATCAGATAAATCACACTTAAAAGATGCCCATCTCTCTCACCAGCTCAAACTAAGCACTTACAGGTAGCTAAAATTAAGATGAGCACAGACCACAGCATTCACTGCACTGGAGGTAGTGAAGAAATGAATATTGACCTGAAGATTAACTTCTTTTGCGTGTTTTAATGCGTTTTTACATGTGCTTGTCTCCTCAGAGCTCTGTCCAAGACTCCTTCGGCTCTGGCCCTGAATCAAACCCAGCACTGCAAGCAGCTTGAGGGCTTGGTGGTTTCCCAGGTACAGCTGTGCCGCAGCAACCTGGAGCTCATGCAGACCATCATCCAGGCAGCACGGGAAGTGATAAAGACCTGCCGTAAAGCTTTCTCAGACATGAGATGGAACTGCTCTTCCATCGAGCTGGCTCCTAACTACCTGCTGGACTTGGAGAGAGGTAAACAGCACTGCTGGCTCAGCCAGGGACTTGAGTGAGTAGAGTCAGCCAGCATCGTGTGTGTGTGTCTGTGTGTGTGTGTGTGTGTGTCTGCTGGGGCTGCGAAGGGTTGTGCTGCCTTGGGGGATCACAGACTCACAGAACCATAGGGGTTGGAAGGGACCTCCAGAGCTCATCAGGTCCAATCCCCTGCCAAAGCAGGCTCCCTAGGACAGGTCACACAGGTCGGTGTCCAGACGGGGCTGGAATCTCTCCAGAGAAGGAGACTCCACACCCCCCTGGGCAGCCTGTCCCAGGGCTCCCTCACCCTCACTGTAAAAAGTTCTTCCACGTGTTGGTGTGGAACTTCCTGTGCTACAACTTGAGGCCATCGACCCTTGTCCTGTCCCCACAGACACTGAGAAGAGGCTGGCCATTTCCCCCTGTGTCTGTGTGATGCAAAGGGACCGCATAGCTTAGCTGTCCTGTTCTCTCAGACCGTGATCATCATTATGGTGCCAACCATACCTAGTACCTCTTGAGTCCAAGACCTGGTCTCCAAGAGCTCTTACAAAACATGGCACTGCTCTGGTCTGCTCATTGCATTAGGAGTCAGGGTGCACTTCGTGGCTGTGGAGCTGGTGTTCAGGGCACACAGACCTGTCCAGGAGCACCCGCTGTGAGTGAAGCTCTGCAGTCAGCTCTCATGGGTCAGAACATCCTTGCACACTCAAGGTGCAGCCTCACGTCTCCTCCCTCAGCTCCGTGCATGCCAGTGTCATGATCTGCCAGCAAGCATCCTCCAGCACAGGGGGGAAGGAGGCAGGAGGGTCCATGGGAGCTTCCTCACATGCTCCAAGAGGAGATCACACCTCAATGTACAGGCTGAATAAGTCCTTACCCTGCTGGGATGTTGCCTCATGTTAAAGAGCTCACTTAGGAGATATGCTCCAAGCTGATGATGCCATGGGAGGTCTCAGCTGCAGAAAGTTGGTGTATTTGCTGCTGTGTTGGGCACTGATGGTGTGGGTCTCTTTTTGGGGAGCATTTAGCTGTCTCAGGAGGCTGAGCTGGAGCTCTTGTCTCTTCCAGGTACAAGGGAGTCAGCATTTGTGTATGCCCTTTCTGCTGCTGCCATCAGCCACACCATTGCCAGAGCCTGCACCACCGGGGACCTCCCTGGCTGTTCCTGTGGTCCCATCCCAGGTGAGACACCTGGACCTGGGTATCGATGGGGAGGATGTGCAGACAACCTCAACTATGGTCTTATCATGGGGTCCAAATTTTCAGATGCTCCCATGAAGATGAAAAAATCAGGATCACAAGCCAATAAACTGATGCATCTGCACAACAGTGAAGTAGGGAGACAGGTAACAAATCCACGAGAGTTATTGTAATTGTACAATCATCTGTAGTAGTTGGTTGCTCTGTGAGGCTCAGTGTCTCTATCAGCTAGCGAAAGGAGCAGGTTTCTCCCAGAGTGCTCTGAACTCCTTTGGCCTGCTGAAGACTGTGGCTATAACTCACACTGGGACTCAGGAGGTCCTGAATGCTATTATCAGCCCTATATAACCGTGGGTGGGATATCTCATTGTTACTCTCTCCACAGCCAAGCGTGGCTCTGGCTTGCTTAACCCGGGGGGTGTGGTGGGGATGGGTCCTGTTGTGCTCTGCCAAGGGCGTTGCACAGGCAAAGCACTGTGTAAGCATGGAGGATTATCATCTGCCAGATGCGCCCGGCAGCAGCTGCCTCCCAGCTATCCCTGCAGCCAGGAGGGATGATTTTTCCTCTTCAAATGCCTTTGCTAGTGATTATTCCCACACCTGGCAGAAGCTGCTTTTAACAGCTTGCATCCCACAGAGGGATAATGCTTACCATGCACGGTGCTTGATGTGCACCGAGGTGCAAATCCCCATCGCAGCTGGAGAAATGGGTATGGGAGGGCTGTAAGGCTGACCCCTGCACCCACCTCTGGGGCAGCAGTGGTTACCTAGGCTGGTCCTAACCCCAAAAACTTAGTCTTCATGGCGCTGGAGCTCTGGAGCAGGTAAAACCTGGAGCATGTTGAGCTCATTGGCAGCTGAGTGTGTAGCTACGGGCTGAACTCACCTTTGCAGAGCACAACCATGCTGAACTTGCCTCCCCTGGGTGTTTTTCTCTACCATTCCCACTCTATCTGTGTTGTTGGCTGTTCTGGGTTTGGTTTTTAGGGTTTTTTTTTGTAATGCCTTGAGTTTTTGTTTTAATTGCAACGGGCAGATTTTTGTTTGGGACATAGTGTTGCCATGGCTGGTGTATTCATCCCTTCCTGGCAGCGTCCTGCCATGTCCTACAGAAATGAGACTAGCACAGAACCAAAGTAAAAGGCTCCTTTGGCCTCATGGCCAGCAGAAAGGCAGAGTGAGGGTGCCCCGAATTCATCAGAACCTTGAAGTCTTTGTTGCCCAAAGCTGCTGGAGGCAGAAGTGGATGTTAATTTTCTATGTATGGATTGCTTTGATTTTCATCCCTGTAGGGATTTAGAGGACTGGAAATGCACCCCTATGGAGATATCTGATCAGATTTCAAAATGCTCTCCTGTCTGCCGGCTGCAAAGGTGCCTTGGTGAAAGTAGACTTGGGCTGATAGGGATCACCAAGGAGCTGTGGGATCTCATTCCCTTTGCACAGTAGCTACTCTAGAGTTACCATGCAAACACCAGAGTGGCAGACCTTTATTGTAGCAGTCCCTGCTAAGAAAGTGGCTTCTTTAGCAAGCTTGTGAGATGTTTGGAGGTAAGGGCATTTTCTAACAACTCCTGCATTCCTTTTTGCAGGTCTTGAAAGCCTCTCTTGAAATGAAATGTAAGTGCCATGGAGTTTCTGGGTCATGCTCTATCAAGACATGTTGGAAAGGCCTTCAAGAACTGCGAGACATTGCATTGGACCTCAAAAACAAGTATTTATCAGCCACCAAGGTCGTTCACCGGCCCATGGGCACACGCAAATACCTGGTGCCAAAGGATATTGATATCAGGCCGGTTAAAGAGACAGAGCTGATTTATCTGCAGAGCTCGCCCGATTTCTGCATGAAGAATGAGAAAGTGGGGTCACATGGGACCCAGGACAGGTGAGGGTTTCTGCAGCGGGTGTTGACTGAACTTTGAGCCCCAGAGAGGGAAGGGGGAGTGGGAAGCACATATGAATAAGAGGCAAATAACGGGGGAGTTGGCACAGACATCTCTGACTTGGTATGGTATGATCTGC
The DNA here is from genome assembly GCA_027925045.1 of Hypotaenidia okinawae. Taxonomy (NCBI): domain Eukaryota; kingdom Metazoa; phylum Chordata; class Aves; order Gruiformes; family Rallidae; genus Hypotaenidia; species Hypotaenidia okinawae. Next base: position 214,072,544 of record BSDF01000001.1, read on the forward strand.
AGATGCCCAAGCCTGTTAGTGGTGGCTATGGGCAAAACAAGGCTGCAGACACCTTTTGCATTGTAAAGGCAGGCTCAAGATACCTTTTGAAATCTCCTAAGCAGCTCACCTCCACAGGAACTTTTAATGGTTAAGCAGCTGTTTTTTACTGCATCAAGTCTTTCCAAGTCATTTCTTGCATTCATTGTTGATGTCATGAGTTATTACTCTAAGGCTTCTCTGAGTAGGCAAGTGTTATCCCAATTAGGACCACTGTTCGCAGGCAGCTGTAAAAAATCCCTGTAAACTACAAAGCTGAATTTTTAGGATCTTTCTTCCACCGCATTTTAAAAATTCAGGTGTCTGTATTGCTCATGTCTCTGCAGAGGAATTTCTTCATCCCATTAATATTTGTGATTTAAGGCCATCATACCCAAACCTTCACTGGGCACAGTGCTGTCCCTTTCACAGACAGCAGACATTCCTGTCTCTTCCCAGGATCTGTTTAAATGCCTCCAAGACAAACCAATTACATGTTTCAGTAGTCTGAACATCTCTAGGCAGGCAGCAGAGCCTTCAACAGCCAAATAATTGTGTATTGCCAGAATTCAGCAGATTATTTTTAGGTGTTTGCTGGATTTCAAGCTGTCTCATTAGTTGCTTTTTGCTGGGTTGGCTTTCTTCAGATAGTTCTCACAATTCCTCTTTGCTCTTTATGTTACTTTGTGGTGGAGGCAAGTTGCAAGATACATTCACCTACCCTTTTGTGGAGTGTCTTCATTTTATCTCTTGTTGGACCTAGTAGTCTTTTCATTGTTTTTTAAGAAGTTCAGTGCAGTGAAGGTTTTACTGTGACAGAAATTAAACAAATGACCCAAATGCAGAAAAGATACATCCTCTTTGGATATCTTTGATTCATACAAAGTGTTTTGTCAGGGGACTTTGGAAGATGTCCCTTGGCAGTGGCCATTTAATCTGTCACCATGACTCTGTAGACAATATATCAGCATTTAACTGGTGCAGCTGGTCAAGAGATGATGACAGATGAGTGAGACAAGTGTGTCCTTCTTGTCCTCTGATGTTTTGTGGCAGTTACAGTTTTGTATCCTCTGTTAGGAACAAAACTAATGGTTGGATTGCTCTACAAGTCTTTATCTGTCAGCTCTGTGGGTGCCAGTCCAGTGGTGGAGCAGTAATTAGGAAGTGAAGATCTCTGTGGGTCACTGAGAATTGCAGGGAAAATGCGTGCATTGAAACTGGTTTCTGAGGGAAAATGTTGTTTGAGTAGAAGTGATGGGTTTGTGGATTTGTATGGATTTTGGCAAATTTTTGTCTTGAAAAAAGAACTCTTTGTTGTGTCATACTGTTTTGCAACCAAAAAAAAAAAAAGAAAAGAAAAAGTGGAGGTTATTTGGAAATTAGTTTTATAGGAATTGTGTGAAATCAACAGGTTGTGTGAAAACCAGACTGAATTCATTACAGATTTGCCAAGTCAAACATTTTCCATGTGCTGAAATCCTTTTAAGGGGAGGGAGGCATGACTACTTCTTCATCTAATTTAATTTTACAGCAGATTTTGCCTTTTTATCCCAGCTAAGGATGAAAAAATATGTCAAGGTCTTGAGTGATTTTTTTTCTTCTTCTTCTTCTGGGGATAGGAAAATGTGTATTGCAGGCATCCGTTTATCCTGAGTTGGGCGACAGCAGTGATTGTGAGCCTGCCAGGCGAGGGTCCACGGGAAGTGAGATTGAGTGAGGATTTAGGGGACTGAGATATTAAGGCAGAAGGGGATGACTTTCAAAGGGAACCTGTCAAGAAATACCCTTTATTTTCAGATGTGCAAGTTGGTGATGGCTGTGGAAGGAGAGGAAGGAAAGATAGTCCCGTGTTGAGCTGCAGGCGTCTCTCAGGCCAAGTTTTAAGGTCACGTGTAGTTACTCTCATTTTCATTGCAATCCATCTGCCAGCTCTTGAGAAGAGGCCTCGTGTCTCAAAATTGGCACGTGTAACACAAACCCCTTTTCTGCATTAAATTAGCAGAGGAAATACCTGTAAGATGCACACAATGTGTTTGCAGATCTGTCCATTCATCCTGGGGAGGGGATGCAGGGAAAAGAAAGGGAGCTTCCCTCACCTCCTCCTTCCCTAGATGCCTTTTTCCCTTCTCATTATTTCTCTCACAGAGAGGACATCTAAACACGTTTTCAAACCCAGTGGCTCTGTTCCAGCCAGCTGTGGGGCCGCTGAGATAGCGCCTAATGACAGGGATGAGGGAGAAGGAGCACAAAAGGGGATGCTGTTAGAGAGGAAAAGGAAGAATGTGGTTCATGCTTACTCTGCAAAGATGTAAAAGCATTTGCATGGAAATAGCCCAAACAGGCTTTTATTTTATAAGTGAAGTCCCGGAGGCATCTTAACATTTTATCCTTGTGAACGTCAGAAGTTTCTGGTGGGAGATCCCAGTGTTTCCTACTAGGCTAATTTTTGAGGTCTTTCATAGCAAATGGGATTTTTTGTGGTGGTCCCTTGGTTTGCTTTCTGTCTTTTTCTGCCATGTAGTTTTTACCTCTTTGGTCTTTTTCTTGCCACAAATGTGGGTGCAGGGGTCAGCCCATGGGGTGTTACAGTGCAGACCCCTCTCACCATGCTCCACGAGACTTCAATATGGGCATCTCCAGCATCTTTCCAACCCTGCTTTCTGCCTCCAAAGGGATGCAGAGGGGAGGAGATCCCAATATCAACCCCTTTCCCTCTTACCAGATTTAAAAAGTCGTATTACTGCCTTTTCATCATGAAAATGAGTAGTTTGGCATCATATGGAGAAAAAGTCCTCCCCCCAACCCCCGCCACTCTTCCCCAGGTCTTGCTTGCTCAGAGCACTATGGAAGAAGGACAGAAGTTGATGGCTCAGTTACAACACCTTGGATGTATTGGGTTTCAGTGTGTGCTGTAGGGAACAATCCTGCACTGGCAGGTGGGTGGAAGGGATAATCTAATCAGCAGCTTCTATCTCTCTAATTATCCCTCACTTTATGCCGACTCATTGTGTGTTTTTCAGGCAGGAAAGGGAATTGAATTACCTTGTAGTGGAACAACGTGAAAAATCCACTTGGAAAAGGTGCACCCAGTTTCTCAAAAGCATTTCAGAGCTCTTTGCTGAACAGCTTTCAAAGCCTTCTTCCGAACAAGCCTGAAATGCTTTCTAAGTCACTTTGGCCTTTCTTAGTTTGTTGAAATTAGAAGTGGTTTGGAAATCTGCATGCCTCCAAGCGCTTGGGGTGTATCCAGGTTTCAAAGTCAGGGAGCTGAACCCGAACCTGAGATTTGAAGCCTCTTTGAAGTGCTCAAAATCTGATTAAGGAGCTGAGTTTTGCAACCAGTGTCCAAAGCTCCTGCAAACAGGCTTGCTGCAACTGCAGCCCTCATCCACTCCAGCCAGACTGCATGTGCTGATGTGCCACCGTCACACTTTCATAGCCAAAGAATCTAAAGAAGCTGATCTGTGGAGCAGCAAGGGATTGTACCCCCCTTTCAATAAAAAAAAATTAACCACAGGGGAAAAAATGTGTATGTCTCCATTTCAGAGCTTTCTTGGACAAAAGCAGCCTATAACTCAACTTTTAGAAAGGTAGCTCAGTTTCCCCTGCCTGAAAAATTCACTATCAGCTTTGAGAAAATGATAAATAATAGCAGATTATAAAATTGAGGGCTCTTTTGTGAGAAAAGAAGCAAAAGTATTAACCTTCTTTATCAGTAGGGTGTAATGTATCATATTTCAAAGCCTGTTTAGGATCCCTTAGGGAATCCAAGGGAAAGGGAAATTCTGCCATGCATGCAAAAGCCTCCAGCCTCTGAAGCCTTGCAGAGATAACCGAGCTGTTTATTACTGATCGTTCCCAGAGCAGTCTTGGAGCCAAGCAAACGCTGCTCCCTCCCTGCTGAAGATGGAGAAATTGAGATGCTTAAAATGAGCTGCAGAATGGGTTGATGCAGGAATTGAGATGCAGAATGTGTTGCTCAGCCACCACTCCTTAGCTGACTCACACTGGCACCAAACCATTCCTTGGTGGTCACTCCTTGCTCGTGTAGTCATTTGTCTTAAGCATCTCCCAAGATGTCTTGGGCTGGTGTGTTCTCTGCATAAAGTTATGTTGGCAATGAAATTTCTTAGCAGAAGGACCTAATATTTAGGTCAGGAAGGGTGGTAGTTATGGGTAGAAAACAGCATTTGCTGTTAGGTTTTTGTTTCTGCCCCTCAGTGAGGGCTCAAGCAGCCACAGGATGAACTTTGGCTTTGAGTAGGTTATAATGTGTTTGATTTAGTAGTTTTTGGAGCTGTTATCAGGTGTGCCACCCTTTTTTCATGGGATTCAAGAAATGGTTGAATAACAAATAGCAAATAATTATTCTTTGAGTGTCGCAAAAGTTTAAACTAAAAGAATCACAGAATCATAGAATTGTAGGGGTTGGAAGGGACCTCCAGAGATCATCGGGTCCAACCCCCTGCCAAAGCAGCTCCCTAGGACATTTCACTGAGATAGGCGTCCAGACGGGTCTTGAATATCTCCAGAGCAGGAGACTCCACCACCTCCCTGGGCAGCCTGTCCCAGGGCTCCCTCACCCTCACTGGGAAAAAGTTTTTCCGCATGTTGGTGTGGAACTTCCTATGCTCCAACTTGCAGCCATTGCCCCTTGTCCTGTCTCCACAGACACTGAAAAGGGGCTGGCTGATTCCCCCTGCATCCCCTGCTTAAGATAATTATAAACATTAATTAGGTCCCCCCTTAGTCTTCTCTTCTCAAGGCTGAACAGTCCCAACTTACTCAGCCTTTCCTCATAGGGGAGATGCTCCAGGCCCTTAGTCATCTTCGTAGCCCTTCTTTGGACTCTCTCCAGGAGATCCCTGTCTTTTTTACACCAAGGCACCCAGAACTGGACACAATATTCCAGGTGGGGCCTGACCAGGGCAGAGCAGAGGGGGAGGATCCCCTCTTTTGACCTGCTGGCCACACTCCTCCGGATGCCCCCCAGGATCCCACTGGCTCTCTCAGCCACCGAGGCACACTGCTGGCTCATGGCCACCCTGTCATCTACCAGGACCCCCAGGTCCTTCTCCACTGAGCTCTTCTCCAGCAGGTCATCCCCCAGCCTGTACTGATAGAAACGGTTGTTCCTTCCCAGGTGCAAGACTTTACACTTGCTTTTGTTGAACCTCATCTGGTCTCTCCCTGCCCAGGTCTCCAGCCTGTCCAGGTCTCTCTGGATGGCAGCGCAGTGTTCCTGCGTGTCAGCCACTCCTCCCAGCTTTGTATCATCGGCGTACTTGCTGAGGGTGGATGCTATTCCCTCATCAAGGTCGTCAATGAAGATATTAAGCAGGACTGGACCCAACACCAAGCCCTGGGGAACACCTCTAGTAACAGGCCTAGCGTTTATCAGGAAATCAGGAAAATTGGGAAATCAGGAAAATTGCAGCTTTCTGTTCCTCCCACCTTCAGTGGAAGAACATTCCCAGGGCAATGTGCTCGCGGCTGCTGCCCATTTCAGTATCATAGAATTACAGAATTGCCTGGGTTGGAAGACACCCTTTAGATCATCAAGTCCAACCACAACCTAACCCTGCCTAGTCCACCTCTAGATCATGCCCTTAAGGATTTCATCTATATGCCTTGGGCCGGCTGTGGTTTCTTGGGGTTTCTCTCAATTCATCCCTGAGGCAGTTTGAATCATTCCCACTTTGGGAGACCTGTATTTGATCATGAAGTTTCCACAACAGATTTGTAAATAATAAATTTCTTGGTGGAAAGAGCAATTTCACACAATAAAACTGTAGCAGATAGTGAATTCAGGGGATTAAAAAATGCAGTCAGCAATCCTGAACATATTTAATCCCTCTGCATCAAAACAAAGTTGGAGCTGGGGATCATCAGGGCTGGGAATGAGTTTCCATGGAATCTGATCTTTTTAGGAGCAAGGATGAACTGAGATTACCTGGGATCTTCATGAAGATGTTTTTCTCTGATCTTAAAAATAGTTGCCCTAAACAACCTGTTTCAGGTCTCTACTGTCCTCAGAGTTATGTTTTTTCTTAATCTGAATTCAAACTACTCATGATCTGAAATCAAACTAGTAATTTCTTGTCCTCAGCATATAAACAACATTTATTCTCTCTCATTTTTTTGCAACGATCTTTAGATGGGAAGAGAGCTCTCCTCACAGACTTCTCTAAATCAGTTCCTTCATCCTTTTCTACTTTCTGAACTGCTCCTCCAACTCCCCCGGGAACATTCCCACATTTTTCTGGACCTTTCTCAAAGTGTGTTGCTTACTATGCATTTTAATCCACTCTTGAAAAATGCTCTCAGGTCCTTTTGCTCCAGCATTATCCACAACTTTTGAGGCTCACTCTCTACTCATTAATGAAAATACAGGCTGGTTCCAGGATTTCCCTTGACATCTCCTTGCTGACAGGTACTATTGATATCTCTCTTTCGTACAGGCGTTCAGTGTCAGTCTCTAGTTGTTCCTCATGGATGAGAAAGCAATTTAAAAGTACTTAAGATCCTGCCCTCAAAATCTTACATGAATTCGTGCACTTTGATGTATTTTTAGCCAATGCCCATTGTGTTACATACCTCTTGGGGGTTTGAATTATTTTTTTCTCTTTCTTTTATAAACTACTGTATGACTTGACATTACTGGACCAAGGGGCACTAAAGAAATGAGTAGGAACTTGATTTAAAAGAGGAAAAAATACACTAATTTTTATTCAGCTGTACTGTCTTCAGGGACGTATGGCTGCTGGAGTTCATGGAGGCAGATGCTCTGAGGTCAGAGACAAACCCACGGCCAAGATGCCCACAAAGGGATACTGAGATGTTGAGGCAGGAACATACCTTTTATCATCCCTAATGCAATAGCCCAGGTGCTGGTGGGGTATGGAGGATAGGATGACTGGAAGTGACCAGATCAGCGTTTTCCTCCCTGTACATCATCTTTCACTGCCACTGGGAGTAGTACTGGGTCAGGCTGGCAGTTGCTGTGACACAGAGTGACTTTTTTTATGTACTAATAAGCAGCTTCCAATTATTAATAGGACTGATAGAATGAGGCACATCCCGTCTCTGCTGAGGAGCCCATGATGAGGCTGCACGATGTACCACAATGTTTCTGCAAACAAGGTCTAGAACGGGGAGATTTTGGACAGGCGTATTGAGTGGGATTTGTCCAGTCAGCAAGGCTGACCTCCTCCCTTCTTGCATAAAGAAGAAAAAAGCACTGTGACAATGTAAAACCCTGTTCCTGAGCCAGGACCTTGGCTGGGATTACGGCCGAAGCATCGTTTTTCGCCGGTCTTCCAAGTACTTCTAGAGGTTACGGTGTTGTGTTAAGATGCAATCGCCTGCCTTTGTATTTTCTCTCTGAGGCTCAGGAGGAGGGCATTTCTCTGAGTTGCTGGAATCGTGCTGGACCATGCCCAAAACAAATGAGATTGAACTTAACCCATCAGTGGGGAGCCTGGTGAGACCGCAGCCATGGGCTCTGAAAGCCGATGCTTGGGGGCAGCTTCTGTGGGTAAACTCTGTTTTTGGGCTCCTTTGTGTTTCCCTCACTTGCTTTTTTTGTATGTACAGTTACAACTGAGAAAGTACCTCTGTTTCAGCTTGTTTAATGAAAAAGAAATGTAGTTCATCGAGACCTATGCTTTAAAACAGAAAATAACAACAAAAAATAATCTCAGGTTAGTGTCACTGTCAGGAAAGTTTTGTAGAAGCACATTTAGGTTCAGGATTGGGTCAAAAGCTCTGTTTTGGCTATTCAGCCCATACATCCAGAATGTCCCTGTTCCTTCGCCCAAAGCTAGGGAAAACTTGGGGATTTTTTAATAAGATTTCTAGCTTTTTCCTTTCTTTATTTCAGCCTGGGTGGGATGGGGACAGCTATGGAAAGTTATATCTACTAGAGGATCCACTTTTTTTCCTGCAAACCACAGGAGTGGGTGCAAAGAAAGGGAGATTCCCAGTTCTCAATACCTCAGGTAGAAGAGTTTTTCTCTCTGTTTGAATGGGGTAAATTTTAACTCTTGGGTGCCTTGTACATTTGGGGAGTGAATTTCCAGCACGAGGTGGCACAGATGCTGTGCACATCCATCACCGTACTTCTGCAGGCTCCCCATCCTCCCCAGGTGAACCTCCGGGCAACAGCCTTCCCATCCACTGGGTAAAGCTGAGCAAGGTTGTCAAATACCCTCCCCTCTTCTAATGTCAACATGCCTATATTTGAACCTTTGCTTTGAATATTTAATGCATTTACTAATACATTTATGAGGAGTCATTCGGAGGTTTCCTGGCGGAGGGGCCCCGGCTCACAGGGGCAATAACAACGCCTTTGGTTCAACGTTAGGCAAACATGCTCAGTGTGGTTGCAGACTTCGGCTTTGGTAGAGGCTTTCAAAGGTTTGTAAATATTTACACACACTCCCGAATGAAGGGGAGCGGGGGGCAGGGGGTGGGGGCAGCCTTTAAACACTGAACCTGGAGAGGAATGCAAGTCAGAAATAACAAACAGGAGGCCTGCTTGAGCCAGAAAAAAATAAGGGAAGAACAAGAACAAAATCTCAACACCTCATTAATCCCGTAACTTCTCCTAAGGCATTACCTCATGAGGAATTCCTATAAATCTCATGGATTTGTTTTCATCTATTAATGGAGTCAGCTCAAGAGTCCAGCTCATGCTCCTCTCTCCTTCTCCTGTCCCAAACCAGCCTTAGGCTGTTTCTGTTCAGAATAGCCACACAGAATAAGATTTAGGATGGATGTCAGCAGTTCTTCCCACTCTCCAACATGCCTGTAAGATTCAACTTCAAGTTCACAGCCCCATGGTGTGGGGTGCATAATGAGATCCTTTGCGCCAGTGTCCGGCCAAGCATCAGAACAAACATGAACACTTCCACCCTAGGCTATCTTTACAGCTAATGGAGAAATGGCATCTCTATGACATGGTTAATCTCAACCAAAGGTCAATGCATGTTGCATTGTCATTTCCAGTGACCTAACTGGGAGTTTTTTAAGAGAATGAGGTAGCTGTTTTTTGAAAATGGCTGGGGATCCACGATCAGTGCATCAATGAAAGAGATCCCTCAATTCATGTGCTACTTCTGAAAACCTCAAGCCAGCTGCTTGCAAGCGGACAAAGTGAGGAAACCCCACACAATGGCCAACTTATGCCAACGAGTCTGTCTTTAATTAAAAGCAGAAGCAAAACAAGCAGTGGAAGTCCGTGTGATATTTGGCGACTTGTCATCCTACACTGTGCTCCTGCTGTGCTGCCTGCTTCTGGGTCAGGACTCTGGGTGGTAGGCAGCCACCTCCCCGGCTGTTTGTGCTGTACTGGGAGACACACGGAGGAGAAAGTTCAGAGTCCATCCCTGCTAGTTTCGGTTGTGATTTCCCTGATAGTGTCAGGGTGGTATTGTGGCTGTAACAGCCTGCTGAGGAGCTTTCCCAGCCTGGAATCACTGGCACAGAGCCTGTGCAAATACTCCATGGCTGCAGGGTACCTCCTCCATCCTTTTCAGGGTAGGTAGTGCTGGACAAACATTGGTGTTTGTTCTTCAGGGTATCATCTTCTTCCAGCTCCTTTCAGACAACTTTGGAGCCTGCCTGTGAATACAGATCACTGGGGACTATGAGCTTTTGGTTTGGTGGAGATATCACAATAGCTTCCGCCCCTCTGCCCGCACAGGAGCTAGGTCCTGCCTGCCCAAGCTGAGAGGCAGCCTGAATGCTGCTGAGCCTTAACTGAGAGTCAGAGCTGGTGATGCAAGTGCAATCCCGGACATCAGAGCAGGTGATGTGAGCACAGCCTGGGAACTCTCCCTGCCTTCTTTGCAAGTGTAGAGGGCTGGGTGCTCACCCCTGCCGCGTCCTTGCTGCAGCAGAGACACAACTGTGCTGGCTTCCCCCAGCACCTTGCAGAGCAGTCAGGCCCCAGCATCACCGCAGGACACTGGTTTAGAAATCCCTGTGGGGCTTTGCACTGGCTCACCGCATTTCCTTTCTTCCAGGCAATGCAACAAGACCTCCAACGGGAGCGACAGCTGCGACCTGATGTGCTGCGGCAGAGGCTACAACCCCTACATGGACAAAGTGGTGGAGCGGTGCCACTGCAAGTACCACTGGTGCTGCTACGTGACCTGTAAAAAGTGTGAGAGGACTGTCGAGAGATACGTATGCAAATGAAAGCCCTCCTCTCTCTGCCCAGGAGCTGAGACGCCAGCGGCACTCCAGCACTATTCAGAGAAGAGAAAATATTTCCCCGACTAGATGTCGTTTATCTTGTAAAGACACAGACTTGAAGAAAGATGGTAGGAGGAAAAAAACCAACCAGTCACACCAGTAAAAATAAGGCCCTTAAAAAACCCCAACCAAACCCGTAAGTGTCACTGTTCACCCCTCCCCAGTAAAATGCTCTCTGAGAAGACAAAAACTCATTTGGGATGGTAACTTCTTCCAAAGAATTTTCTATGGTTGCCAGTGACATCCATCCATCAAGTGCCTTAGTATTTTGAGAAACAAAAGTAGAAACTTTCCCCAGGAAAGAGAAGCAACTCTTGTTTGAAAATAACTAAGGCTCACACCTATGCCTTCTAGCATAGGTACTGAGTCTGCATTGGGACCATCCCAGAAGGAAAAACGCTGCAACTTTCCAACTGCCTTTGTTGCCAAAGACTTAAATTTTTTTTTATATCAAGGAAGCATCTACTCCAGATGAGAAAGGTGGAAAGATTTCAGGTCGATTCCCTGAAATGAATGACTCATTTTAACCTTTTCTTTATGCAGGTCTGTGACTTTGAAGTTACTGCCGCCGGAAAAGTGGTCCATAATTTTTCCCAGACTGGATGAGGTTTCAGATTCAGCCATGCAAAAACTCCTGTGTGATTCTGGAGGCAGTGAGAATAGGGTACCCTGAGAAGGGCTTTTGGGATTCCACAAGATTGCAGTGGAGCTGTTAGAATAAAGTAACAAAGTTAAGTGAAAAATCCAGTGGGAAAAGGGGGGAAACTCCAAACAACCCAAAGAGCTCCTGCTCTCTTTCTCTCTTGGCCTTTGGGGGTGATGCTATCAGCCACTGATGTTCTGCCCCGTTGGAACACCAAGTCCTTAGGGAATTATGCTGCTGCCTCTTTTCCCCCTGGAAACTTTTGTCCCAGCCACAAGAAACTTCAGAGAGTGGAGCGGGTCCCGGTCCCAGCCGTGGGGAGTGAAGCTCTTCCCACAGAAGGGAGCAGGAACATGTCGGTCCTTCTCATGGCCCTGCCCTGACACAGCAGAGAACCACTATCTGTGGCTGTACATACTTTATTTTGTATGCAGACATACAGAAATATTTATAAGATATATCTCGTGCTTTCGTCTCCTTTACTTCCTACACAAATATATCCATATATTATAAACAAGCATTAACAATAGTATGAAATAAATGCTGAAGTTACTGGTTGCAACAGCAAAATGTTAGGCTATTATGTTTCCCTCTCCTACTTGGAAAGCAACCCTGCTTTCCTTCCCAAGGATGGGAGAATAGCATGGCTCAAGGCACTCACTGGCCTGGGATAGAGAAGTTCCTTTATTCCCTGTCTCCCCAGCCTCTTCATTTTGGGTGGAATTAGCCAAGATACAGTCAAGGCAATGAAATGGAGGGCTTGGAGAAAGGAATAGTCACCATTCTTGTTTTGCTTTTTTAGATCAGTGGTCACTCACTCTCATTGGTAAAATATCCCAGTGCCCCCAAGGAGCTTAATACCAAACAGGACTAATACCTCTCACGGGTGGTTTGCTCCTCACTGCTGCCTGTGGAGAGGAGTTGATGTGTAGTGGAGGTTTTCCTTTAGGGGAGCTTCCCTTCCTTGCTCATTATTTTTTTGCAATGCACATCCAGTTCTTTGTCCCTTTTAGGAATGGTGACATTGGAGAAGGATGCCTGCTCCAGGAGCAGAGCCTGTGAGGTCCTTCAGATCCTTTTTGGGCAACCCGTTCCCCGAGCAAAGTGATGTAAGCAGACAGAAAAATCGCTCCTACCCGAATGGGGGAGGACAGAGCCACTTTCCAAGGGGAAAATGTGTTCATAACACCATAGTCTCCCTCCGAACCCGTCTTTTTCTCCCTAGCCAACCATTCTCTAGGAGTCAGCTGCCTCTGACATGTCCCTGAGCAGCCCTGGGGAGCTGGAGGAGAAAAGCATCTCAGGCTATAGGACAAAATAAGTGGTATTTTTTACTCCTCAGCTACTTTGCTTTGCTGTAAAGGGTTTGGTCTCCTTGCCTCCTTCCCTCCCCCAGCTATGAGCAGGCAGAAAGAGGACTTTGGTAGTTTGTCAGTGGTTTGTGTTATTGTCACCCCATAAAAGCTGGTGGACTAAAATGTCTCCACAGCGCGGTGTGATGAGCGGTAGGTGTCTTTAGGCTGACATGCAGACAGGCTGGTGGCACAAATCCCACTGCTCTCCAAAGCCAGAATTCGGCTTCATCAGATATGTAAAAAAAAACAGTCCATTTTCATTCTTTAAGGAGTTTTATTTTTATTGTCAGTTTCTGATGAAGCCAGCAAGGCAGGGATGTTCTGACCGAAGAAAAATTTGAGCATTTCAATGCTATTCTGTAATGACTCTTTTTCTTGCTCCCTTGCTGATGTCCTGACTCTTTCTGCTTGGCAAAAAAAAAATAGTGAGATGGAAGAAATGCTCTATACGCACATTGTTTTCAGCTGCATTCCACTCCTCCAGTGTCAGGCCCATGTTCTTCAGCTGCTTTTCCCATGTCAGAAGAAACCATACCTTTGCAGAGCATGGAAAGATGTAAGTAAGCCTACCAGGCATCTTCAGGTCCATCAAGTAGGAAATGACCCCTCAGCAGAACTTTAGCCGTCATGGTACCTCACGCTTTGTGTCTGCCTCTGCCCACAGATGTCTGTTGCTGAAGATGTTGAACTGAAACAGCCACAGTGTCTCCAGGTTTGGGGCTTCAAGGCTCAAAATCTCTGCTGGCTCCTCTAGATAATCCATCGTGGGCTTTATCTGAATTTTGCTCCTTTGAGCTAAGAGTCTGTGTGGACCCATCCCGTGTCATGGGCTGTTGGTCTATCAATCACACCAGTTTTGCTGCAATCCCTGTGTTTCAGGGTCCTTCTTTGGAGGGGCTGCACCCTGCATTGGCATTGTGCCCATGGTGACATGCCTTACCAGGATAAGAGCCGTGCACAGGGCAAGGTCTGGCAAACTTCAGCCCTCCTTGTTCCTCATCCCTGGTTCATCCAGCAAATTCAGGTCATCTCCCTCATGATGGTCTGTCAGTTTCTATTTTATTTTCTTTTCAGAAAATGGCTTTGTATGAGAGGGAGGTAGTGGTATCTGTTTTCCTTTCTTTTTAACACAAACTAAGAATAAAAAGAGAGTCTGAAACCATGTGAATGTGTCTGTTGGGTGATGCTACAGTTCCCTCTCTTGTAACATGCCCTCCAAGATCCTAACAGCTGGTATAGCTTGGCCCAGCTCCACATCCTACTACACAGCTCTTGATTTACACTAGCTGGGAAAAGACAGCTGATATAGTCCCATAAATACTATTATTTCAAAATATTACACTATTACCCCTGAGGGAAAAGAGCTAACTATCTTGAAAAGTATTACATTGGTGGCTTTGTGGCATTTATTAATTTGAGAAAATATCCGTGATTTAATAAAACAGTTTGGACTTTAAGCTATTTCCAAATCTCAGGATTTAGACCTTGCGTGCATCCAGCTGGCTTTATATTTTTTGATGAATTGTCTCTCCCCACCCCCCTTACAGCCTTCCAGTTTTATATCATTTAGGTTGCTCCCTAAGGCAGTCAAACGACGTTCATTACAGAAAACTCCCATCCAATTGTTTAGTTTAGTCTGCAAGACAGAAAGTATCTTAATCATGCTGAAGCAGGCAGCCCATGAGTGCTTCGTGCACTGAGAGAAAAGAGGGTGCATGGAAAGGAGCAAAAATCTGAATATAATTAACAGTGCCTTTGTCAGGAAAATGATAGAAAGAGTCATAGAATCATAGAATGGTCAGGGTTGGAAGGGACCCCAAGGATCATACAATTCCAACCCCCCTGCTACAGGCAGGGACACCAACCTCCAGGCCTGGATCTACACAAGGTTGCCCAGGGCCCCATGCAACCTGGACTTGAACACTTCCAGGGACAGGGCATCCACCACCTCTCAGTCCCTGATGGACCACCCCTTTTCCTGATAGGAATCAGATCCCTGTAGAAAACCATTAGCATCCTCCAAGTACACAGGGCTTGTGCTGCCCAGTTCTGCAATACCTGCTCTGGGAAGATGCTGGGAAGAGGCTCTGGAGGTATTTGGGGATGCAAGAGGAAAATTAATTCCTGGGATCATTTGTCCTTTGCACCCTCAGCCCACCATGGAGGATTTTCCCTCCTTGCATTGGGCACATGGGTTTGTGAAACACCATCACTTTGCTCCCCAGAGCAGGTGGGAGCCAGCACAGGAATGACTTTGTCCTCCACATATGGGAGATGGAGCAGAAAATAAGATTTGAGAGAGGGGGAGAAAGAACAGGAAACTTAAAATCCACCTGAGATTAATGACTTTAACATGTACAACATGTTTTGTTTTGTTTTGTTTTCCCCTCAGGACCAGTTTCATCAGTCAGACAGAGTTTGATTAAATATCTCAGCAGAGCTGTGGTTTATTCATCTAGAGAAAAAGTTACCCACTGTTCAGGGAAGCAGCATTAGCTTTGTTTTCTAATTATAAGAGCAGCAATGATAATAAAAATAATAACAACGGAATGCATTGTGGATTGTTTTCATTTGCTTTTTTGTTAAGAGCAAGTGGACTGCATTTTATCTGTACTGTGAAGATGAAATGGGTTATTTTAAAGACCTTTCCTGGGTTGCGTGGAGTTGTTTTGTTGGGTTCTTTTTCCTCTTTTAAGTGGATTTTTTTTCAAGGTATTCACCAGACCTGCATGGCCTCAGAATTTCTCTTAATAAAATAAAAAGGCAGAAGAGGGTACCATGCAATTGCACGGCTTCAAGAGCTGGGACATGAAGGGACATGCGACAAAGGCTGCAGACCTGACATGAAAGCCACCAGGTCGTGAGCTGCCATCCCAGAGGGGATGAGCTTCAGACATAAAAAATTGTCATAGGTTGAGTTACTTTGAGAGGCTCCCCCTCATAAGGCGCGGCGACAGCTCAAACGGGGATGGCTCACATGCTGAAGGCTAAACATGTGTGTAAGTGTTTTTCTGGATCAGGGCCAATGTACTGAAAACCTTGGAGAACTGAACCCTGTGAAGGCCAGTTATCAATATCTCAGATCTCTCTAAGTGGTAACTGGTTACAAACACGGGGTTTTTAAAATGGGGACCTGGGTTTCTTTCAGATTTTCTAATGCCGGGACTCAAAAACACTCCGTCTGGGATGGAGTCTGTAGCATTGCACAGTGGTGATGGACCAGGGCTAGAGCCAAGGTGGGAATAAAAGATAAAACCAGGTAAAGCTGGGTGCTCACAACCCCAGTTTGTCTGAAGGTCTAGGGGTGTGTGACAACTCAACTTCAACATCCTCGAGACTGGCTGCTTTCTCAAACTTCATATTGAATTTTAAAGGAAAGAGAGATTTTAGGGCCATCATTCTGCAGGGCTTCCTTTCTTCCCTGTTGTTTCTTATTGTGAATTTCAAGATATTTAGGGATATTTACTATTGTAAATATTTAGGGTAATACCTTGAAATTTAGGGTGAGATGCTACAATGCAGTTCATAATAAAAGTCATTAATAAAAATGACTGCATCAGCAAAGAAAACCAGCCAGTGGGCATATAAAGTCATCAATTCACAGACTGCGTTAGGTTGGAAGGGACCTTTAAAGGCCATCTAGTCCCACCCCCTGCAGTGAGCAGGGACATCTTCACTAGATCAGGTCACTCAGAGCCCCAGCAAGCCTGACCTTGAATGTCTCCAGGGATGGGGCCTCCATCACCTCTCTGGGCAACCTGGGCCAGTGTCTCACCACCCTCATACTGAAGAACTTCTTCCTAAGGTCTCATCTAAACCTGTCCTGCTCTAGTTTAAAACCGTTGTCTCTCATCCTATCACTCCATGTCCTTACAAACAGTCCTTCCCAGCCTTTCTGTAGGTCCCTTCATGTACTGTAAGGAGCTTGGAGGTCCCCCTGGAGCCTTCTCTTCTCCAAGCTGAACCACCCCAACTCTCTCAGCCTGTCATCACAGGAGATATTTTTGATAAATTGACCCCCAGATCCAAGAGTTTGATCATGCAAAGGAGGATCCAGACCTTCTCTGCTCCGTATGGACACAGCAAACACACACCACCTGCAGCTACTTCCCACTCTGCTACCTGCTCAATATGCAGTTAATTTTACATAGTGCTGCACATGTTGACCAGGGCCAGGCTCAGGCAGGAAAACTGTTTTCGTTTCTAAACTGCTCTGTCCAGGGCTGCTCTCCTCATCTGGCTTGGACAGATTAAAATACCACCTCAGTCCTCACCTCTGCAGGTGCTTCCTTCCTCACTGCAGGCAGAGTGCAAGCTGCGGGGGGTGTGAGATGGAAGTATCTTTGCATTTGGGGAAAGTGGGAAACGATGTCTAGCGGCTCCCTGTACATCCATGCTTGAGGAGCAGCCCTCAGCAGGACATAAAAGGGCTGAGCTGACAGTTGCAAAGAATTGGGTGATTTAAGGCAGTCACAACTTCCCAGCTTGCCCTGACCTTCACACATAACTCTTCTGGATGTAGGGCTCCTCTCAGCAGCCCACAGAAAAGCATCTGGTGCCATTTGAGGCTTTGCACAGGGCTTCAGACTGACCTTGGCCTCACAGGAGTCCCATGCACACTGGGACTGGAAAAGGAACATCAAGGGGACACCCTAGGGCATTTGAAATTGCAATTACCCCTGCATCTTGTCCTTGAGCCTGCAAGGACTCAAGGACACATTCTTCCCTTCACAGCAGTGGCTCTTGCAGGCCCACCATGGACCAACAAACTGGGCGACACTCAAAAAATGAGCTCTACAAAGCCATGGGACTGATTCTGCCCCGTAATTACCACTGACACACATAGAACAGGTCAGACCTCCAGATCCGAGCCCCAGATTACCAACAGGGCCTTTTGAGTTAAAGAGGACCTTAGGGAAAAGTCCCAGGCTGTTGAAGGAATTACCTCAGGAGGAATTCACCTCCTCTGACATTGCACAGGTCATGGAGCAAGCTGTCCTCAGCTCCCTGCGCTGTCAATAGAGATATTTCTGGAGTGCTAGAAACCTGGCATGCCTCCAAAGAGGGGATCAGGATAAGATGAGTTGTGTCCATTGGGAGTTAGTGTGACCCTTTCCATGTAGGAATCCATAGAGCAGATGTCAGATGAGATTTATCCCTAGCCTGATGCTTCTGTTTTGGTGTTTGGTCTTGTTATAAACCAAGCTAATTAGCTGTTAAGCATAGCTGGACTATTAGTATCAGAGCATTATCCCATACAACTCCTCTGCCCAAAACGATTACAGCTGGCATCTATTATTTCACACAAAATGATGACAGCTGGCACCTATTATTTTACATAAATTGCTTAAAGACACTTCCAAATAAAACAATGAAACTCAATGGATGAAATCAAGCATTGTAAGCATGTAAATGTAGCTGCTCTGATTTACTTTTTCCTCTTCTCTCCATTAGAGGGAACATTTTCATCTTGGGATTTGCACACGTTTCCAAGGAAACTAGAAAAGTTAAGTTTTGTGGAGTTTATAGAGAAAATCACTGTCAACTTTGCAGTTGCAACTAAATGTCAGACTCCAGGCCCCTGAACTTGCCTTGTATTGTTAATTGCTCTGGTACAAAGTAACTTTTTTTTCCCCCCTAAACATTAAAGAAGCTATTCCAGATAATAAAATGCAAACAAAGAAACTTCAAAGAACAAAATGAATGCCATACAGTCACTGTGTTTAACACGAACAATGAGTTGCTGGTAGAGGATTTCTCCTTGCAAAATATTTTCCATTACTCTACATCGTCTGGTTAATAGCCTAAGTGCCCTGGCTTACCTTTAGGAAGCTTAGATAAGCTCAGAGATCTTCCTGCATTAGAAATACACCAATCCACTTTTCAACATCATCCTTTTTTTCTCTTCAAAATGATCTCGGCCAGTCTAACGAGATTGACCTTCTTTCTTGTTGCTTATATCCTGCTAGTAATTTTGAACACATCTCTCAGTGATGTGTGGACTAGATGAAATATTTGAGAATACAGGATGAGCTGGAATACACCAAAGTAAAAATACTCAGCAGTTGAGAGGAAGGTGGTCCAGAGTGCCTTTTAGGCACCTGAATTCAACAGTGAGAACTGAGTGCCTAATACATGCTTGTATATTTTGTTCCTTTTTAGGCCAGAGCAATTGATCCTTCACAGCTTTCCAACTAATGCAGTACATAATTAGGGCAAGTAGAATGAGAATGGGAATTCACCACAGTTTTTTTTAAATAAAACTTCCATCCTCTTCTAACACAACCAAATGCAACTCCACAGAATTCAAATTCTATAAAAGTTTTTCTTCTGTACCAGATCCCATGGGGTTTTTTTTCATGTGCTTTCATGCAGAGAGACAGAATCCTCTCATGGAACTTCAGGTGACAGCGATAGAGACACCTGCATCTGAGCTAACCCAGCACAGTCTTTATGATGGGTGGGTGCAAGGAAGGGATGAACTGGGTCTATCACCTCTTTAATCCTGCCTTTTAACCTGGCCTGGGGTGGGAACATATGAGTTGTGTTTATCTGGTTTGCCTCTGAGATCTGGCCAGCCTCACCTAATTCTGGGTTGTAATTGAATCCAGGACCAGTTCTGCTGGGTTTCATGCTAAGGGACTTTTCACCACTCTAGCTGGGGCTAGGTGATGGAGTTATGTTATGTTAGAAATCCAGTGGAGGTGGGTTTATATTTATCATCAACCTGTAACCAGGACTGAAAAAAACAAACAAACAAACAAAAAAGATTAAAGCAATAAAATCCAAAGTAGAATGTCTTTTTGCAGGTTTTGTGGTTGGTTTGGGTTTTTTTTATTTGTTTTAGTTTGTTTTTTTTAAAGGCCCAAAGTTTTCAACTAGGATTTGCCTTGACAGAATAAAGTACATTTTCAGACTCAGCTTCTTAATGGGCTACATCTGCTTAATGTAATTTTGCATCTGAACTGTGTGTCTTGTCAGACGCAAGCACAGTCAGAGCTGCACTCAGCAGTACTCACTTTCCCTGGAATCAGATAAACTCAGCCCAATAAATTAGTTTTACTGCTCTTGGTATCACCCTGTTATCATTGTGACTGATTTAGTCTGGGCTTCCCAAACTTCCCCATTCTTTCCCAATAAAAAGAAAATGAGCTCCCAAAATAAATATGAAAAGTTCCTCCTCTCTCCCTCTCCTTTTATTTTGCTTTCTTTCTCACTTTCTCTATCTTTCCATCGATGGGCTACATAAAGTAAATCACAGTTAGACTTTTTGAATGTATAGCTTTTTGCTCAAAGAGGAGCTATTTAATTAGGCAATTGTGACCTAGTTCTCAGATGGTGTAAATCAGCAGCAATGATTTATACCAGCTGAACGTATGAATTCTGGTGTTTGGTAGCAGGTCTTAGAAGGTCTGCCTTGTAAAGTGCATTGGACTGTGTATTACATGAGCTACAAGAGCAATTTGTAAAAATGCAGTTGTGTTTTACACCATACTTTTTTTCATATCCTTTATATTCCCAAATTGTTTGCATGACTAAGCAAGGGGAAAGATGGACTTCTTGCTGCGGGAGCTGGGTGATAATGGTCTAAGCTCTCACGTCATGGGCAAGTGACTTGAAGCTGAGGTGCTGAATATCCCCTATGAGGTATTGACAGCTCGCAAGGCCTGATGGAGCACACAAGTGCTTTACGAGGATCTAAGGGGGCTCCAGAAGCATCTGGAGCTGTGATAGATGCAGCCCACAGGTTGGATGCTCAGGAGGGGAAGGACGAGGTGGGAATACATGTGCACCCACTGTGGCGATGGAAGGAGAGGACAGCACAGTATGAGGGGAAATAGGAAGCAGCATCTGTACTTTTTTGGAAAATAATTTCATTTTCTCAGAAGAACTGATGGATTTGTTCATGGGGCAAGTGAATTAAAGGAGTGACAATTGATATGTGGATCTCTGATAGAGGGCATTTAAGAACTTGGTGAACATATTTTGTTCCTTCCACAGGATTAACTATTTCTGGCAGAGGGTTAGGAAAGCAATAAGCATTTAAGATTGTCAGTGTCCAGAATCACCTCAAAACTTGGCCAAAGTTTGTCTATCAGAGCTGTAGGAGGGGTGGCAAGTTCTGGTGAGCTGGTGTGACTGCAGTTTGGATCCTGATTTCTAAGGATATAAGCCTTTTGTGACATTCTTCTGCCTTCATGAATGCCTGTATGTGTAGTATCTGTCCTTTCAGATGCATTCTGTTCTTAGTGACCAGTTCCAGCAAACTCTGTCAATGGGTTGAGGTTTCAAGAGGCGGGAGACCTCCAGTCTGCCTAGATATGTCAACTCTGTTGCTGAGCTAGTTCATGCTGGACTCCCCCTATAAGCAGCGGTTAGAAGTTGACATCAGGGACCTGTTTCAACCTAGTGTAAAGTAGTCCAGAACTTCTCTGATAAAGGCAGCACACTGCCAGGGTAGTTCAGAATCAGTCTCCTATATGACCAGTTATACTTGGAGAGAAAAATGGTACAGCTGTACTCCTCGTAGAGCTAGGTAAATTAATTTAGTGATAATAATCCCACATTCTTGGGGCTGAGTTCCTGTCTCTATTCTGGCTAAATTTCCTTTGAAACATGCTAAATGTATGGGCATAATAAGTCAAAGAAAGGCATTTCTCTATGAAAGCACCAATTAATTTTCCTGTTCTCCTTTGTGCTCAGTTATAACCAGGATTTCCTAAGTGTGCTTTAGAGTGGAAAACTGTATTATCCTTTAAATATGGTGTCCCAGCTATGGCTGAACATTCTGTTTGGATTTTGACCAAACTGCTGGGCTTAGATCCCAACTCTGGAGCTACCAGATGGACCACATTATTCTCACTTGCAGAAAACCTATCAGACAAACTGTTTCAACCAGAACAGGTCTGCTGCTCATAGAAGGTGAGAGTTACTAATGGGACATTGTGTTCCTGCTGTGGGTGCCATGCACCTTCTGGTACCCATCCCAGCTTACATCGTACTTGGTTTATAAGATTCCCTGGGTCAGAGGAATGAAGAAAGGTCTAGTGGAGACATAGCATTGTTAGAAGATGGGGCATGATCGGATGGACATGCCTAAATGAGGAATACTGGCATCCCAGCATCACAGCAGCCTGAAGTGCTTTACTGGGTAAGGCCTCAGCTCTGCCAACAGGCACTGCCAAAGAGAGAGATGTGTTGGAAATCACACTTCTTTCTTGGACTCAGGCGCCTGTGTACAGCCCTGAGATACCTGCATCTTTGGCTGCCTTTGACTAGTAAATAAACCAGGCTGGAGCCTGTTTGCTGGCTGCCCGTGGCAAGTGGTACAGCAGAACTTGCAACCAGATGGTTTTTATCCCCCAGACAGATGACTTCACCCCTACTGGGTTTTGTGAATGATCCTTGCCCTTTGGTAGGATGACCATGCCTGGATGTTGTCTGGACTCACGAGCTGGCGTGGGCCTCAGACACGACAGGGAGTAAGTTAAGATTTAAGCAGTCTGGATGGTCATGGAAAAGAGCTGGTGCCTCTGCTCTGGCTCTATCTGTCTCTTTAATACAGACGTAGCCTTGGAGGCTTAGAGCATTTCATAAGCTTTTGTTTTTCCTTTCCTGAAATTGTTCATTCTCCTTTTGAGTTCCCATAACCTTCTCATATTCCAACAGAGAGACCTGCAGTTCACTTCTC
This sequence comes from Hypotaenidia okinawae, assembly GCA_027925045.1. Classification (NCBI taxonomy): domain Eukaryota; kingdom Metazoa; phylum Chordata; class Aves; order Gruiformes; family Rallidae; genus Hypotaenidia; species Hypotaenidia okinawae. The sequence continues at coordinate 214,094,511 of BSDF01000001.1, forward strand.
TGTTGGCTGAAGACCTAACTCCCTTGTTTGCTGTGAGTCTGGCTCCTAACAACTTCATTTGGTGTCCCCCAGACCTCCTTCTAAAAGGGAAACCTCTTGTACTGAAAAAGATCCCTCTTCACCTCTCCCAGATGTCCTTCCAGGACATCCTCTCATTTTTCTGTAGTTATCACCTTCATAATCCTCAAGGATGCGTAACAGAGGCAGAAGAGATAGTCTGCTATAGCTGGTAACTGAGAAACACACAGGTTGTGGATCTTTCTTTTTAGCCCTCCTCAGAAACAAGCCCTTGCAGTTTTTTGACTGCTAGAAGGAGTCATCACTGTGATGTCCATCCAGGCTTCCATCGCTGGTGATAGCCAAGGTAGGGCCAAACCACATTTCCTTATTTATCTTGTCCCTTTGACTCTCAGGAGATTTAATTTCTCTCCAACAGAGAGAACTCAAATAGTGCTCCTGGGTCACAACATCGTAAAGGTCCAGGAATAAAAAAAATACCCTTTTTCATGTTGTCATGGTTTAACCCTCAGCCCCATGCACCCACTCGCTCACTCCCCGTCTGGTGGGTTAGGGGAAGAGGAAGAGTAAAAGTGAGAAAACTCATGGGTTGAGATAAAGACAGTTTAATGGGTAAAGCAAAAGCCAGTGTGTGCAAGCAAAGCTAACAAAGGAATTCATTTCCCACATCCCATGTCAGGCAGGCGCTCAACCATCCCCAGGACAGTAGGGCACCATCAGGCGTGATGGTGACTTGGGAAGACAAATGCCATCATTCCAGCTAACTTGGAAGGACTAGAAGCAAACTGCTCTTTTTCTCATCTCTCAGGTGTGGCAGGAATTCTCTGTACCTCTATTATACTTGTTACCCCTTTTTTAGATCTCTTCATATGCTGCTCAGAGGGAGAAGCACACAAGGGCCAGAGACTGATCCCAAAATGCTTCAGGAGCTGGTAGCTTTCTTCCCCAACTCAGCTAGCTTTACGCACTGCAGGTTCAAGAATAAACTCCTGGGGGATTCACTGTGTCGGGTTCACCTGGGTCACAGAAGTCTGTGCCTCAGCTGGAGATCTTAGCGCCATCCCTGAGACTGTGGAGACATGTTCAGGTACCACCAGGTGAGGTCTGCACCTTAAGCAGAGGCTTTCCTGCCTTGAGAAAGTAGACAGGGTGCTGTTGAACCATCCCACAAGACCTTCCTGGCATCACCAAACCTCACTAGTGTCCAGCACCCTCCATTCCTGGTGCATTGATAGATAGGACCGGGGAGAACTGAGCTTCACAAGCATCTGGGGAAATGAAAAACTGACTGGCTGGTCTGGCTTCATGTCAAGATGGAAAACAGATGGGATCCTTGTATTGTGGCTTTCTTCCTCCCTGGCAAGCAGATGTTGTAACATTTTCTAGAGTGGGCTAAAGAAGCGTGCCCACTTCTCCAAGAGCTGGCCAAACTTCCCACCAGGAGAGGGGGCTTAAGAGAGACAAACCTTTTCTTGGCCCAACTCACAGCCTACAGCTTGACTGACCTACAAAGAGGGTGCAACACAGTGTGTATGGGGTCAGGGACACCCACTTCATCATTGCTTTACATCCCCAAGAACGGGTCTGCAAAGAGAATCAGGAGTTCTGGTTGGCTCAAGGCAGACTTCCTTCCACAGCCTGTGTGGGGTTTTTTTAACTATATGTAGTAAATTGTGACCTGGTTGTGGGAAGTCTGGGTCCTTTGTGTGCAGAAAAAGGCATGTAGTCAGCTTAAGGGTGGGCTGAAAGGCAGAGGGTAGGGAGAAAGGAAGGTGCAACAATCAAGGAAAAGAAGGGAATGAAGTCACTGATTGCTTCTCAATGCTGTATTTTAAAATGTCACCTGATTGGTTTTCAAGCCAGAAAGCTTTCAGGTCCAGTGGGTTTCCAGTAATGATGGTAAAATAAGGAGGAGCATTGAAAGGAATCTGTAAACTTGGTATTTCTTTCCCAGTTTTTAAAAGTTTCATGAAAAGGACTTTTGTCCTTCCTGGCTTGGAATCAAGCTTAGGACTGAAAAACCAGTCTATGTTCACCAAGAGAAAAGACTTTTTCTCAGCAAGATTTCCAATACTTGTGACATTGAAGGTTTGGTTTTCTGTGTTTTTTTTTTCCCTAGGAAGAAACATATCTCTGTGTCTGTGTTTTGCAAAATTGCATATTGTACTCAGTTATCTGTATGGAAACAGCCTTTTTGTAGGTGAAGTCCTCTGATTCACAGGTTTCCAGCCCCAGGAGGGGATTGAGACACTTAGAAGATAAATATAATGCTGCCACCTTGATCATCTGAACATAGCACCGCTAAGTGTATGGCCATCTTCCAGCCACTCTGCACTCCACCAGTTGGAACAGCACAGCCACAGACCAAGGGCTCTTCTAGATCCACTCTTCTCCAGCCACAGCCAGTGGCAGAGAAGCCCACAAGGTGGGCAGCAGTGAGTTTCTGGAGCCCCCATTAATCTATATCATTATAGCAGACCGTGGGCAATTCACTGCAGATTTACACCACACCACAGAGCGGAGACAAGAAGGGAACAAGAAGATGGTTTGGTGGTGGTTTTGGCACGTAAAGCTGATGGTTGGACTTGATGATCTGAAAGGTCCCTTCCAACCAAGACAATTCTATGATTCTATGAGGGAGCAGCCAGTCCCTACTAGCACTGCAACAAACATTGGGGTTGTGTCTTGGCCTAAACCACTAGTTAAGTAAGTCACAGTCAAGCCTGGGGCTTCTGCAAAGGTTCCTTTCAAGAGAATGAAATACAGCTTCATCATGCCAGCAAGTATCAGGGCAGAAATTATGCAGCAGTGTCCCAGGGGCATTCAGGAATCCAAAATGTGCAGAGCCAGAGTTGGGGACAGGATCTCTGGAACAGGGAAAGCCACATAACTCTAACCTGGCAGCTTGATCCAACACTAGTCCTGGAGACTCACCTGCAAAGCCAAATGAGCACAACCAGCTTGTGCAGACCCCAGAACAGAGGGAGTCAGCTCTTGTGTGCCTAGTGTGCAATGGCTTGCAAGGGATTTGGTACATCCAGCTTAATTTCCACATGTCTTCTGATGAAATCTGTACTGAAGTCATTACAATAGCATGGCCTTTTCCAGATGTGACAGTAAATGTCTGCAGGCATGCTTTTTAATAGTCTGCAGGGTTAGGAAGACATTTTATGATCTAGGTGGACGAGGCTGTTTAATGTCTAAGAAAAAACAGAATTAAAAAAAAAAAAGGCAAAGAGCTGCCTAACAAGCCTTTTTCTGAGTGATTGCTAGCCAGGCTAATGTGTATTTGCTCAAAAACCATCTGTGATGTTTGGGATGCATCAGCCAGCTTTTGCATAACATATGTAGGAAGATGCTGAGAAGATATAACTGGTGTGTTACGATGTTGTACGCAGCTATTGAGTTATATGGTACAAAATTTGAGTTTCTTTAACATAGGTGACCCTTGTCACTGATGTAGACATGGTTCACATGAAAGGCATAGATTTTTGGTATGATGGGTTTTTTTGATGTCTGTCTTTCCCCTTTTTTCCCCTATATGTAAGATAATGTTTTACTTTCTATCAACTTGAGGGTCATTCAGGCATGACAGTAATGACAGACAGACACTTACCTCCAAGAAAGAGAGCCCACTTCATTTTAGTGTCAGGAGACCAGTGACTGTTTTCTCTTTGTCTGGGAAGTGTTAAGTCTGCTACTCCCATGTGAAATAACACTCTTTAATAATAGCCTTCTTTAGTAGTGGTGTTGTCTGTGTAAACGGCCTATGGAAAGAACAACCAGAAGACACAGTGGTCTTCTCTTCTGAGCACCCTTGTACTTGAAGGTAGACAGTGTTGCTCCTGTTGTGTTTGATGAAGGAGAGCTGAGCAACCATCTAATTTCAGACTGTATTATAAAATACAATGTGAAATCCCTAGTAGTCCCCACAAGAAGGTCCTTGCTGCTTCTAAACCAGAGTAGAGTTGGTTTAAAGATCCCTGAAATAATTCTTGGGATCTTGGGGAACGTCTACGCTGCTAAGTAAGAGAGGTCCAGGGTGTAAGCTCAGGTCTTGGAGCACCAGCCGTCCATGCTGCTTTGCTCCCTCCCAAACCCTGCTCTCAGGCAGAGGAGAGCTGAGGTGTTTGGACTTAGGCCATGCTGTGACACTTGGCCTCAGGGCCAGCGAATTGGCCCTGGATGGCTTTATTTAGTAGAGTAGGTGTTGCTGATGAGACTGCACCACTTTTGGCTCCCTCTGCCCTGCACAGTCCTTCAATACTATTCCCATCAGGCTTTGCACCTTCAAACACCCCCACATGTCTTTATGCCACATCTCAGAGCTTGTAACACCTACCCTCAGTTTCTTACTGTAAAAACATTACTCTGGCAGGCTGCAACACAGCCCACTTAATATTTCAGACACTTTGAACTAAACCCCTCCATCCCTCCTCCAATAATGATTATGAACAAGGGCCATGGGGCATCACACAGGACCCAGAGGAGGCTGAAGGCCAAATGCCATGTACTGTGGACCAGGCAGTCTGCTGGCAACCCCAAGCTGTGTGCGGCGATACAAACCAGGACTTCAAGGCTAGATGGGATCACAAATCTCTTTGCTTTAGCACTACAGAGGAAGCCAATGTGGATTTAGAGGAACCACACTCTTAGAAAGCAAGACTTTTGCCAGTGCACACATTGGCAATAGTTTGTGAGATATACATGCATTTGACTGACTTACCAGCTCACCTTAGTTTGATGAAAATCATGGCTCAGAGAAATCTTCCTTTGGCAAGGCTCATGATGACACTCAAAACCCACTAAGTCTCCATAAATACCCCTGGTTAAGTCCACAGCACAACAGAACAGTTTAATAGGGTTATCAAATACAAGGTAAGCCATAGCAGCCAAATGTGAGGTCATTCACATCAACTCAACTTACCATGCAGAGGTGTCCAATTTACGCTTGCCTTGCATGGAGAATATGTACTGGGACAGTTACTATATCTCAGCCAACAAGTGGCAATGCATGCTACTACCATAATTGGGTTGTTTGAGCCCCTGCATCCAGCTGTTCACAGACAGTGGGTTGCATTTCCACAAAGGGGCAGCAGATGTGGACTGTTCTTTGAGAAAGAAAACTCAGCTTGTCTTCAAACTAGAATGCATGGGTTTGACATTCCAGGCATATCTTGACATTACTGCAGATATTACAACAAAACCTTGAGGTCCCCACGCAGCATGATCGTGGATATGTTGTTATTTATGCAAAAGGAACTTGTGCTAAAACGCTTGTTGTCTAAATGTGTTTGATAGCTTGGGTGTGATCTGAAGGATTATGAGTGACTTGGCTGTGTAGGAAGAGATAGGTTGGTTCCTCAAACAACACCTTAATGCAAAATCATGGACACACTTTGGCTGTTTTCTCAATGACTGAAAGGCCACTGCTGTTGGCCTGGAAGAGCCAGCCTGTGAAGGTGTGAAGGCCGGCAACTTATGTCCCAACAAACCAACCTCGTGAGCCTTTTCCTTCAGCCCTAAGAGTACAAGAACACTGCTGCCTCATTTCTTTAGGCATTGGGAGATGATTTCTCTGTCTCTGGCATTTGGCCCACCTCAGAGGAGATAGCTGTCCCCATGTTTTATCTTCAGACATCATTACATGAAGTTGGTCAAGTAAGACCAACAAAGCAGGCTTGCCAACTGAGATACCAATTCATCTGCAAGGTTGGAAGTGGCATGCCTTGGTGAAACAGAATGAGAGACATTATAGGTCTTCAGAGATTCTGTGGAAGGGAGGTGTCACTCTTTCAGTGAGTTTGGAAGAAGAGGCTGACATGGACATCACAGGGGGCAACTGTGAGTTTTATAAGATGAGCACATGTCTACTTTCTGACTGCAGGTAATGAGGGGATGGCAGTTTTTCACCATTCCAACCAGGCTGTGTTGGAACTAGCATATAAAACATATCTCATCAGGTTTACAAGCCCCTGAATGTCTCCCTCCTGTACAGCATTCAAGTCTCAGAGGCCATGGGTGTTATTGCTCTAATAAACATTGATGTTAGCTCTCTATCTGTCAGGTATGTTGCACTTTAGAAATGCCACACGTATTTCCAGCCTTTAGGAATTTCCCCAAATCCTACCCATTCAAAAGAGATCCCACATCTGCTTCCCCTGCAAAAATCCAGCTGCATCTTCTATTGTGCATTTACAGTGATTATCAGAAGATTTTCCTCCAGTTTAGCAGGGCTGAAGCTTATACAATCTTGACCTCTGAAGCACAAAGAGAAAGAAGAAAATAACAGGGCACAACATCTCCTTCAGCTATAATTCCACCAGGGCCAGCCAAGCTACTGAAAGGGAAATCCCTGCACAAATTAAGGAAATTCAGATATTTCTTTCATTCTAAAGAGGCATTCCCGACAGAGCCAGGGCTTGTTTCCAAAGGCATGGCTGCGTTCCAGCATCAGAGAAACTTTATTATGCAAATATTGACCAGAGTTGAAGGAAACAGCAATAAAAAAGAACCAAACCTGTCAAAGGTGACAAAAGCTGTTGCGCCTGGGCTGTGACACCTGAAGCCAACTTTTGGGATCATCCTTGCACTAGTGAGATGGCTTTTGCAAGTAAAGGGTAGCGGTGGATGGTCTGTGTTTCTTTTCCTTTTCTCTTCTTCTTACTTCATTTTAATTGGGGAAATTTCAATCCTGGAAATGATGACGGAAACACGAGCGAATGCACAGAGTCCTGTTATTGTCCAGGACTTAGTCACTCAGTGGTCCAAACAATGATCCAACACGTAGACCAAAACTAATAAAGACTTACCTGGCAGGAAGATGAAGAGGAACATTACGCGTTATGGATCAGCCCCAGGAATGAGAGTGCTGGGTGGAAGAATATTGGAAAAAGATGGGAACCCCACCTCCAGTGAAGCTGATGGAAAAGTCCAAAGGAGGCCCAGGAATGATGGGGCAGGAACTCAGTAATGGTATCCAAGTTGGATGGTTTGAGGCAAAAGTCAGGGGTCACACAGATGAGAGTTTAAGTTATACATTGGTGAGGGAGAGCCAAGAAGTCTAAATATTTGCAGCTTATGTGCAGAAGGGGTTGGAGGAGACATGTGGATACAACACAACCTCCCCCAGGCTGTATAGGTGTGAGTCGGGGCAACATCTTGCCCTTAAATTTACTGCATCTGCCTCCACAGCAGAAGTGAATTAAATCTTCACAAGCTGGGAGAGAGACAGTTTAAATAGTCAACTCTAGCCAGTTCTCCTTTCAGAAGTAACGATAAAAGAATGACTACATTAGGCCAGGCCACAGAAAGTGTCCCTTACCCAGATGTAGTCAGAAACAAATGTTTGAAAAACTATTTTAAAAAGCAAGTAATGACTCCTTTTTTTCTTTGCAGTACTCTCCCAGCTTCTGACATGGGTGAGTCTAGGGTACAGTTTTATTGTATTTAAAGGCATATATACCAGACTCACATCTCATCTCCAGGAAGTCCCGCTGAACATGAAAAAGGATTTGCCCCTGAGATAAGGGATACTTTAATGGACATTTTCTTTTCTGCTACTTCTCTCCTTTTGTTATATATGCCAGTCCTAAAACAAGTTCACCCCAGAAGTATATAGGCAGTTCCCAACGGCTCTGTAGGATTCCCTTATTTATTCAAAAATGACCTCTCCCTTTTCCCATTGTGCTCCCCTTATCATCTATATTATCAGCAGCACGGGCAGCATAGAAAATAGAGTTCATAACCCATCCCTGTGCTGGCATATGAATCAGAAGCCAAAGATAGGCATTACTTCTCAAGGCTGGCTTCTAGAAAAAAACATTCTCCATGTTCCCTCAACAGCTCATCTTCAATATCTGAACACAGTTAATAAACTGTCCCCTTGCAGTGCCCGTCTCCCTGTATAGAAACAGGGTAACCAAATGTTAATTTGTCATGACAATTAGAAAATTGACCAAAAAAGGTCACAGAGAGTGCAATATTTCCATGACCCCCTGACTTCTCATGTGGGCATGGGATCAAGTGTTTGTTCAACCACGTGACACCACCTTGATCTACATAGGATGTTGCTCTTTTTGTTTAACATCTGGGAGTGGTTTCAGTGCAAGATGTTAATTGGGATCTTTGGGAATGTCACAGGTCATTCAAAAGCAGCCTGGTGTCCATGGGGTCTGGCTGAGACTCACAAAAAGGGGTAACATATTTGCTGTTCCTGCCCGAAATCCTTATTAAGGTGGAAACCGGGAGTGTGCATCTGAAAAATCCTCATCTAAGCCTGTACTGCTGCTCTATGTTTCATTTTCTGACCAAAGAAGATGTTGCTCAGTCTGAGCTGGTGCTGCTCACTGTATCTCTGCTGCTTGCAGAACTGGTTACCCCATAGTTCAGGAAAAGGGGGTGAAAAGGTCTAACACTGAGCATCTGCAAATGTAGTGAAAGAAAATAGAAAGAAATACTGATGCTGCTTCTGCAGCTTTCCATGTTTCCCAGAGCTGCACCTTCAGAGTTGGCAAGGGGAGGCAGCACGCCCGCTCATCTCCCCACGTCTCTCTCACTCCTTCCCCACCTCATTTATTTACATGCAGGAGGCTGATTTGGTTTTGAGGAGGACACTGTCTAACCTGACGTGGTCTCAGCAGAAAAAGAGATGGGCAAAATATTTTACTTTAAATTTGATGGGAAGGAGGCATTGGACAAAACCCATCAGATGACACCTCCTCCAAATGGTCTGCAGTGAGGGTAGCCCCAAATCTGCAAGCATTACCCCAGAAGGATAGGATTTAGAGGGGGAAAGGTAGTGGTGTAGAGATTGCTTTTTCCTATGTACCAGGCACAAAGTGGTCCAGGGATATTTAAGAGTAAGAATAACACTCACACACACAAAATATGCAGAGGAATCTAGACTTATTAAAGCCTTTCCTTGCTGGGCCTGTCTGGCAGAGCTTGAGTTTTAAAATACCGATGCCTTTTCTTGTCACTTTCAGCTTTAATTTATTATTTTTTTAAATCAATAAATATCCCTCCACTCCTCCATCTGGAGGATTCCTCCTTCATCCCAGCACTGCCAAGCTGATCAGAGCCACCTATGCAATGCCATTTGATCCAGAACATATTTTAATCTTGGCCCGTTCTCAGCCTCATAAATTCCTGACATGATTCGGGAGGCATTCCTGTTGGAAATAGCTCTCCTCTCTGCTGTTGTATTTATAGAGATTGCTGCTGCCTCTGATCTAGGGCCAAACATTAGGAATAATTGCAGCAGGAAGCAGGACAGAGCTTGACATATTGTTTGTCTGGATTGTTTTAATTTCAAGACCATGGAAGCACCCCACTTACTGATGTTAGGAGAAAAAATAGAAGGAAAGGAAAGGAAAAGAAAGAAAAGAGGAGAGGAGAGGAGAGGAGAGGAGAGGAGAGGAGAGGAGAGGAGAGGAGAGGAGAGGAGAGGAGAGGAGAGGAGAGGAGAGGAGAGGAGAGGAGAGGAGAGGAGAGGGGAGGGGAAGGGAAGGGAAGGGAAGGGAAGGGAAGGGAAGGGAAGGGAAGGGAAGGGAAGGGAAGGAAAGGAAAGGAAAGGAAAGGAAAGGAAAGGAAAGGAAAGGAAAGGAAAGGAAAGGAAAGGAAAGGAAAGGAAAGGAAAGGAAAGGAAAGGAAAGGAAAGGAAAGGAAAGGAAAGGAAAGGAAAGGAAAGGAAAGGAAAGGAAAGGAAAGGAAAGGAAAGGAAAGGAAAGGAAAGGAAAGGAAAGGGGGAAAGGGGGAAAAGAGAGAAAAGTATTGTTCATGAATTTTCTATTTTTATTTTTTCTTTTTATTGCTTTTTTTAGAGACAAAGAGGGAATCATTATGCCTGCTGCTGAGGACAGGGATTTGAATTGGATGTTGGTGACTTATTAATTCAGGAATCCTGCCCCTGTAGATTAGACAAGAGGCTCCTACTCTTTTATTTTCTACTTGTTGAAACAAAGCTGGGAAACGCACGTGTCTCTGTGTACACACATGTGTGTCTGTGCATGATGGGAGGGAGGGGTGCAGAGCTGGAGGTGGGCCCCAGACACACCAGCCACGCTGGTCAGGACTGAAGCTGCACATGGAGAAGGTGCTGAAGCTGCACATGGACAAGGTGCTAACACTGGCAATTTGGAAAGAGCCGCACATCCAGCCAGGCGATGGCCCATACTCAAGGCATGAAGCGCTTGGCCATGTGGCTGGGAGCTGAGAAGGAAAGCTGCAAGATGTGGATGCCAGCAGCTTGCAGACATGCTGTGTCTGAGCTGGGGTGGCCGTGCTTGGAAGTGAGAGACACATGTACATGCTGAAAGCCTGAGCTGAAGCCCATTGAACTCAATGGAAACATTTTTCACTTCAGTAGGCTTTGGATGACACCTGAAGTGCAGCTGAGGGGAAGTATGGAGAGAGGGACAGAGCAAAGTCTTCTCAGTACTGGGATGCCAGGCAGTCTGTGAAGTGGAACCATGGGGTACTGGTGCTCAGAAACCCCATCATTAGCAATTTCCTTCCACACACTCCTGTCTGACCATCAACAAAATTGCCAGGTTGTCTGGGACATCACTGAAGCACAGAATTAGATGATGAAGTAGGACCTTAGTGCAGAGAGGCACCAGGGTTGTCTTCTCCTCCCACTGCCATGCTTTCTGGGTAGCATTACTCTGATACAACAGGGATTTAGCCTTACCACCTTCATCAGGGAGTTGTTAAAGGCTTGCTTAAGTACACCTTTTTTGGCAAAAAGCTTAGAGTCATTCTTAGTTGTGTGTTGAAATAAGTTCCTGAGTAAGGATCCTGAACTGGAGCTATTGCCTCTTGAGAAAGAAACCTGACTGATTTCATTGCTGGGTAATAGCTTTGGGAAAAGAAGAGACCACTTCTGCCAAGTGCTGTACTGTGTTGGTTTAAGTCTGCCCCTTTTGCTGGTTAACTGAGAGATCTCTTAATTGAGCATAGATACAGGGTAAGAACTGCTGTAAGTTCAGGGGAGAAAACTCTATGCTTCCAATAAGAGCTACAATCATATTAGCTTAACACAAGGGAATAATAAAGGGTTCTGCTTGGAGAAAAAAAATATCAGGAGCCAACAGCTGGGAACTGAAGCCAAAAAAACGTTGGTTACAAGAAAGTGAGCCTTGTAAATTGAAGGGGGAGGTTGACAGCCTGGGGCGATCTATCAAGGAATGGTTAAAAGGTTGGCCAATCGTTAGGGTGCCTTCAGGAAAAGATATGTTAAACAAATCCAGGTCACTGGGCTCAGTCCAGTTTTGAGGTGAAGGTGTCTGGTCTGTTCTATGCAGGGGATCAAATTAGGGGTTAGATGGTTTCTGCCACCCTTAACGGTTCTGAATGGCAGGAAGCACTCATGCACTTCTTAAACTGATGGAGAAAATGGAAATGAAGCCATCTCAAACTGCTTGTTGGTTTGTCACCAATGCTGTGCATTTGCATTTTATCCCAACAGCCTGAGAAATGGTTCAGATACATTTCTGTAAAATATTGCAGCAGTGGAAAAGAGGGAAGGAACAAACTGTGCTGTGTGTCTGGCTTGGTAGGAGCAGAAAACAACTGCCTGGCCTGTCTGCTGACTTGAAGGAACCTTTGTTATCCTCCATAACATTTCTAACAACAGCATCCAGCATGGCCATTGCGCCTGGTATTGAGTCTACTGTATCAATTAAAAAATTTAAGTATTTTAAGGTCCTGGAACAAAATGAGTGCAGAACCTAAATCGATCTTGCTGTATTCAGGCTCTCTCATTCTTTCCTAAGCTTCTGCACCTTCTTAGATGTAGGATGAAGAGGCTAACCCAGTGCAGCTTTTACTACGTTGCTGTATGGGGGGAAAGGTCATAGACACACGGTAAAAAAAGCTGATGAAAAGGTGGGAACAAGGATGGATTAATTCTGGTTTCATCCAGGGACCTGAGGTAGTACTATAGGTTTATACAGGCTATAGCAAAATGGGGAATTAAGAAATTATTTTGAGTTTAACCATGTCTCTCTCATTCCAGTAGCACCTTCCCATGGAGCTAACTACTTTAACCCGTAACTGTGGCTGGCAGTTACATTACCCTGGGGTCTTTGTCACAGTTAAGTCGCAATAACCTCCCCTGGTAAAAGAAGTAGCCCTGAAAAAAATTAACAAGCTCAGCATTGTCTTCAATATCTTAAGTGACCCCTGACGTGCTTCAGTCTCACTCAAAATCTAATGCTAGTAAAAAAGATTCCTTTTATTTGAAAAAAAAAAAAAAGGATAATAGAAAAAAGGAGAACATAAAATAGAAAGAAAATAGAGAAAGACTGGGACAGATGCCAGAAGGTCTGATGCTAATCAGCTCCAGATAATGTCCAACTCCAACGTCGGCTTCCCTGGGGACAGTACCCAGGACACAGTGCCAGGAGGATGTCAGTGCTGAGACTCCAGCGCTTGCCTACACCACCAGGGAAAAGGAATCTGCAAATATTTAGTCTGCCAGAAAGACTATTCCAATTAGTGGATGTCAGATCAAGGCCTGAATGATTCTGAAACATGTAAGGGTTTGGACAGGACTTACTCAAGTCACACAAGGGTCGTCACTTACTCAAAACTATTAGTATCTGACAAGCATGTGCATCTCCAGGCACTTAAACCAGAAACTGCTTAATTTACACTAACAGTCACGGGATGGATCCCATTTAGTGTGGATTCCTGCATCCCCAGAAAGCTGAGACTGGGCTGATTTCATTGCTTCCCACCTCATGGAAATGTTCTCATTCATAAATAAAACGACCTTCATTATCTGAAACAAGGGAAGGAGCCTTTGTCACAGAAGACAAGAGTGTCATCACCCAGCTGTGTTGTTGCTAGCTTCAGTCTGACCGTTGGCCCTAATATGGTTGTGGTTAATGCTTACACCAACAGTCACGGACAGGCAAGGACTATTTTGGAAATGAAGGGAGAGGGACTGCAAAGCCCCTCATGAACATGCAAGTGAAGAGAGTCATGTCAGCAGATGCAGCGAAGCTGGCATTGCACTGGTTGTGGGGAGGGTGCTGTTCTCACTCCCTTTAATTTTTCCACACTGCAGCTAATTTTTTTTTCCCTCAAATAAGGGCAGGAAAGTCTTGCAGATCAAGACAACAAACAGCAAAGAGACAGAGAGCAACTGACAGGGTGGAATTTAAGGCTCAGCCTTAAGTACAGACACAGGTTTAACCCTTGTCCCGGCCCCAAAAATAGTCAAGATGGCCTCAGAATGATGATGCCTGGTCACCCTTTTCCAGAAAGGCACCAACACCCTGATAGCAAGTCCACATTTCTCTCCCAAAAGGACTAGGCTCCTTCTCTGATTTGGGTATTGACTGAGAATGCAGAAGATGTATTTTCAGCTCTCCCCTGAGCCCTCCTGTTCTGAGGGCTCAGGGGAGAGCTGAAAATACTGAGTTGGTTATGAGTGCCCACATGCATCTCTCCCAGTTATTTCTGAGATCAATTTTCAGCCAGTTCTGACCACCCAGGCTACATCTGAACAGGTAAGAAAAGCAGGCCAATCTTGAACTCAGATCATTACTCACATCCACACAGTTTAAATACCCTTTTTTCTGCCTTAAAACTATGTGTGGTGCATAGTCTCTGGCCAGCTCTCAGACAATGTTGCCAAAACCATGCTAGGGGTGTACAAAAACTGACATAGACTCTACAGGTGAGACCATGCACTGGGTTTGTTGACTGTGTAGATCATAAAAAGCTCCTACAGACAGAGGAGAAAGGCAGGGACACTGTTCCATCCCAGTAGGACTGATCTATCCTATCCATTTGCAGAAGACAAAGGTTGATGGGGTGAACCAAGCTTTGGATGTTCCCCAGGCTGCTGTAGGGTCCTACTCTGTATCCTTCAGGTGCCTAATCTCAGGTAAATTGAACACCTGCCACTCATAGCTGCTTCCTCATATCCAGGGGTGGGTAATGAGGCATGGGGTGAGCAATTTTGTCAGTCATCACAGAGGTCCAAGTTTTGCACTGTAGAAACAACAGGCACTGGAGCCATGCTCCTGAGAAATTTTGTGATCACATCTCTTCAGATTTTGAATGCTTTGTGACATCAGCCCTTGCTTATACTTTCATTGTCCTAGAAGGGGATCTGAGATGAAGTGCTATGGCCAAGGTCAACCTTGAAATAATTTGCCATGTGGGATGCTGAGCCTGAATCTCAGAAATACCACGCTGGTCCTCACACCATCCTAGATGCAGGAGAATGCTGGAGAGATGGAAGCAGCACTCTGTTAGTGAGGCTCTGTCCAGACTATGGACAAGTGCAGTGAAGTACAGTGTCTGCTGAACTTGCTTTCCAGTGCCAGCATTTCAGACAGCTCCTAGCTATGCTTGCTAAAAATAGACATTTTAAAGAAACTTAGAGGAAATGCCTGCAAAGAAACAGGCTTCTTATAGCTGAGAGTGGAATAAAACCCTCCAAAAGTGACAGGAGAAAGTGTTCAAACAGGACCAGACTAAGTTGTAGCTCCAGGACAAGACCTAGCTGTACATATCTCCAGGATATGGCTCCAGAGGCAGTAGTGTAATTTCCCTGATTTGTATCAACTGGGATTATGGTTGAACTACAGACCTCTGTAGGTGGCCATCGCCAACTTCTCCCATCTAAGAGGTCCCCAGAGGTACTGTCTTAGACATCAATGGGGACAAAAATGGACGACAAAGGAGCAACTTCATTTCTGCCTGTGTCTGTGTGGCAAGCCAAAGTCAGGTGTAAGTGCATTTCTGACATACTTATGGGTTCTCTTAGAGTAGCTCTCTGGCTTTGGAAAGCATGAAACTTATGTGTGAAAGCCCACTAGTTTTAGAAGAAAAAAAAAACCAACAGAAAATGGATCCATGGTTCCAGATAAAGTTTTAAAATATATACTCAATGCAAGTGACCAAAATAAGTGTTGAATATTACATGTGGTTATCATTTGAGATGATCTTGGGATTCTAAGACCCACAGGTCTGTCAGGGACAGTCCCTTCTGCCTGGCAACCATAAGGAAGTTCCAAAAACCTCGCAAGAATCTTTGCAATACAGAGTCCATCTGCACAAAACCAACAAGGGACAGAGGACAACACAGGGACTCTGTTTTACCCCAGATCAGTGAATGAGCAGCAGGAAGGAAACTTAATTTCAGTCTTTTTCACCAAAGTGAAACCAGGCCCTGCTGTGTGACCAGGGTTTCATCAGTGCTTGCTGCCCTCAGGCATATCTTGCCTGTGTAAAACAAGAAGGCAGAACTGGAGGAATGAAGAAGCTCTGTGGAAAAAGACCTGGAGGTCCTGGTGGACAACAGGATGACCATGAGCCAACAATGTGCCCTCATGGCCAAGGAAGCCAAGGGCATCCTGGGCTGTATCAAAAAAAGGTGTGGCCAACAGGTTGAGGGAGGATCTCCTGCCCCTCTACTCTGCTCCAGTGAGGCCTCAGCTGGAACATTATGTACTGTGCTCGGTTCCCTACGTCAAGAAGGATAAGGAGCTACCGGAGAGGGCACAAAAAAGGGCTAAGGAGATGATTTAGGGTCTAGAACATCTCTCTTACAAAGAGAGGGGGGCACTTTTTAGCTCAGAGAAGACTGAGGGGGGATCTTGTCAATGCTCATAAATCTTTGAGGGGTGGGCTCAGGAGGATGGGTCAGTCTGTGTTCAGTGGTGCCCAGGGACAGGACAAGGGGTCACAGGCACAAACTAGACTAGAAGAAGTTCCACCTAACACTGAGGAGAAACTTCTTTGCTGGGAGGGTGGCAGAACCCTGGGCCAGGCTGCCCAGAGAGCTTGGGGAGTCTCCCTCCATCTCTGGAGACATTCAAACCCTGTGATCCTGGGCACTGTCCTGTGCAGCCTGCTTGAGGGGATTCTGTTCTGGAAGAGGTGGGACTGGGGGATCTCCAGAGGTCCCTGCCAACCCCTATCACCCTGTGATTCCATCATTTTCAGAAGACTAATTTTAGGTACAAGGTTGCTTGATGAGGAGGGTTTAGTTGAATGGAACTGACAGAACCAAGCTGTAGAAAATAAAAAAAATGGTGCTTATTTAGGGTACAGCAAGTTTCAGAGATCAAAACTTCCACTTTGCACCTAGTGAAAATCAAAGAATCTCAAATGTGTATGCAAATTCCTAACTCATGGATTTGTAGGCCTTTGCCTCTGCCTTTCTGGCAGACTACACACAGTCCTACAAAGGATTTAATTGTTCATGGACCTCATCCCAGCTATGCATCCCTCACGGCAGGAGTTTGCTCAGGTCTCCTCATCATGCAGGGTTTTGGTGTTTGTGAGAACAAGGGGTCTTGAAAGGAAACATTCATCTGCACTTCTCAACAGGGGAAGCCCAAATGTGGTTTTCGTCCCATTACTACTCAGCACACAGAGCCAGGCCTGATGGATTTCAATGCCCTTTCTGGTCCATCAATCTGACAGATTGGAAGGGAAAGGGATTCTTTTTCAGTGCCGTGCGAGCTTTCCTGGTGCACCCCATCCTCTGCCTGAATAAGGACATAATGTTTAGATACAAAGACTGTGATTGACAGGCAGGCAGACAGATGCATTTTTCTAGCAACGAATGCCAGACAGATAGTTGGACTGTTTTTCTACACCAATCTCCAAAAAATCTGCACTTGGTGTAAGGAAATTCAGGGAAGGAATCTGTCCCATCTCCCCAAACTTAAAAACACTACAAGAAATTACTCCCAGCCCATACATTTTTCCTCTCTTTATTGTGCCGTAACCCTCTTCATTTACCCTCCAGCAAATCCGCCGCACCAGATGCCGGAGTTCAAGCATAAACAGGGAGTTTCCACAGTCAGACCTGAACCCTTTCTTTCCCATTGCAGCCCTCCCCTATTTACCATTTCCCACAATTAGGGGACCCTCAATTCCCAAAACTGCTTTAAGCATAAGGATGCTATCATGTTACCTTCTCCTGGGCAGATGCTACCTTTGGTAAAGTCAATTTTTCCATGTGTTCTTTTTTTCTTTTTCTTTTCTTCCTTTTATTTGGTTGAAGATGAAAATTGAAAACACAAATAAGTAATAATAATAAATCCCTTTTCGTATTTCACATTCCACCATGCTCCCTTTAATATCTCTGTTTGTGTTATACATTGTTTAGCACCATTTCACAACAACACCTGTGAATATTTATTGGGTTTGAAGAATTACAGGACTAAATGTTGACTTCAGAGAGGTTTCTTTGTCTCTTCTTAGTCTATAGCTTAGCTACAGAATGTATAGGTAATAAACAGTCCATGGCTGGCTCACAGAGTAAAAAATAGACACAGATAGAGCCTAGCAGTGTCCAGGATCAGGGATTTCACCTTTGACGCAAAGACCTTGACCATTTTCAAACTCTCATGCACATCCTGCAGTGAACTGGGGCTGACCTTTGTTTTCAGAACAGGAAACTCTCCAGAATGAATTTCTTCTGGGGGTATGTGGTATTTTGCATATATATCTGCAGCTAGCTCATGGCCCGTGCTCCTTCCGTGTCCCTCCGGTCAAGTCTCAGCAGATCTGTAATCTCTTACATCTGCATCTGCAGCTCATATGTGCAATGGGCAAATATACTTGTGGCTTCAAAGAATTGCTTTCCCTTATACGCCCTTTACTTCTCAGTACATGGAGCACTCTTGTGCATTTGCAACTTGCTCCAAGAAAAGAGTCTGGTCCTGGAAAAGATCCCAAAAAGGTGTTCTACAATGTCTCCAGCTTGTGAGATAGGTAAGTCTTTGGCTCTTGTCCTTCTCATCTTGTATTTTTTCCCACTCCTCTTGGTCCTTTCATGCTGTGCAAGTATTTGGATTCCGTTGCTTGAATCGGAGCGTCATGCTGGTCTTCGGTGAGAGTATTTCTCCCTTTGAGAATGACTCACCAGGCACTGTCTTTGCTTCCTTCAGTACAATCTTAGCAAGTAAAACTGCTGGTTCAGCTTTGCTGTTCTGGTCACGGTCAGAGGGCGACATGCTGGGACAGGATCTCTTTTCCTGGGTAAATCATGCAAAGGTACTGCAAGTCAAACAAGGTGCCTGCTGAAATGCTTCTTTGCTTTATTGCATTTCATCTGACAGTTCATCTACCTCCCCTCGGTCTGAACACTTGTGTGCAGCGATGAGGTAGTTTGTGTGGTTTGTGATAAAAAGGTCCTTTCCTAGTTTGTTCCAAAATCTACTGGGGATGCTGTGTATTTTCATTGTCTCTGTTTGTTGCTTGGCCAGCATTTCCTTGCCTGTATAACATCTGCTCACCAGACCTCAGATATCCTTGATCGCATTTGGCCAGTACGAGGTACCTCAAGCTTTCTGGTGTGTTCTTGAGAGTGCATCTGTTCCCAAAAATCTGGGTGTTGTGATTCAGCTGCATTTCTGTCTGAGACATCTATCCCATGTGACTAGCTCATCTCTGGATTCCCAGCTAGTAGCCTCTCTGTGTCTTCTTTTCCATGGCTTTTTGTGTATCCCAGTGATATCTGGTGAACTTTATGTCTGTTCTGCACTCTCACATAGGTGGGATTTCACTTCTCCTATCATAACAGCTCTCCGTAGAGTAGTCTTAAGAAAAGGTGGTTGAGGGGAGACCTTATGGCTCTCTACAACTACTTGCAAGGAGGGTGTAGAGAGGTGGGAGTTGGTCTCTTCTTTCAGGTAAAAAGAGACAGGACAAGAAGAAATGGTTTCAAACTGCACCCAGGGAGATTTAGGCTAGATAAATTTCTAAACCAAATCAGGAAGAATTTCTTTACTGAAAGGGCAGTCAAGTATTGGAATGGGCTACCCAAGGAGGTGGTGAAGTCACCATACCTGGAGGTATTTAAAAGGTGTGTAGATGTTGTGCTTGAGGACATGATCTAGGTGTGGACTAGGCAGGGTTAGGTTGTGGTTGGGTTTAATAATCTTAAAGGCCTCTTCCAACCTAAGCAATTCTATGATTCTTGTGGGAAAAAAGGGTTGGCAGTTTAGAGTTTTGGACAGATTGAGATGGCTGTGAAGATTTGCTCTCCTCTTCATGCAAGAAGTCATGAAAGGAGTTATGCCCTCTCCCTCCTTCACTCCCCAGCCGTACGATCTTCCTTCTATTGTTAGGACCTCCACTTTCTCCAGCCACCAAGTGCCTATCTTCACCTCTTCTGCTCTACCTCTACTCCTCCTCTAGCCTCTTAATGTGCAGATATTTAGATCTGTATTATTTTAGACCTCATTTTACCCAACCTTCAATAGCCAGCTGAGGTCAGGAGCACCCTTGACTAGTTGCAACCAGTGGAGACAACTTCAGAGAACTTTTCAGCCCATCTCTTCTGGAAATGCCTCTTTCTTTCCACTGAACATAAAGGGAAGTCTCCAGAAAACACACTCCTATACGCTTTGCTTCAGTGCTTAGCATCACACAGGGCAAATACAGTCCATATGCTGCAGTACCTGTTGGATAGCCTGGCCCTTGATGCTGCAGTCTGGGTAACTTATTTTGCTGTCTCTGGGGCACTGTCCTCACCTTCTTCACCTACTCTTCATGGTTCAGAAAACCCCTTCTTATCAATTTTACATGCTGGGGAGCAATAATAAAATCTGTACAGACTAGGAAAACTTGATGGCAAGTCTACTGAGCCTTTCCATCTAGACTCCCACATCTTTCATTCCTGTTAGAGATTTTGTGTCATTTGGCAGTGGTCTGACCTATTGTTTTCCCAGATTTTTTTACCTCTGTCACAAATCTTTCATTCATGGCATTTTCTGTGGGCTGACAGTGATTTTGGAGTACCATTAACATTTACCTGGGTCCTCTAGTGAGTTGTGGATGCATCCGGATGAGGAGTAAGCCTGTGGCAGCCATTGCCTGCTACAGCTAGTATTTAGCTTTATATTTTTAACCACTGCAATGCCAGGGAAAAAACCATCAAGCTGTTAAGCAGGGAATGGTGGAGGTTAGGGCTGTAGTTTAGTACCAGGGATGTGATTTTTTAAAATGACTTGTATTCCTCTTTCTCATAGTTTCCACTTTGGATTTCCTAGACTTGGTCTTAGGACATTGGTCATAATGAAGTAGAAAAACAGCAACTCCAAGCACTGATACAGTCCTGTTTTATTCCTTGTGCCTCAAGCACAGAGCCATCTCATGAAACACTTGCCCCAAGCAGAGTTACCTACATACCCAGATGTTGTCTGACCATCAGCATTCTGTAACAGCCCCATGGGGAAAAACGCGTGCCATAATGGTCCAGGAGTGGATTTTCCTTCTCTGGCCTTCCTGCATCCTGACATCACTTCTGCTCTACACATGGCAGGGACTGTAGTGGCTCTTGAGTGCTGGGAGTGTGATGGAGTGGTCAGAAAAACTCTGTAAAGGATTTCCTAGGGAACAGACTTGGTCTCTAGTTGGAAAGGCAATCTATAGATTGGCTTGTAGCTCTTTAGAGGTGATGAGAGAGTGCAACTGCAGCCCTCTACTAGTTCTCTACCAGAAAGGAGAGGCCATGAGATTGAGTGGGTGGCTGAACTGGACTCCAGAGACTGCTTGATCTAAGGCAGAAACAAAAGATGAGAATAAGCAAATCTCTTCTTCCCTTTTTCTCCCCTGCTGTTAGCATGTCTTTTCCATCTAGAGATTACCTCTCAGAATGTGCCTATACAGTGCAGGAGGGGCCCACGATCTCCACTTCCAAACACTGCTTACCTACAAAGGAAATAAGAGGAACCATTACCCGATGCCTGGGGCTGTGTGTGTATGCCTCATCACCTTCAGAGGTCTGATTGACAGTTTGCATTTGGGGCTGAATCCCTTTCTCCTTCGCAATACTTTCCTTTATGGGATCATACTTTATTGCTTTCTTTCCAAGTGTTTCATTATGAACTCTATTAATGAACCACTGGGGGTAGCCAAATGTGTTTGGTTGCATGCAGGACCTTGAGAGAAGATTATGGAGCAAATTCACTGCAAACAGACTCAGGTTGATTGCAAACGAGGCAGCCTAGCTAATCCTCCTTCCTGCCCCAACAGATGATCTCCCAAGAACGAGACCTCCCTGAACTCAGGATCTTCAGGAGACCTGGAAGGACATCAAAAGCTCCAGAGCTGAGAACGTGGTGCAGCAACCTGACCCCATCCAGACCCAGCACATGTCCAGTGAGATAAAGGAATGATGCATGCCACATGGCTGCCACACATTTCAGCACTAAAGCCACCAGTCTCCCACTGGGGCTATAAAACACATGCTAGGGCATATTGGGAATGAGAAACCCCTTCTCTGGGTATCAGTGAAACTGCTGGGAGAATGAACTGCAGGAATTACTGATGTCATCTCTTGTGATAGCTTCACCTCTTGTGAGATGGTAACTTAGGAGGTTAGCATCACACTTTGACTTCCATCCTCACTCTGCTTCAGGCTCTCCTCCTGCCATTTGCACATCAGCACACAGTAAGGAAACGGCACTGCCGTAACATTGATGGGAAAACTGCATAAACTTAGTGATTTCCCAGGGTCACACAGGCAAGAGATGCACAAAAGTCCTCCTATATCCCACGTGAGTGCCTTGGTGGGCTTTTTCTTCCTACCTTTCACTGCAAGGACAAAACACAAGAGAGTGAAATGAAGACATGTTAAAAGCAAGCGTGCCCCTCCTCTGCTGGAAAACCAGACTCAAGGTGAGTGGCTGTGATGCTGTGGGTCTCAGTGGACTTACATCTGCTTGCTATTAGGCTGGAGGTGGCCTGCAAGATATCTTTGCCACGCCTCAGCTGGTGTTGTAGGTTTTGTACAGAGGATGTGCTGAGCTATTTCGGTATGAGTTTGACTAGCACCGTCTGGAATCAGAAGGTTTTTTTGGTGGTGATGTAGGTAAAATACCCATTCCTGCTAGAAACTGAATGCTAAACACTACCCCCAGATAAACCTCTGCCACTTCCCTGCAGTTTCAGTTAGGTCTGCGGGAACCCACACCGTAGATTGGTAGGATGAGAAATGAGCCTGCTCATTTTCTGGGGTTCTAAAAAGTTATAAGGGAACAAATCTAGCACCAGACAATATTCATCCAATGTTCATGAAGGAAGTGTCTACCAAAATGATGCAGCCCCAAGAACCAGCCTCCAAAATGGCAATTTGATGGTTTGCTAATTCTGTGCCTGGTTACTTTATTTAGCAATTTTTTTTTCTAAATACATATTTTGCAAAATATATTTTGCCAGTGTTTTGCAAATTTGAAGGCCAGGGCTTTCTCAGATCAAAATTTGAGAAGTAATATTTAAAATAATTGAGGAGGAACTTTTTTCCTGGGATGGTGGCAGAGCCCTGGGCCAGGCTGCCCAGGGAGGTTGGGGAGTCTCCCTCCATCTCTGGAGACATTCAAACCCTGTGATCCTGGGCACTGTCCTGTGCAGCCTGCTTGAGGTGATCCTGCTCTGGCAGGGGTGGGACTGGATGATCTTTAGAGGTCCCTTCTGACCCCTATCATTCTGTGATGTTGTGATTCTCTGGTAGAAGACCTAAGGGAACAGACTGTCACAACTTCCCCTCAGAAAGCTTACCAGGTTTAGTAGCGTTCAAGGTGCATATTATTGAGAAAGGGGAGGAGCATGATGGATACTAAGAGAGTAGATTTTAAACTTTGATGCAGTTCATCATAGAGACTCTTATGGAAAAGATACACTCATGATAGGAGTGTTTGCTGTTCAAGAACAGGCCTACATAAGAGACAGAAAACTAGAATTAGGAAAGGAATATCAATTTTTAACCTGCTAGGTTAAAATTGAGGTTCCTTGGTCATGATATTGGGTGATAAATGATCTGGAAAAGAATGAAGTGGCAAGCAATAAATGATAGATGATTGTCAAATCCTTCTGGGACTCCTCCAGAGGAGAATGGAAAGAGCTCTGTAAGAAGCTTTCAGAGGTCCTTCTAGGGTCAGTGTAGTCACACTACCTGGATATAGCCTGAAAATGTTACATTTGCTTTCTTTAAAAGCAAATTTGTCCATTTCCAGATGCTGTAAGTGCCTGAAGAACTCTCTGACTTTTACACAGAAATTACCAGATTCTGCAATATAATACATTTGATAAACTTTTCATTTAACTCCCCAGTTTTGAGCCGTTTTGGTTGGTCTTCTGAAGGGTTTTTTTTTTTCTTAGCAACAAAAGGACAATAAGCTTTGGAGAAATATGACTTGATGCAATCGGAATGACGCGTCTCTGGGAAAGAGGTGACAACTTCTGTGGGAGTCATTGCTGAACACGGCCATGGCTGTTTCACTGGGCTGCTTTAGAGGCACAGCACTCCGTGCATCGAACGGATTAACATGAGACCATGCACAGAGCACATACTTTACACTTGGAAGTGTGTATTTCCTCCAGAAACACATGCTGTGGATCAGCCTGGTTGTGGAACAACCCCCTCCCCTAACACCCCCTGCCTTGATTCAGCCGCCCGATGGTAACAAGAGTAGTACAGCTTGCCTTTCTGAATCCTCGTCACTTACCTCTTGACATGACACCTTTCTCTGTTCTCAGAGCCTGGATATGTGAGATGTGGTTTGCATCCAGGCCTAAATCCAAACCCCTCCAAGGTGTGTGAGAGTTCGGATTTCAGCCCGCGCCTATCTCAAACGTGAACCCTTTTTAATAAAGCAGAAATCTCCAGATGCACCCAAACAGCTGAAAGCTATCAGCAAGGATAGTGCCATTTCAGCTCTTTCTAAGGAACTTCTACGCTCCCCCCTTATTTTCCACCTCCCCGGTCTCCACCTTGCCATCTGTTATCCCGCATAACTGAATCATTGCTTTGTATCTTGCTCATGCCCTTCACCTGACACAGCCCGTTCCCCACTTCCAATAAAGGTGGATGTGCACAGAGGATGTGCTGTGTGCACTAATTCTGTTTCCAACCCATCCCATGCTGGGGGCCCCACACAAACCGCGCTATCAATCTGGCGGTCTCTGATGATGGAGCCCACATGGGAACTTTAGATAATGGATTACAGTGGAGGACATGCATTTTTAAATGTGTTTAAGATGTCTGGCAGATTCTTAAGAAGCAGAAGAGAGAGGAGAGGAAAAAAGCCCAAACCCAAACCAACAAAAAACCCCACCAATTTAAGGACAGGGAAATGTACCCCAAATCAGTGAGAGGTTTTGGAAAGGAGATGAGGAAAGTCCTCTGCCATGCTGCACTGCTTCACCCATCCCAACACAGGAGGTGAATGGGAAATGCATCCTTAAAGCAGAACTCCCATATCCGAGGGGAAGGAGGCAAACAGGTAAAATGATAAACATTGCACATGGTTTAAATTATCATTGGGAATAAAACCATTCATCATCAGTCTCCATGATGATGATTGAGATAACTTTTGCTCCTGAGGATTGAGTGACTGAAAGAATGAGTCATCTGCTGCTTTCTTGCTCCCTTATTTTCTCTGACCTCCATGGCCCTGGCTCAAGGTCTTGCTGAAGAACGTCAGGTCATCTGCTCCCATCTCAATATCCAAAAATTATAATCTCAGATTCAAAGGTAATTGTCATCACTGGTGTGTCTTTCTGCTTACTGAGACAGGGCCTGCTCTGGCATGAGGACTGAATTATCCCTCTGTCTTGAAGACTAATCACTCAGCATCAGAGCTGAGAGAGGGATGGAAATATCTTATGTGTGACCCCACCAAGGCCTGGAGCTGATGGCAAACCTCAGCCAAACCCCAGAAGGTTGGTATACTGTTGAGGCTTCTTCAGTTGACACTATTAAAATTCTGCTTTTTATGGTGTCTTTGTGTATCACATGCAACATCAGAGTTGCAGTATCTATGAAACAATGGGACTTCCCTCCTACTTCCCTCTGGAGTACAGCCAACTTCTGCACATCTATGCATGGTCTCCCAGAAGCCTAGAAAACAGGGTAGAGCCTGTACAGTCCACTACATAAGATCACAACTAAACAATCATCCATTTAAAACAGCACCATCAGAAATTGGGTAGGATGAGTCTTCCACACCAATCCCCAAAATAATGGATTTTGGCATCCCTTCCCAGGAGTGCCTAGCTCCCCAAGAGTCCTTCCATCACTTCTCTTCCAAACAAAATCCCCCCATACATAAATCTACAGGTTCACTTCTTTCCTGCTCAGTAAACCCACACCTCTCTCCATGTAGGACTGGCCAAAGCACTGGTGCAACACACAATGCACTATAGAATCACAGAATCATAAAGAATTGCCTTAGTTGGAAGGAACCCTTTAAATCAAGTCCAACCATCCCCCTAACCTACCATCCACTACTAAACCATGTCCCTCAGCACTATATCTAATTGTCTTTTAAATACATCAAGGGATGGTGACTCAAACACTTCCCTGGGCAGCCAGTTCCAATGCCTAACAACCCTCTCTGTGAAGAAGCTTTTCCTAATATCCAATCTAAACCTACCCCCCCCCCCCGGTGTAACTTGATGCCATTTCCTTTTGTCCTATCACTTGTCACTAGGGAAAAAAGGTCAGCCCTCACCTCTCTACACCCTCCTTTCAGGTAGTTGTAGAGAGCAATTAGATCTCCCCTCAATCCCCTCTTCTCCAGACTAAACAGCCCCAGTTCCCTCAGCAGCTCTGCCTCTCCCTAGATATAATGCAAAGTTGGGTAGGGATGGTGACTGTAAATTTGGTGCATGTGCTCCACTGAGGCTGTGGAGGAAATAAGATACTTCCCCTACTTGTCTTGGCTGGCAATAGAAACAACTGTAGGTTCTTCAACACATGTCATGTTTTCTTTTGGTGTTACTGAACTGCTTGAATAATAACATTAGCAGGTTGCTCTCTCAGACACATTCTTTCTGCAGCCAGCAGTGCTTTTTAGGGTCCCCTTACCTCCTTGTCCACAGAAGAGGGACACATCCCGAGCCATATCACGGAAAGGGAGGTGAAAAATGTGGTATTTGGTTGCACCATGTGAGAGTTTGGGTGCTGTTCAGCAGCAATGTTGGGTTAAAAAGAGGTGCAGTTCTATGGGTATCAGTGACTTTAATCCATATTTGCACACACTGAGTTTTGCATTACAGGGTATTTTATTGCAGATGAAGACACCATACAGCAGAGCCACTTTTCACACAGCTCTTATTTTTTTCCCCAAGTAGCTTCACTTAGTTCTTTCTTTGCATCAATTTTACACCATTGCACCTTTGCCAGACCTGAATACAGGTTAATCCAGCAATGATCACAAATTCTCAGCTGCTAGGAGAGTCACAGCCCTTCTGAGATCAAGGTTGTGCCTGTTTTCCCTAGGTGGTAAGCTGGCCCAAAGCCATTAAAGAAGTATGACTCTGGGATGAGTGAGGTTGGAAAAAGGCTCATTCAAGGACATTACTCTGATGCACAGCTCAGGTAAAGCAGGCTCAGGATTTCTGCACACTATTGTTGGTTTACATCTAGGTGGGAATACACACAGATAGCAGGACACACCAGGAGCATCAGGTTGTGAATTGGAAGCTCACACTTGCAATGCTGTATTAGTAAACTCTAGCTCTGTGTTCAACTGGGCGCAAGAGAATGTGGACCACAGCAAACTGGTGGAGGAAGAAAAGGACGGGAGAAGACCAGAGTCTGCCATTGTGTCTTCCATCAGCACCAAACTGGTCTACCCATACCTGCCTGGAAATCTGTTCTGCACTTCTGATTCTCAAACTGGTTTGGGTGGGAAGGGATCTGAAAGACCCACCGATTCCACCCCTGCCATGGACAGGGACACCCCCCACCAGCCCAGGGTGCCCAAAGCCCTATCCAACCTGGCCTTGAACCCTGCTAGGGAGGGGGCAGCCCCAGCTTCTCTGGGCACCCTGGGCCAGGGCCTCCCCCTCCCCAGGAAGGATTTCTGCCCCTCAGCCCCTCTCCATCCCCCTTCTGTAGCTGAAGGTCATTCTCCTGGGCCTGGCGCTCCCTGCCCTTGGTAATAGCCTATGTCCAGCTCTCCTGAAGCCCCTCAAGAGCCTGGAAGGGGCTCAGAGCTCTCCCCAGAAGCAGCTTTCTCTTCTCTGGGCTGAGCCAGCCCAGCTCTCCCAGCCTGGCTCCAGACCAGAGGGGCTCCAGCCCTCCCATCATCTCTGTGGCCTCCTCAGGACTCCAACAGCTCCATGTCCTCCTTGTCCTGGGGACCCCTGATCTAGAGGCATCACTGCAGGGTGGTCTGTGTCCCAGAGCAGAGCAGAGGGGCAGAATCCCCCTTTCCCAGCCCTGCTTGTCCTGCTGCTGGTGATGCTGCCCAGGACACAGGGGAGCTTTCTGGGCTGCGGGCGCATGGTGCCAGTTTATGATGAGCAGTTGAGCACGCAGGGAAATTAAAAATAAGACGATGTCTATAAAGACACCCAGAGGTACAGCGTGGTGGCTGGTCTCTGTCCAGCTCATTAGCTCCACTGTAAAGCCCCTCACTGCTCTGCCGGAGGCAGCGGGTCCCAGATTTACAGACGTCAATGCACAGCTCCTGTTTCGGCGCTTAATTTACTATTGAAATGAGTGAGAAATCAGGTGCCTAAACAAAAAGTTAGACACAGAAACGTCTCTGTGGATTTGGCCATACAAGTCTGGCCAATAAATATCTTGAAATATCCCATCCCCTGTTGAGAGCCTGCTCACACTTCAGCTCTCCAAGCCCTCAGTAACGCTACTGTCTGCAACAGCAGCGTCTGGGTATCTGGGCAAGGAGCACGATCCATAAATCCACTGCTTAACAAGATACAGGGAGATTATTTGCCCACTTCTTAGGATTTGTGGATTTGTTATGATTAAACATACATTCACGATCCTGCTGCAGGGCCCACACAACACAGCAAGGTTTGCAGTCAGTTTTATCCAGGGAGGGAAAAGGAAGTGGGGGAAATAGCTCATTTTGTGTTGCTAGCCATGGGGTTTTTGGTGATTTGCATTTTGCTTATGCTGCCTGGCCTGAAGTCAGGAGGGTGGAGTGAAGCTCCATCAGGCTTGCATGCATGTCAAAAAGTTGCAATAGGGTTAACAATTGGGAGTGGTTTTCCCTTGAATAAATACCACTGAATCAATGACCTCAGCTCCCAGGGAGGACCACCACTGTACTAGTAGTGTTGTATTTTGTAGCAGATACAAAGCTGAGGACTTCCTTTAGGTAATGTCAGGGACAGAGGCTGAACATGGGATCTCCAAATGTCCTCTGTCTCTCTGGGAAAAATACTTGTGAAGAGCCACTCTGGACCAAGATCTGAATTTTGTTGGTGATGAATCCCAGGCCAGTGGCCAAGTTTCCTTCTGCACCACCACCACTTCAACTTCCACAGCCCTGCCCTGTTGTAGCATGTCCAGAGGAGGGCCACAAAAATGATCAAAGGGTTGGAGCACCTCTCCTATGAAGCCAGGCTGAAAGAGTTGGGCTTGTTCAGCTTGGAGAAGAGAAAGTTCAGGAGGTTCTTATAGTGGCCTTCCAATCCCTGAAAGGTGCCTATAGGAAAGCTAGGGAAGAACTGTTCCCAAGAGCATGGAGCAATGGGATGAGGGGTGGTGGTTTTAAACTAGAAAAGGGGAGATTTAGGTTGGATAGTAGAAAGCAGCTCTTCACTCTGAGAGTGGTGGGACACTTACCCAGGTTGCTCAGAGAGGTGGTGAAGGCCCCATCCATGGAAACATTCAAGGTCAGGCTTGATGGGGCTCTGAGCAACCTGATCTAGTGAAGATGCCCCTGCTCACTGCAGGGAGTTGGACTAGATGACCTGTAAAGGTCCCTTTCAACCTAACACATTTTGTGATTCTATGATTTTGAGGCTTATACAGAATCTGTGCCCCTTTTTTTGTTGACTTTCAGTGCCCTGAATATACTGAAGAAACTCCAGCTCTGGTAGGTACCAGGGTCATGAACAGATAATCCAAAATAACTGTAGAAAGTGAAGATGCTCCCACCCTCATCCTCTCCTTTTCACCTTCCTTTCTCACCATACATATTCCTAATCATATTCCTAATTCATGTCAGTGTAATACCAAACTTCTTTTTTCTTGCCTTAAGTGTGCAGGGATGCTCTTGCCCAGGAAGCATCTCTGCTCCATGAAGGGTATTTCACTGGAGCAATTTGACTATTGCAGCTGGTGTTTTGCAATATCTTTGGTCTGTTATCACTACACTAATGATAAAAGACTAATCCTGGATTTATCCTGGTGTCCTTGATAAGGCTACACTGAAACCACAGAACCAAGGGGGACTTCAGAGAGCAGGGATGCAGGAAGAAGATTTGCTCTGTGTTACTGAAGTGTGAGCCCTGCACATCCCCATCTCTCTCCCACATTCATGTCTACAAGATGGACCTGGTAGGTGGGGGACCCGGAGCCCTGCTCACTTCTCTAACTTGGCCTGTTCAGCAGGATACCAAAAATGTGCTTCTTTCCCTCTTGTTACCCAGATTCCTAAACAACTTTGACACACAAGTCTTGAAAAAAAAGAGTTTCAAGCTTAAATTTTCCTTCAGACACTGGGGTCCCCCCATTGCTCTCCAGCTGCATTCCTGAGATTTAATCATCCTCCTCTCTCCTTCCATTTCTACGGTGTGTGTTCTGCCAGAGGATAAGGCACTGATAGCTTATCGCCGGAAGATGTTACCTTTCAACTCTCTCTGCTCAGGCTTTAGGAAAGACCTCGCCTCCCATGGCCAACTGTGGCTTTTCTTGTCCCATATAGGATATGGTTGCCAATCCACCGCCGGGACATGAACAGACCAGATGTTGCTGTGATAGAGAGACATTCTGATCCAAAGCCCTATTTTATTGCTATTATGATTATATTAGAAAGTAATGAAATTTATGGGTTGGAGTATGACAGGTCAGCCCACTCCCCAGCTTTAGCCTCTTCTCCTCTGATGCTTTTATTTTAGGTTGTTGTTAAGGAATCAGGACTACACTAGTAGAACTGATGAGCAAGCCATTTGCCATCTTGTAGGGTGACAAGTCTGAAAGTGTTTCCCTTACAGCCAACAGCAAAAGTCTCAAAAACCCCAATGGATAAGAAGATCTCTGAAGAAACAGGTTCCTTCAAAAAAAAAACCCAACCCAAACAGACCTCTTATATTATCTTAACTCTCCTGAATTTATATGGTGTCCTCTTAATTTGGTGTCCCAACTCATTGCTTTGCAGAGATACCCTTTCCTGTTCTAACTCCACTTTTGGTGCACCCCAGACATCTACTTGCCATACCTGAATGTGTGTTCCTTCATGCCCTGACCACTGCATCTGTGGCCACCTTCTGCCCAACTCCTTGATGAGTTTGCAGAGAGTGCATTATCTCATGTGCTTTGTAGGAAGGAGTCCTACTTTTGGATGAGAAAGTAAGGTTTCCATCCATCAGCGTGACTATATTGCTGTTTGCTTAACAAGGAGTCAGAGTTCCAATATTAGCATCTGCATCCTTTGCTGTACTATAAACCAGCATTTTGCAGCTGCAGATTACTTGGAGTAATGAAGTTTTTTCTTTTTCCACTTTTTATTGCACTAATCAGCATCCTATCAGAAAGGGATGGAGAGCAGAAGAGCATCACTGATAGATCCTTGGGGAGAGTTCATATTTGGCCTAAACCTCTGCTTTACTATTGGAAAGTTTTGGAGGACACTCTCCCACTGTATGTTGGCATTTTGAAGAAAAAGGAAGTGAAGCTCCATGGAGTTCATAGTTTGGAAAGACAGTTTAGGTAATATCAGAGACAGAGGCAGAACATGGGATCTCCAAATGTCCTCTGTCTCTCTGGGAAAAATAAAGAGCCACTCTGGACCAAGGTTTGAACTTTGTTGGTGATGAATCCCAGCCCAGTGGCCAAGTTTCCTTCCCCACCACCACTGCTTTGACTTCCACAGCCCTGCCCTTTCTTACAGTCATTTAGCCAAGCCAGGTATTTCCAGCAAAAACCACTCATCAGAAATGCAACATAAAGTGGAAGTGACCCCTGACACCAGCTTAAAATTAGACTCGATGAGCTTACAACCAGGAAACTGTTCCCCCAGCCCCCTTTAAAATGTAACAAATGAAAAACATTTGGTTGCTATTACCGGTGATTATGATAAGCTATGCTAAAATATGAAGTGGGGGAATTTATCTTTATTTCCTGGGATAGCATTGATGAAAAATATGCTGCTCCATCTTGATTTTCAATCACTCGAATGAACTCTGTCATGCATTTATCTTTATTTGGCTTGATGTGTGTAACTGATCTGGGGAGGGAGAGAGGGCAAGGGGAGGGGGGCAGGACTGGCAATTTAATCTGATGCAGATAAGTTTATTAGCTGCCCTCAGATCTGTTCCTGACTGAACGTAACGAACACGGCTGCATGTCAGATATCTCATCATACTCCTTCAGAGAGAAGGCATGGTCTCTGTCGTGGTGTAACCGTCAGCAAATGGTTTGCATCAGTTTTCATTATGCTTAAGGCCTCTCTCTAACCGTCTTCTGCCTGAGCCTGGGGGCTGGGTGAATCCTTGTGTCCATCGGGACTTTTCCTCTGCAGAAACACAGAATTACAAGGTTGGAAAAGACCTTTAAGATAAGTCCAACCATTGCTAAACCAGCAAAGACTTGGACAAGAGATGAGGCCGAAGCTACCATCCCTCCTCACATCCCCCTTTCCTGTAGGTGAAATTCAAATACTATCTACCAGATTTCTTGCACCTAAAACAGGATTAGGAGACTTTAAATTTTGGCAAGAGGAGATAGAAGAGGGTTGGTTTTCTTTTTTGTAGGGACATTTTTTCCCAATGCTTTCTGTAGCACAAGCTGGTGGCTAAATTGCAAGGCCATTGCTCAATGCCTCACTAGGAACACAGGGAAGATGTGGCAGAGGTTCACCTACAGAAAGTACAAGACAGCTTTCTGGGAATAGCACTAAAGCAAAGGTAGCAAGTTCACACTGGTAGACCGCCCACAAAATCAATAGCTTTGCTATGGAGTTCCATGGGAATGGGCTGCAAAGAGTTAATTGCATGCAAGCACACACACACACACACACACACACACACACTTGATTCAAAATTGCTCTTTTTAAGCATTCAGGGGGTAGCAATTTTCAGCTGGTGTAAACTGTGGAAGGTTCTGCTGTAATGCTGAGAGCTATATTGAATTTCACCAACTAAGAACCTGACCTAGAGCTTTGGGAACATTGTGGCTGAAAATCCCAGAACCATCAGAAGAACATTACGTCTCTGAGCAATTATCACTCATTAAGCTGTCCCTAAAAAACATCTTTCTAATAATTCTCGTTTTCTGTGTTGTGAAGAGCTGAGCTGGAATGAGGATGTTTCTCCTGGAGCAAAGCACGACCCAGTATAAGAACAGATCAGTTCAGCTTCCCCCACCCCCTCCCCACCCCACCCCACCTCCACTCTCTTCTATTTATTTCAGACACTTAACTGAAGTACATTACAAATTGTAAATCACCCAGACAGTTGCCTACCTTCACCTGACTGTATCCTGCTGGTCACAGTGTTTGAGATAACCACTCAATTTTCTTTTGTGTTTCTTTTTCCTCAACTCCCCCCCCCCCCAAAAAAAAAAAACCAAACCAACTCTCATGCAGTACAGCTCAATTTAACAGATGTTTGTGCATTTACGACAAAGTCCTGGTTATAAGATGGGGTAATTTGTCTGGTTCTTGAACAAAAGCAACTATATTGCCTGGATGCAAAACTCTGCCCAGCCTTGGGAAGAGGAAACATTAGAAATAACAACAGGTGAGACCTGACAGAAAAGACGTAATGGCTCATTTTGCAGAATGTGTCCAAAACCATTTATTGCCCATCTCTCTCAGCAGAGAGGAAATTTCAGGAATGGCTTCTCTCACTTGCTCTCTTGTTTCATATTTCTATAGGAGAGATTTGTATTTCCGCTGTTGGATGTTTGCCCCGTTTGTGCTGGTGCTGTGCAGGAGCTTTTCTTCTTTGGGTTGTGCTTCATCCCATGTCTTTGCAGATTCCTGCTCCCATGCAAAAAGGAAAGGATATCAACATGACTTCCATGGACAGATCTCAAAGTACTAGAGGAAAGACATTATCTCCAAAAAGGAAGGAGGCATGGATGCAAGAAGGGATGAATTTGAAGTCACCCCAAGACTGAGCACCTAAGATGTACATCCTTTGGGGACAGTTTTTAGCAGTGCTTGTAGTGATAGAACAAGGTGGGTGGTTTTAAACTAAAATAGGGGAGATTCAGACTAAATACAAGGAAGACATTTTTTTATGAACGCGGTAACAGGTTGCCCAGAGAGGTGGTAGATGCCCTATCCCTGGCAACATTCAATGTCAAGTTGGACAGGGCCCTGAGAAACCTGATCTAGTTGAAGATGTCCCAGCCCATAGCAGTAGGGGTTGGACTAGATGGCCTTGAAAGGTTTCTTCCAGCCCAAACAACTCTGTGATTCTAGGATTCTCGTATAGGAAGATGAACAGATGTCCCAACTGCAATGTGCAGTACCTGGCTCTAAATCACAAATTCCCTTTACACCAAAACACCTGAAGTGGGACCTAAACTCCACTGGCAAAGACAACATCAGCTTGTTTCCAAGAGGCTGTGCCCATGCAATAGAGATGCTTTCAGTCCCCGCTGCACCAATAGAGGAATTTTGATGGCAATGAATGTTCCCACAGTGAGGACAACGTCCCTGATGAAGATTAGGGATGAAAGGTTGGGAAAGCAGTGACCCATTCAGTATCAAGAACACTGCTCTGGTTAATGTTAAATGTTCACCTTGGGTGGAAAGTGACTGCAAGCAGCCAGGCTCCTCCAGGAAGGGATTTAGCAGGGTTAGATTTCCAGGCAGAGCCCAGAGACTCTCTGGAGTGCGAGCCCCCAGAGAGGAGAAGCAGAGGCTGAGGGGGATAAGGGTGAGCATTAGTGCACCATGATCTTGCAGTGGTCTCTCTGGTGAAGTTATTACAGCCTTTTGCAGTGGAAAACCCATAGGGCTTAACCAGCTACATGTGTACTTTATCTGTAGTTTAGTTTCCTCCCTGCCTGCATTGTGGGATACACATGTTCACATTTGCCCACCTCCTCTAAAAATAACTAAACCCATCAAACTTAAAGCAGAGAGATTCTCCCATTTCTCTTTCAGGTGTTGGTAGATTCAGTGCCTTGGCTGAGGTCTCTATAGGCTTAAATCTTGCAGCCTGCACTCTCAGACCAGCTGTCCCTGCTAATTTCATTGAAATGTTTGATGTTTAGATTGTAGTTTTGGGGTTGGGATTTTCTCCCTGTTTATCAGAGTGTTTTTAAAAGGTTGCATGTGTCCCAAATGGTTATCAGCAAAAATAACATCCAGGAAACTTAACCTCATGGGTGTGATCCATGCACACAAATGGAGAACTAGATCAGGATGTCATGAGCTCAGAGGGCATCACATCTGCAGACACCTATTTGGCACCTGCTTTGTAGCCCTGTCTAGAGCTGAAACCCTGATGCAGGTAGGACAATGGCAAGATGTTTCTCCTTTCCATGTCCAAACTCTCGGTGCTGGAAGGCTGGAAAAGTCACTTTCTGCACCCATCAGCCATTCTGGAGACCTTGCTTTTTGGTGGGCGGGACAGGAGACAAGGTGGAGGAAATCTCCCACTGCCTCCTCTTGACGTGGGCCATCCACCTCAGAGTGGCTGGCTGAGGTGGAGAAGAGAGATCCAGCCAGGTACCAACCATTTAGGCTGGAAAGCTGGGCAGGGAGAAACTAGGTGAGGTTCAATAAAAGCAAGTGTAAAGTCTTGCACCTGGGAAGGAACCACTGTTCGTTTCAGTATAGGCTGGGGGTGACCTGCTGGAGAGGAGCTCAGTGGAGAAGGACCTGGGGGTCCTGGTGGATGACAGGGTGGCCATGAGCCAGCAGTGTGTCCTGGTGGCTAAGAGAGCCAATGGGATCCTGGGATGCATCAGGAGGAGTGTGGGCAGCAAGTCAAAGGAGGGGATCCTCCCCCTCTGCTGTGCCCTGGTCAGGCCTCACCTGGAGTGTTGTGTCCAGTTCTGGGCTCCCTGGGATAAAAAAGACAGGGATCTCCTGGAGACAGTCCAGAGGAGGGACAGGGAGATGATGAAAGGCCTGGAGCATCTCCCCTGTGAGGAAAGGCTGAATAAGCTGAAGAAAAGACTAAGGGAGGACCTAATTAATGTTTATAATGATCTTAAGTATGGGATGCAGGGGGAAATGGCCAGCCCCTTTTCTATGGTCTGTGGGGACAGGACAAGGGGCAATGGCTGCAAGTTAGAAAGTTCCACACCAACATGCGGAAAAACTTTTTCACAGTGAGGGTGACAGAGCCCTGGGACAGGCTGCCCAGGGAGGTGGTGGAGTCTCCTTCTCTGGAGACATTCCAAACCCACCTGGATGCCTATCTGTGCAATATGATCTAGGGAGCTGCTTTGGCAGGGGGTTGGACCCGGTGATCTCTTGAGGTCCCTTCCAACCCCTACAATTCTGTGATTCTGTGATCTGTCTGAATTTCAGGTGCCCACACCATGCCGAGTAAAGCAATATATGTAACACAAGAGTTCTGCAGGGCTTGTACCTGGCACCAGGCTGTTATTTAAAACAAAGGGATAGGTGCTTTGGCATCTCCTGCTGCAGGTCTGCAGCTTGTCCTGACCGCAGCTCTCCAGCTTGTCCTGATTGCAGCTCTCCTTCTTACTCTCCTGGAGATAAACCATTTCCAAAAGGGATCTCACTCAACCTAGCCCCACTTAAGCTTTCACAGATCTCTTTCTACACATTTTGAGTGTAATTCTTGTTTCCATTCAGGCTCAATAAAGTTTCGGTGTAAAAAAGGACCCCAAATCATTTATTCTTCTGTGTGTTTTTTCTGCATGAAAGTGGTTTACCAGAACCAGCAGAGGCACCTTTGTGTCCCATGCAGGCTTCAGTGGAGGTTGCAAAGCCACTCAAAGTGTCACCAGATGCAACAACAAGCAAAGACCAGATAAATTCAGATAGGGAATAAGGCATGTTTCTCTTTTCACAAGAAGCATAAAGAACCCTTTGGACAGCTTATCTAAAGATGTGCTGAGTCCTTCCTCATGTGAAGCCCCTAAATCATGACTGAATGCCTTTCTAAAAATAGATGTTAAGACAGAAAACCTGTTGTAGGCTTGGTGCAGGAATTGGTGGTTAAATACTTCTGTCTGTATTACAACAGGACCCCAGATTGAATGACTATGATCCCTTGCCGGCATCTGATTTTTGAATATGTAGGTGTAGCTAGGGGAAAAGATCATGCCAGTATGTAAGTATGAATTACAAAGGGACTATATCCCTCCCCTGTGGCATCTGTGGTCATGATCTTTTTGTAGAAACAACAAAACTCCCTGTTGTTTTCAGGTTTTATTTAGAGGGAATTTGAGGATGAGGAAGAAACTCTGATTGCACTTTTCAACACCTTGATTTCTCCAAATAATGTTTCTTTGTCATTCTTGTCATGCAATGAACTCCAGAGAAAGGGCCAGTAGTCAGGCTGCCAATTCAAGGCCTACACCGAAGGCCATGGCACAGCTGGTTTCTCTGAGGGAGCAGGATGGACATGGGCACCTCATCCAAGAGACACTGGTCTACAAGATTTACACAGAGCCCCTCATCCAACCAGATGGTCATGCCATCATAGAAGGCTATCAGATTGGTCAGGCGTGATTTTCGCTTGGTGAATCCATGTTGACCATTCCCTTTAACCTTCCCTCCATGATGGACCTCAGTTGAGGACCTTCAATCTCTGCTTCATTGCTGACTTACCCCAAACATACCCCCACAGACAAATTTCCCCAGCTTAACTTGCCCAACCAGACGGGCTGTGTTTTGAAAGACATCAAGGAGCCACCACAGCCAGCAGAAACCTGATTTCAGGTTCACACACCTGGGATG
The DNA here is from genome assembly GCA_027925045.1 of Hypotaenidia okinawae. NCBI lineage: Eukaryota > Metazoa > Chordata > Aves > Gruiformes > Rallidae > Hypotaenidia > Hypotaenidia okinawae. The sequence continues at coordinate 214,131,392 of BSDF01000001.1, forward strand.
TGAGGAGGCCCCAGGACTACCCTGCTCGAGTAATTAACACATTACAATCCTGACCCCACGACCGCCTTTTAGAAACTAACTCAACTGCAGTTAATTCTTTACCAGGTCCAGTCATTAATGTGGTTATTTGTCTTTCCTGGAGTGTGCGAACTGAACTGACTGACCTTGTATGGGATGTGGGGATTTTAATAGGAAAATGTGCTTAATATTTACACATTTTTCAAGCTCTGTGCAGGCTTTGACAAGATTATTTTTAACAGATGACACACGGCAATTTGCAAAGAAGATGAATGGTTTTTTGGCTGCACAGACCAGAGCAGAAATGTTTCATTTGGGTTAGTGGGGAGAACAAAAGAAAAGAACAGGCTGCTTGAGAGATGCAAACTGGAAAGCATATTGTTGTTCAGACACTTCTGTCACCCATGTACAGGTCCTAATTGTGGCATCAGGGGAGCCCTGTGAAAGTCTGCATTTGGTTAATGTGCCACATCTTCCCTGTGGGGACAGGACAAGGGGCGATGGCTGCAAGTTGGAGCACAGGAAATTCTGCACCAATATGTGGAAGAACTTCTTCCCAGTGAGGGTGAGGGAGCCCTGGGACAGGCTGCCCAGGGGGTGTGGAGTCTCCTGCTCTGGAGATATTCCAGCCCCATCTGGACACTGACCTGTGTGACCTGTCCTAGGGACCCTGCTTTGGCAGGGGGTTGGACCCAATGATCTCTGGAGGTCCCTTCCAACCCCTACAGTTCTCTGATTCCAATGAACTAGGTGGACTTTCCTCCGGTGTCTGGGAATCTACTGCACCTGGGTCTGAGAAACCAGCTCTTGGTAATAAATTCACACACCAACTTCTGGGAGAAAAAGCAAGGAGACAACTTTAAATGCAGGTTTTGATTCAAGGCACAAAAAAAATTAAAGGATTGCTTGTTTAGAAGTCATTCACATGAGACACCCCACCGCCTCTGAGACACGCTGTGGAGCATCATGCAGAAACATTCAAGTGTCAGCATTATCTTGGCACTGTTTGTGCCAAACCTGGGTCAGACACCATCATGTGATGCTCCCCAGCTCTCAGGTCTTGCATTACACAACATAGACCCCAGCTCATTGCAACCATGGTCCAAGCAAGCCCCAACTTATAAAGGAAATTTAAAAAAAAGGCTCACGCCTAGATGAGAATTAACAGTACCATGAAAGCATAATGCTTTCTGCACAGTTTGCAATTTGCCTACATCGCAGCAGCAGCTGGCCTAGGTACATAGCAGTTGAGAACTGTAGACACCAGCTGAGAATCTGACCCTGTGAATTAAAAAAAACAGAAAAACAGACATTGGCCAAGCCACTTAATGTTCAGGAGCTGAGGGACGGGTTTTGTGAAAGCTTCACACCAAGAAATCCGCCCGAGGCATAGGAAATGTCAAGTTGAATTGCTGAAGTGTGGCAAAGTCACATGCAACTTAAAAGAAGTTTGTAATGGAAAGGCAGAACAAGCTACGCACTGTGTGCTCTGCTCCATTGCTGAGGAGCAGTTGGAGAGACCTCTGAATTTAGGCTCAAGTGCTCCAGGGCTACAGGGAGCTGTAGCATAAAGAAGGGCAGCAGTCTGACTCCTCATCTTGTAGTACTGCATGTGTGATAGATGGGGCAGAGCTAAGAAGGAAAAGAAGATGGATTTTCCCAGCCTAGTCTGTAAATCCACTCTTGCTCTTACCAGCATCTTCTCAGAGACGTGCAAATTCCCTGAGGCCCCAAAGCTAAACCAGCACTCCTGAGAGGGAAGGCTCTTTCTGATTTCATTGCATCACCCCTATTTTGGCCCACCTTCCTTCCAGATGAGAATTAAAGCCAGAAACACAAAGCTCTGTGAAGCTACCAACGTGTTCAAATACCTGGATTGCAAGACCTACAAAGAGAGCATGAAGGAGATGGGCTTATTTAAGCAGGGATCTAGAAGCAGCCTTCAACTACAAGAGGAAGAGTTATAAAGATGGGTAAAGATGAGCCATTTTCTATAGTGACAAATGCAACAGGCAATATGTAATGTGTTGCTTTCACAATTGTGTGGATGAGGGACCTCCAGAAATCTCTTTCTATCAACACTTCTTGAACTGCATGAATAATATTGGTCTCATTTTGTTTTGTTTTGAAAGCTAACTGAACTTCTTATTAAACATGAGTGAGAATTACCCTGTCAAATTCAAAGTGCAAATAAGGAAGAGCTTATTTCTCTATATTTTCCCCACTATTTATTTCTCTGATCTGATTGAAATACTTTCACTGCTAATTGCCAGAATCTAGTCCAAGAGAAGTAAATTACCACCGATTAATAGTATCCTTCAGAACCAACAGCAAGGAGGTCACTATCCGGCAGGGTGTTTTCAGGTGGGGACCCAAATGGTGACCTATAGACATTCAGATTCAGGAGGACCTAAGTGCTGAAAAGTCTTCCTAAGCCCTGTGGGCTACATTCCTGGGGGTAGAAAGGAGGTGGGATGATCTATGATGTCCTGTCCCAGCCCCAGTGGCAGTACATCAGGCCAGTGCTGTTGGCTGTGTAACTTTCACACGACAGAAACACGACCACAAGTCAAGGACCAAACAAAAATGCCTCTAGTTGGGTATTAACAGCTTGGGACTAACACAGGATGATTAATAGGACTTCACCAGAGTGTCCTGGTTTCAGTCAGGATAGAGTTAATTTCATTTGTAGCAGCTGATGGAATACTGTGTTTGGGAGTTAAAATGAAAACAGTGCTGATAACACCCTGATGTTCTTAGTTGCAGTCAGACAGTCAAGGACTTTCTTAGCTTCTTCTATTTCTCTATTCTTGAGAAAGGAGGGCCGAAGCCAGGACAGGTGACCCAGATGGGCCAAAGAGAGTATTCCATGCCAATTACGTCCTGCCTAGGAAAACGGGGGACTGTTGGGAAGAAGAAGAGGGGCGGTCTCGGGACGCGTGCTGCTTGGGGGGACGGTCGGGTTCCGGGACAGCTCTGGGTGGTACGGCCTGAGTTGTGTGGTTCGGTGAGAAACTGCATTGGGGATCAAGAGTTTCATATTCTTTTGCTCTAAAGTCCTGTTAGCATTGTTATATTTTATCTTTCTGTTATCTTAGTAAACTCTCCTTATCCCAACCCACGGGCCTCTTAGTTTCTTGGTTTTGGAGTTATTTGCCCCTTCCTTTTCCCTTCCCTTGTTTCCCTTTCCCTTTTTCCCTTTTCCCCTGCTCTTTTACTTTAAGGAGCAGGCAGCTGCGTGGATCTCAACCCACAGCTGGGGTGAAACCACGACACAGAGGGATGTGGTGAAGGGATGGACTGTAAAGCCCTGAGATACCACATTGTAATGTAACACGTAATGCCCTACTGCAAGGGCATGGAGCAATAGGACGAGCAGCAACGGGTTTAAACTAGAGCAGGGCAGGTTTAGATGAAACATTAGGAAAAAGTTTTTCACTCTGAGGGTGGTGAGGCACTGTCACAGGTTGCCCAGAGAGGTGGTGGGGGTCTGTGCCTGGAGACATTCAAGGTCAGGCTTGATGGGGCTCTGAGAGACCTACGTAGTTAAAGGTGTCCCTGCTCATTGCAGGGGTGTTGGACTAGATGACCTCTAAAGGTACCTTCCAACCTAACGCAGTCTGTGATTCTATGATTCTATGAATACAGAGCCACAGAGGTTCCATGTGTCATTTCTCTTCCTAGCTGACTCCTATGCACCATTCCAGGTGAAGTGCTCACCACAGCTTGAAAATGGTGCTTTGCAAATGTCTGGCATGGGACCTCATGCTGCAACAGCAGATAAAAGAGCCGAATTTCTTTTTGTTATTATCCCCGCAAGCCAGCCACAATAAATTATTCCAGTGGAGTGATTTGGTTTTCATGTAGCTTCCCCGCAGCTGTTCAGCTTGGCTGATGGGCCCAACCCCTCCTGTGATGTTTTGTCAGATTTCCACCCAGATGGCAAACCTCTTCTCTTAAGAAACCTGCAAAAACAACAACAAAAAAAAATAGGTCGCCTTTTATTCTCCACTCCTTTTGTGCTTCTTAATGTACCAAGAGGCCATGCCCAGGACAAAGAGCTGTTGCAAAACCTCTGCTGGGCAGGAGGACAGAAAAAAGAGATGGAAATCACAGAATGAATAAAATAGAAGTGAAATATTTTTCAAAAATTTCACAAAAATGTTATCAAACTCTTTCCAATTCAAGATTGGCATTTATACCTTTCATATACAAAAGTGATGGACAAGGCAATTTTGGATACTATACTGAAGTAGAGAAGAATTACTGTAAATAATTTCCCAGCTTTCCCCACCATGGAGAGCCAGGTCAAACACCTAGCCTTTTCCTTTCTTTCCTCTCAGCTGCTTCTTATATTCCATTGCATCCCTGCCAATCATGCAGAAATGATGAATCGTGAAGCAGCAGGCTCATAAATTTTGAGACTGGCTTAGAAATCATGAGAATTAATGTACTCTGGATTCTTTTCCATTGACTCCTTGGTTTTGGCACATTTAGGCACACTCAGGACATAGAATCTAGCTTTTTCAACATTCATGAGGGCTAAAACAAACCTTTTATTTATAATTTTTCCACCAAAGAAAGCGAAAAATGGAAGCCCAGATATTCAGCTCCTGGAACTGAGGCTTTCAGAAAGGCAATAAACATCATAATCCACACAATAAAGTAATGAGAGTTGGCAACTGTTTGGACTTCATGTTTCAAAAGCTGTTGTTCTTCTCTAATTAGCTTATGTTATCCAGTGTGGCTTTATTGGAAGGGCAAAAATGGAAGCTAAGTATGAGGGTCCTTTCCCCCACCATAAGTACCCTCTTGCCATGTTCCTAGACATACTGCCTTGGTTTGGGGTGCTAGAGGGCTCTGGATCAATGTTGTTTGGAAGATGGTAGGCCAGTTGTCACAGTTCATGTTCCTATTGAGCTGTGATGGGTGATACTGGATTGCAGCACCCAGGTTGCTCACACTGCTCCAGGTCTCTTGAAACGTTGCATCTTTCAGTGGCAGGGTGTTGTCCTTGGTTTGGAAGAAGAATGGATAGGACTGGGCTCTGGGATGAATCGTGTCATCTAGGTTAAATATAACAATACTCAAAAAAAGCACAAGTCATGTTCCCATGACAGAGCACAGTGAGATTTACATCAGATGATGAGATGGCTCTGCAGCACCAAAGGCTCAGAGCCACTCGATATTAACTCGCCTTCACTTCCATGAGTGCATTTGACTGCAGTGGAAGTCAAGACCTGAAATACCTTCCTGGATGTGAGCCAAAATGGCTGTTTTATCATGATCCCCTCTTGGCTGTCCCTATAGAACTATAAGGTTGCTGGGGGACTGGTGAGAGAGAAGGTGCATTTTCTTGTTGCTGATGAAAAAAGGAAATTATTTTAACTGGGCATGGAGAAAAAGAAAACTCTTTTCTCCCCGTGATAACAATAAAAACTTCTCAGGCATTTCCTCATTGATACTACAGCATCAAGCAAGCATCAGTGGGGGCTCTGACGGTTCATAACCTGACAGCATTTGGCGTCATGCAGGTTTCTGTGGATCTCGTCCAGGTGTTTGTTACCACAAAGAGTCAGATCCCCGTCGCAGCTGCAAGGATGGTGATTAAGGAACCTATTTCCTAAAAGGGAATATATATTTTACACCTTTCTTGCTATAACTTAGCAGAGCAACTAATCCCCCCACCCGGTCCTTGTGCATTGCTGGTCATACATCCCTCTTACCAGCCGGTACGTAAGTAGCTGATCAATGTACATTCTCGTTACTTGAACTAATGTTTCTTTATTCAATGAGGGTCCCTAATATGTTGCATGTGGTTTCCATTTGGGGATATTTGGGATCTTTTCCAGGAAGTTTCAGGTCATTACCTCAAACCTTCCTCAGCTGAAAGAGGATTGAGGTAATAACCCACAATATCCTGGAGGAGAGGGTGAAAAAACAAAAGAAAAGAAAGGAAAAGAATGAAAAATTTCTATAATGCATTGAAGACAAGAGAATGAAAATTGCATGCAGGATAGATAGAAGGAATGTGTCCTTTGGCCCTCCAGCAAAGGTGTCATAAAATGTGCTGTATTGAAGCAATATGTCAAAACGCAAGCTCTTGGGCAGGGAAAGCTAACTGCACAAAACCAAAACCGCTGGGACCACCGCAAAGCTGTGGGCCTGATCCCCATCCCCTGATAGGCTTTCACCTTGCAGAACTGAAAGTTAATTGGTTAAGAGGTTTCACTGGATTTACAACTAGCTTTTTAGGATGAAAGAGAAACAGAAAGTGCTGTGTGCTGATACCCCTTAAAAAGGTTCCAATGAGATAGGGGCGGCTCAAAAAGATCACAAGGAATCACTACCAAAGAAAGGTCAGTTTTAAGTGTAACTTATCTGACTTTATTCACTATCTCAGCTGACACTATACCTCACTCTGCTATTCAGTCCTTTTTCCTCTTCACACCTGAAAATTGTCTTGGCTACAGAAATTACCATTTATGTACACGTTATGTTTTCTGGTTGTGAGCCAGCTCTCTACTGACCAAGCTAAGTGACCCTAGGCTTCAGCCAAAACTGTTCAGCACCAACAGTTCTTTTCAAGGGGAAGAAAGTACTACCTCGCAGGGCCTCAGGTGAAGGGAGGTTGTATTTATGGCCCCAACACAGGCAAATGACTTTATACGTGGGCTTTCCAAAGTACTGAGCTCTTCCTGTTTTCTCTTGGAGTTCAGGGTGCTCAGCGGTTTTAATGGCCAACAGTGGATATTTTGGATGCCCTGGGTATTTTGTGAAGCTTTAACTAAAAAAATATATGGCTGCAAAGCTCTTTCAGGTGAGATCTGAAATGATTTAATTGAAATGGTAGAGCATGAATCCTCCCAGAATGGAAAACTCTTGGTGGGTCTCTGGGTGGAAAAGGCCATATCAAAAGCAGCTTTGGAAATGGCTGAAACTACTGATTTTTGGTAGGGTAGGAAGGCTCCCCAGAGGGACCTAGACATGTTGAATCAATGGGAAGAGGTCAATGGGATGAAGCTCAACATGGAAAAATTCAGGGTCCTGCATTTTGGTCATAACAACCCCAGGCAACACTACAGGCTTGGGACGGGGTAGCTGGAAAGCTGTGCAGAGGAAAAGAACCTTGGGGTGTTGGTTGACACTTTCCTGAGCACAAGCCAACAGTGTTCACAGGTGGCCAAGAAGATCAATGGCATCCTGGCTTGTGTCAGGAATAGTGTAGCCAGCAGGACCAGGGAGGTGATCATCCCCCTGTACTCAGCTCTGGTGAGGCTGCACCTCGAATACTGTGTTCAGGTTTGGGCCCCTCACTACCAGAAAGACATTGAGGCCCTGGAGCATGTCTAGAGAAGGGCAATGAAGCTGGTGAAGGATCTGGAAGACAAGTCTTATGAGGAGCAGCTAAGGGAACTGGGACTGTTTAGTCTGGAGAAGAGGAGGCTCGAGGGTGACCTCATTGCTCTCTACATCTACCTGAAAGGAGGTTGTGGTGAGCTGGGGATTAATCTCTTCTTGCAGATAACTAGTGATAGGACAAGAGGGAATGGCTGCAAGTTGCACCAGGGGAGGTTCAGATTAGAAATGAGGAGAAATTTCTTCTCCAAAAGAGTGGTTGGGCATTGGAATGGGCTGCCCAGGGAGGTGGTGGAGTCACCACTCCTTAGGGTGTTCAAGGAAAGGTTGGATGAGGTGTTTAGGAACATGGTTTATTGAGTAATATGGGTGGTAGGGGGATGGTTGGACTAGATGATCTCAGAGGTCCAACCTTATTGATTCCATCATGGATGGAACTATCCTCTTTTGTTGCCTTGTTTTCCTATTGCTAGCCTGATGCATCAAAGGATGGGGTCAGTTGTCTGAATGTCAAGGGACATGATTGGAGATGCTAATTTTTCCTTAACCCTTCCACATTGTCATTATCCAAGTGTTCATTAAAGCATTAAACCACAATCACACCAACCAGGGAAGTAGGGACTGAGTTTAACCCTGCAAGTCTTAGATACCAAATACCTCAACATGACTCTGCATATCTACATCAGAAAATGTTCTGGGGAGCTTATTTTCAGACAGTGTTGAATAATACATCTTAGAAGAAGGTCCTTCATTGGCCACACCCTATCACAACATAATCAGTCCAAATTCAGTTTGAAACATTCACCTCTGTTTTTGTAAAGCAAAACTGGACATACAGCCAAGTACCATTCTCTCCTCTGAGGGTCTGAAGTGATGGGAAGCAGTGCATTGAGTTGCAAAGCACTGGGGATTTTCACACAGCTGAACATTTGCAAAGATGTCTGTCCCTCCTCCACTCCTACTCTACACCATCTTTACAGCTAGGATATTTTCTTCACTTCCACAAATAACTGACAGAACATTCCTGTACATCAAGGACCAACATCTTCGAGCTTTCTAAGACTTGAGACAAAAGACAATCTTTTGTATCCAAGGTCAGCATGCATTTTCCTTCCAGTTCTCATTCCTCCTGTATTTCAAGGCACTGGTGTCATCACCTGCCAGTACTATCCAGCACAGATACCCAAAAAACACTCATGACACCATCCTTGGAAGTCATGAGATCCACACAAAATCCAGGAGGTGTTTCTGGGACAAGACACATCTTGTTTTTCTTTTGTTTTCTGGTTCCTACACAAGACCAACTGACCGCAGACATGGTTTTGTACCTCTGCTACTTTCACTGCTTGGACATTGGTTTCTGTTTGATTACTACAACTAGGAATGATGAACTAAGAATGATTTCTACAACTAGGAATCTGAATGATTCCTACAACTATTTTCATTGATGACACTTTCAGAAGATACTTGATTAACAGAAAATCTTTTAAATCAATTCTTACTTCTCATTTAAGGCTCCATTCCCCAGGAATGAAGGTCTGAGTTCTCTTTACACACAAGACATAAAGATCTCCCCACTTGCTCATCTTGAACTTCAGAAACACTGTAGAACAGCACTAAATTCACACACCCACAAAACATCTCAGAAAAGCTAAAATAATCTCCTAGATTGAGGACTGTGCTTTGTAGATTTGAAAACAGAAGTATTTTGGGGGGGGTGGGATATTCTATATTTTGCAGCAAAAGGACTTTTCTCCATTGTGTGCTGCACGATTTTAGAAAAAAGAAAAAAAAAAAAAAAGGAAAAAGAAGCCTCTATCTCTGGTTCTGGACCCTTTCAGCAATAGTAATCAAATCCACACGTTTTGGACTAATATCCCAAACCAGAAACCCGCCAAAAAGCCTGCAGACAGACCAGTTTTAGATTAATAGTTTTAGATCATAGTGTAACTCCAGGAGGGACTATTAGCTCATCTGACCTGTATATTGCAGGCTATTTAATGGTACACAGTTACCTGTATATTAAGCCCAATAATTTGTGTTTGACTGCAGCTCGTCCTGAGTAAAGTACCCCCTCTGTTTTCAAAGACACAAGAGAGTTCTTCCACTTCCTTTGGTCTCTTTTCCCAGTTCTAACCACGCTTACTTCCACACGTCCGTGCTTTATAATCTGAATTTGTCATGCCTTGTCGATGAGACATCTGCTCACATTAGCTTTGCTCTTTCTCCGTTGCATGAGAGCCGCTGGCAACTTGCACTCTCCTCCACAAGATACCTTACATGGTAATCAAGTCACACTTCGGTTTGTCTCTTGATGTCTGAGCAGGCTGAATATTTAAGCTTCTTTCTGTAAGGTATTTCCCTTTTTTGACTGCTTTTTCAGCACTGCAAGCTTAACTTCTCTGCCAACTTCAATCATCTCCAGAAGTCAGACATCTAGACCCTGTCAAGGTCCGTTTTGAACAACAGACTCATTTCCAAATGGGATGATTTTTGTCTGCTGTGGGTGACAATTTTTAGTTGTGCAGGACAAAACATTTGCCTGCTATGTGACTGAAGTCTGTTGGGCTAAACCCTACTCCTGAGGCTTGCAGAAATGCCCTGCAGACATGAAAATAAAACCAAGTCATGGTTTGTAGTGAGAGATTTCAACCATCAGTCTACTCATCAATCTAGCTCTAACTCTGTCGATGAACCTACAAATAAGGTGTTCAAGAATGAAAAACCTGTGAGGCTCAGACAAGCCATTTCTCTGTGATTTTGGGTTGATGACTGGCTCACCAGCACCCTTTCAGTTCCTTAGCTGGAAAGGAGCAAAGCTGTACCTTTCTCTTCCTTTCTGAGTCATGTGCCATGACCATTACTTCAAAAGTGGCTATCTGAATAATGTCCAAGGAAAGGAAATTGGTTCTCCTTTCCAGTCTTTCCCTCCTCCACTTTCTCTGTACCATTTTCCAATCTGCTTGACAGATGACAGATTTGAAAGCAAGCACCACAAAGGCTCACACTAGTTCTGTTGAAACCCCAGGAGATCTTCAGGCAACAAAAACCAGTCCTGAATCAAATACTATCAGAACCGCAAGCCCCAGAAGTGCCTCAATGTGGCTTTGTCAGATCTTTCCTCACAAACTAGGCAGCTTTGAGGTGAGATTATGTTTGAGAACAAGTGTGAGCATAAAGGGGTGACTTCTTGACCAAGTAGGTTTTTGTGAAGAGAAGCATTGGAGGGCCGTAGCTTCCCAATGAACTTCTCCAGGAATTAGGGCCCACACCTTGTGTGCTGAGAGCTACCCAGAGGTTTTGGTGCATCAGCAAGAATCACTGACATCTAACAGCCTGTATAAAAGCAAGGTGGAGACATGGGTCTTTCCAAACTCATGATACTAAACTCATGATATCCCCAGTACATGACTCTTAAGGAATATCATTCTTCACTCTTTCCTTTGCAAACTCAGGCCTTTGTAAGACCCCCAAAGCCAGCTCAGGATCCCCTCCATACTGAGAGGACCTATCCATCTGCCTTCACTCATCTTAAAATATTCTTAAACAATGTGCTTCCCTTAGTGGTTTGTGTAGCACAGTATTATTTCCTTCTTCACGTGTTTCTGCTCTTTCCCTCGTGTATCTCTTTATTTGTTTATTGAATTATCCTTTGAACTTGCTTCTGCTTCTTTTCAGAGACCTCCAAATTATTCTTCCTTTGCTAATCTTCACCTTCCTTTCAGGCCCCATATTGGCCTGTGCTGCCCTTTAATCCTGTTGAGGCTTAACAGTGATGAATTTAAATTGCAAACCCTTCCAACTATTTCTAGTTTTCTGCAGTAAAATTCTGCATGCATTCTAAGATCACAACCATGATTCCTCTGGGCGTTTTATGTTCCCTCTGAGTCAGCTGAGCAAAGGTCAAGAACATTTAGTATTGCCTCTTCCAACATTTCATTCCTCCCATGCCTTGCAAATCCAACAGTGTTGTGACTCTTCTTTGTCTGAGATGTTCTGCCTTTAGATCTTTGCTTTTGCTCTTATCTAAAGCTTTAGACCAGATCTTGGTTATTGCCCAAGTGGCACCATGCATGACTGCTCCTACTTCTCCACACCCTTGCGAGCAATCAGCACCCTCTCTTGGCCTTTCCTGGGTTTCAATTGATTTAATTAATTCAACTTTCAGTCTTATACTTCCTGTCGTCTGAACGCCATTTTCTTTTATGACTACAGTCTCAAGGGAGACTAGAAATAGGCCATAAACCATCATTTTTGGCACTTTGGTAGTTCCTTCAGTCCAAGTCCTTGGCAAACAATATAAATTAACTTCAGCATGAACATCCAGTCCACTTACACATAGTAGATTTTGCTGCAACATGAACTAACTTTTTGCTGTGGATATTTCAATCCTATGTGCTATGACATGAGCTGGCAGAAGCTATCTGTGTCATTTAATATTTATACTGCTGCACTGGCCAGAAGTCCTTATTAGGACTCACCCATGAGGATGTGAGCAAACTTGGATGATCTGAAGCCTCAGAGTTTTCCAGTGACATCCAATACCAGTTCCACAAACACTACGAAGAGCGACAACAGATCCAAGGAGCAATGCACAGGTGCCTTTTCATCCATTGATCCCTAACTTTCATTTACACAAGAGCAAGAATACTTAGTAGATAATGTCTCAACCAACATAGTACTTTACTCTTGAAGGCCAACTGTTTTAAGCCTTGATTCAGACGTGAATATATATATATATATAAGTGCATATATACTGGCCTTAGGCACTGAGTCTGTGCAGTAGCTGTGCCAGTCTTGCAGTTACCTGATGTACAGATACCTGTAGCCTTACCAGCAGCTGACCACTGGAGCTAAGGGTCTGCCCAATATATGGCTTGGACCCCCAATACACTCCAGTAGCCAACTTGTAGATGTCCTGATCTCTCCAGTAGCTGGTCCAGCTTTATAGACCTTAAATATTGCATAAGATTTACACAACTCAAAGTACTTTTTCCTTGGCATCTGATGAGTCGCATACCCCAAGGGCAGCAACTTCCCTCAGCCTGCAAGGTGACTCTGTGTCTCTTTTCTTTGGGATTTCACATTAGGATGTGGGTTTCACAGCAGAAGCATGGGTTGATCCTTTTTCTTTGAAACCTGTGGGAGTAGCAAACAGCCAGGGTTGCTCCTGATGTGGCCCTGAGGCATCTGTAATGATTCATTTGTTCCTCTGAACTTAAAAATATGAACTTTTAATTGCACAGCCAAACAGGGATGATGTAGCAGGCATGTTGGTCACTGTTGGACCACGCAGAAGTTCATGCATGTGGGCAGACAGCAAAAAAAAACCCTACCTATGTGGAAGGGTTTAACACAACTAGGACTGCAAGGGCCTCTTTGGAAGCCAAGCTCTGGGTGCAACTTTTGTCCTACTCTCTCTTTGCCCTGCTGTCAGTGGTGTCAATCTCCATTTCATGTCCAGCAACTGAATCCACACAAAAGAGATTTTTGAACACAGAACAAACAAAGCCAGAAATCCTCACTGTTGATAAAAACAGCAAACAAACAAAGCAACGAATAAGAGAGAAAGAATTGTCTGGAACATCTGAAATGAAGGATCTTGGTCTTCTCTTAAAAATAAAATTTCCAGCCTTGGAAAAATCCAACAGAAACAGAAAAATTCCTCTAACCTTTGCAAAAATGTGTTCCCTTTTGCCAGTAAAAGCCATTCCTTTGCAGCACCATTTGGATAATTTGCCTCTACATCTTGTTCATCTGTCACCTCATAGGCTTCAGATTTTTGTGTGTTTTCATCACCGGTCTGTATATAAGAAAACGAGTGGGGGGAGAAAAAGGAGGCACGGATTTTGGCAGGAATCCCTGCCTGGAATGAATATAAAACTTTGTTTTATTTAAGTGATCTGGTTGTGTGTGTGAGAGAGAGAGACAGCGAGGAGAGGGAAAGAAGGGAAACAAATAAAGATAGTTTTTTAAAAAGTGAGTGTGAAAGAAATTCCCCAGAGAGACAAATAAAGGACTTTTTTATTGCTAATAACACATGTTCTGGCATGTGCTTTGCACGTTGTTAACCCACCTTGAAACCAATGAGTTTCGTTGTTGTTGGTTTGGGTTTGTGGGCTTTTAAAATAATTTTTGTTCTTCTGACTCTTGAACTGTTGCAGTAAGAAAAGAAAAAAAGAATCATAAAAAACCCCAACACTACACACACATCAAGACCCCATCTTCCTTCTTGCTGTTTATTTGGAAACCCTGAAGGAAGAGGGGTGATTTCATTCCTTCCCCTCGTTGTATTACTAAATGTCCCTGATGGACTGGGGTGGCTTTACGCCGGCTGACGCGTGAACATTTGGGCTAGGCTAACAGGACGGATGGTTCCAGCAGCTGTCATCTTGGTGGTTGCCGTTCGCTTGACCTGGGTGGATCTGATCTCCAAAAGTAAAGCAGAATGGAATTTTATGGAAGAGGGGAATAAAACTGCAAAGGAAATAAAAAAAAAAAAAGGAAAGGTCAAATGAATTCTGGCATTAGCTATGCTCCCCACTCATGTCTACCAACAGATAGTACATAACGTGCCAATTCAAGACAGGAATGTACATAAAACCTACACTTTGAGCACGCCCTGGACCAAGGAAGGACCAGAGCACGTAGTTAAAATGTTTTCTTCGGCACAGTCTGCGTGCTCGTGACCTCTTCTGAGCCAAGGGTGGTGGGCTGTGGTTGTGTAGTCCCTGCGTGAGAGCGTGGTCAGCTGAGAGCCCTCACGTGCTGTCCAAATGGATCTCCAACGTTGAAAACAGCAAGAAATTAAAACTCTGCCTCCCTACTCATGGTCGGATTTTCAGCATTATGGTTCTGAAAAGTGATTCTCTGTGCAGATTCATGGCTAAGTGGTAAAAAAAAAAAAAAGGAGTTTCTTATATTAGTGTTCTCTACTTCTTTAAAGTGCAGCTTTTGAACAGGACATTCACAGTCCCTTCCTTCAACAGATATGTCAGGTCTATACCCAGAGCAACCCCTCCCAGGTCACAGTCAGGCTGTAAATCAAGCATTCACTCCCATCTCCCTTCCTCCACGGCTACGTCCTTTTCTGACATATTGAGAGTATAGCATCTGTGCTTCTCAGTGGTGGTGACCCCAGGTTTCAAATCCAGTTCACAGCCCACTCTGCATCTTGATGTCCATCTATCTCCTTGTTGGATGTACAGTTGCCTCTATACAGTCTACAAGGTCCCACAATGGGACCTGCTTGCACCCATCCTGGGAGCAGCTCCTGCTCCCCTTTTTGCCAGGGCTGAACAAACACATCAAGTCTCACCCAGAAGGATGCGGTCACCTCTGTCCCACCCCATGTTCTTTGGAGCAGGGTGAGTAGTGTGCCAGGCTGGGGAAAGTCTTCTGGTTTGGACAAGCCAAGGCTGTTTTGTTCCTTTGCCCGTTTACTCAAAAGCTTACAAAGAGCCCATCCAGGTGAGCCACGTGGCTGGTTGAACTCCAGGAGCCTTGAATTCATTGCTCAGAGCTGGAAGGTTCAAATAAATATGCAGGAGATTTCAGTGCTTTTTTGACCTGTAACACTTCCCTCAAGCCTTCTTGAGCTCTACTCAGTACTACTTCACATCCTTCAGCCCCACTTCTCCCAGGCCCATGGGGGTTTCTCTGAGCAGGAGCTGCCAAATCAGGACGGTGTCTCTGTGATGATGACAAACATCTGGGAGAGCACTAAGGGAAGAGGCTGCCAAATTTTCCCTCTTGTGATTTGAGCAAGACTTGGCCTTCTCCTTACCGTAACCCAGAGCTTTTTTTTGGCGGTGAAAATAACAGCAGACACTCAGACAGGACCCTGTCCTCCCTCCCTTCTCCCAAAAGGTACCCAAACACTCAACACTGCCATCTGATCGAGGTTGAACTCACAGAAAATCTGAGCCCAAAGGAATCCAGTTCTTGTATAGACCACCACAGGTGTAGGCTGCATGAAGAATGGTGACACTGATGTACTGCCTGGAGGATCCCTGTCCAGAGATATTGTATTCCCCAGCTGTGATGGAGAAGAAATGTCCCACCATGTCTCCCCACCCACAGCCTGAGACCCATCTCAAGAGACTCATCTCAAGCTGTCTCAATTGCTTGACATGGAGTTACAAATTCATTTCAGGATACAGGAACAGAAAGCAGAAGGGAACTTCTCCCCACGCAGAAAAGGGGAGGGAGATGGTAATAAGCCTTTCAACTTAGCTCTCCACATCACACAGAGTAAGACCGATGGGGACATGGTGTTGCCTCTTTCCCACTTTACACAACTAGGTTTTTTAATGCAGGAGGAATACAGCAAAGAGTGCAGTGCTCCTTCTTGCCAAGGGGAAGTTGTGGGGGTTGTCTGTGGAGACAGAGTGAACCAGAAGCAGTGACTATTTTCACTTTGATGGTATTCCTGCATGGTTGTAAGACAGTTCTGCACACCTCCATCAGTTAAGACTTCTGTTGCTCACACCAGGGGACACATTTTTGTGGCCATCACTTTTCACCCTCCCTGATCAAATATCATCCCATAAAAGTACCAAGAGGTACAAGCAGTCAGAGGTAGACTTTAACCTAACTATTCACCAAACAGCTCAGTCTTTGAACTGAAGAAAGGGCTTTGGTTAATTGGGATGTTCCTCAGCCATTCATCTACAAGGGGATTTCTCACTAATCCCTAACCTGGTGGTTTATTCTAGGGCTTGAGTGATTACTTGTGGCATTTTGCCCACTGAGCTGTTTGCAAATGACTTTCTGGAGAGGCACAAGTCAGAGAGAAAAATCATTCTTCTCCATCTCTCAGCAAAAAAAGCCAGACATGACCAATGGAGAAACCTCTGAAGCATTTTGTCAGGACGGCTGGGGCTCAGCAGCCCCACTGGATGTAGCAGAGCTACTGTCTTGTTATGCCTTTATTTTCCCCCTCCAGTGAAAGGCAGACGAAACACAGGGCTTTGCAAGCTGACAGGCAGCCAAAGCGCTGCTTCTTCAAATCTTGGAAAAGTCTCTTATTAAGGCAAAAGCCATAGGTTAGCCTTAGAAATGGTTAAACACTTCCAAACCCCCAGTAAGTCTGGACCCAAGAGGTATGGCATAGTCATTTGAGTTTTGACCCAGCTTTAGAGCTGATCTACCTCAACACTTGTTTTGAGGTCTGTAGTTCACTGTTTTCTGCCCATCCAAGAGAAAATCACTGTGCTTTGGGGAAAATCTTTCTATTTTCAACATGAGACAAATTGTACCACAGAAAACCAAGATACCTTTCATCTTTGTGAAGTGTCTGTGCTGGTTTTCTCTTGTTCCAGCTGCAAAATGAACTATGGTAACTCAACTCATGGGTTTTAAGCCACAAATGGGTACTGCAGAATTGCAACTCCTTCTCCCATGCCACATGGGACACCCCTAAGGGAGCATTTTCTTGCCATGACTCATATCATTTAAGACAGGGTTGCCTCTCTTTGCAGCCATGAGCTTTAACTCATCACTGCCTGAGCTGGAAGTTTCCTTTTTGGCCCAAAAATCCAAACCAAAAAATGTGACTTGCTCCTTTCTTAAGATCTCATACACAGCTCCTCACTGTGCTCCCGTGGGAGAGGCAAGCGTAGTCTTCTTTTACTAGGCAGGAAGCTGAGGTAGAATAGGTAAAGAAGGCTGACAAAATGCTCTCAGGTACTCAGTTCCTATTATTTAATTACAAAAAGACCAAAACAAACGAATCCTGCTGGTTACCCAGCTCCTTTTGAAGTTCAAGCCACATCATTGTGTGGGCCTACATATTAAGCTGTGAGCTTTGAACATTTTTTGCTTCACTGGCACATCCATGGCAGAACAGGGAACTGTCAGATCTAGCAGGAGTTCCTGGCTCCCAGCACGATGATGTACAGGTCAGAGCATCCCACATCTCCAGCCAAAGGACCTCCCTCCCAGCTGTCTGCCCTTCGAAAGGCAACAAGAATGGCTTGTAAATCCGAGCCTAGCATCTGGCCTCACCCACCTGGCTGACACCCATCAGACTGGAGCACTCACAAACAACACATTTACTGCTGGAAAAGACAACATTTCTAACCATCTCCAGTGAAGACGCTGGTGAAAGCGAAACTGAATACAAAGCAGATGCTGATCATAACCAAATTCCCCCAGACAATATTATCTCATCTCACAAACAGTAGCTTTTATTTGTTGGTGATACTCTGGTGTACTTCTCCTTTCCTTCCATTTCCCTGTAGACACATAACCATGTCTTGTCCCTGTTTTCCCTGAGATGGAAGCCAGTTACCTGACTTCAGACACAAAACACGTATTTCCATCCTCAGCTTTCCCCTTTCCTGCCTGTTGGCTGCAGAGATCCTCCAGCAGCTTGGCTACTGCATTTTCTCACAGCACTGTGGCAACAACAGCAGTCCTATCACAGAATCACCTCCAGAGCTCATTGGGTCCAACCCCCTGCCAAAGCAGGGTCCCTAGGACAGGTCACACAGGTCGGTGTCCAGATGGGGCTGGAATCTCTCCAGAGAAGGAGACTCCACAGCCCCCTGGGCAGCCTGTCCCAGGGCTCCCTCACCCTCACTGAGTAAAAGTTCTTCCCCAGATTGGTGGGGAACTCCCTGTGCTCCAACTTGAGGCCATTGCCCCTTGTCCTTTCTCCACAGACCATAGGAAAGAGGCTGGCCATGTCCCCCTGTGTCCCACCCTTCAGCTATTGAGAACCATTGATCAGATCCCCTCTCAGGCTGCTTCTCTCCAGGCTGAACAGCCCCAGTTCTTCACTAACACAACCACCATGAAAAGTGAAGGATGGCAGTGCAGAGCTTTAAAAACTCATGTAGCAAATACAGGGGAAACTTTGGGTGTTGTGACAATGACTTAATGCCTTTATGGTGAATTTGGCAAGTTTTTAAAGCCCACTAACCGGTATGCTTGAACTTTGGCTTTCTTCCTCTTTTCATGTATAGATATCACCTCATAAATGACACTGATGCAGGTTTTATTTTGATGCAGCAAAACCCCCAGAGGACATGTGTGACCTCACACCTTGATTTCTGCAGGAGTTATTCATGCAATCCAGTTTTTGTGCAGACCAAAGGAATCATCAGGATAGCACTTAATGAAGTGCACCATGTAAACCATCTCAAAGGTAAGCCAGATGGCTATCTTGTTCACCACCAGTTCCTAGGTTCTGGTCCCTTGGTAGTAGCTTCTGAGATGCTAGGAGTTTCCTAGATTAAGTTTCTTAGCTGGTAACCCATGACCTGGTGCTACAGTGCCTCCAGTCATCTAAAATCTTATGCTTTTCCTGTGTGCTTTGAAGTCAGACCATATCCTGGGCTCCATGAAAAGGACCATGGCAGGTCAAGGGAGGTGATTCTGCCCCTCTACTCTGCTCTCATGAGAACCCACCTCAATTACTGTGTCCAGTTCTGGAGTCCACAACATAAGAAGGACATGGAACTGTTGGAACGGGTCCAGAGGAGGCTGCAAAGATGATCAGAGGCCTGGAGCACCTCTGCTGTGAAGGCAGGCTGTTTAGCCTGGAGAAGAGAAGGCTCTGGGGGGACTTTATAGCAGCCTTCCAGTACCTGAATGGGGCTACAAGAAAGCTGGGGAGGGACTTTTTAGAAGGGCTTGTAGTGATAGGACAAGAGGGAATGGTTTAAAATTGGAAGGGGGTAGATTTAGATTAGATATTAAGAAGAAATTCTTCACTATGAGGGTGGTGAGATGCTGGAACAGGTTGCCCAGAGAGGTAGCAGATGCCCCCTTCCTGGAGGTGTTCAAGGCCAGGTCAGATGGGGCCTTGAGCAGCCTGGTCTATTGAGGGTGTCCCTGCCCATGGCAGGGGATCAGGACTTGATGATCTTTAAGGTCCCTTCCAACACTAACCATTCTGTGATTCTGTGGTTTCAAAAGTTGTGACACTGTTCTCCAGTCCAAACCTGAGATGGCTCTCCTAATATAAAGAGTGAGGGAAATCTGTTTGCTCTCCCAAACCAGGGATTTGGTGAGATCTTTGGGATTTAAGACATCTTTGAGAGCTCTGGAGTTCTTCTGGCTAAGCCCATGTATTCTTCAATGGTAAACCCTATCCATACCATTCTCAGGGATATTGGTGTGGTAAAGAAGAGTAGGTTCATTAGGACCAGTCCTGCACTTCAAAGAAGTAACCTTCTGGGCCAGGTCAAGAGACAGACAGGAAATGTTGGTACTAATGTGCAAAGCAAAGGATGTCTCAGTGCCCACAGGCATTGACTCTTACCAGCTTGCTTATGTGGGGTGATGATAGACACAAGGTTAAAGGGCTGAGTTGAAAATCTTCATCTCATAGGGAAGTTCTTATTCAATAAAAAGTTGGAGAGAATGAAAGTTTTCCAGCCAGAGGATCATCCAGGGAAACTGAGGCCCAAGATACCCCTGTGTAGGGAGAAGCGTATGTCACCTTCTCTCAGTATTAACAGCTGGTCAATTGATTGAATGCTGAAGATATCTCACTTGACTTTGGACTTTCCTTTGTCTTATCTGCAAATTCAATGCCTGCCCAAGGAGCATTTTTGTCTAACAGGGTTGATGCAATAGGGGTTACCTCTTACAGGAGATGTCCAGAGGCATTGTTGGAAGAGGCACAGCAAGAAGTTGGTACTGGGATGTTATCTGCTGCTGACACCGCCCAGCTAAGGCTAGTGATCAAAACCACCTTTATCTACCAGAACTCCACGCTTTCCCAAACTGCTGTTAACTTGCCATTTTTGGCAAATTATTTTCTGACAATTTCCTTTTGCAAGAGAAAACAAGAATACATGATACAAGGAATGAGGTTCATCCTGGATATGTACAGCCATGAGCCTGCTTCCACCAGAGGCAAACTTGTCTCCCCCAGAGGAGTCTGGCTGGTGAAAACTGAAAAACTCCCTGGAGAAACTCTCCTGTTTGTCCAAGTTTCTTTTTTTTTTTTTGTCCTTGTTTTTGCCATAAAGGGTGCAGTCTCAGCACACACTTAGTCTCCCACAGCTGAGTCTTTCCTCTGGAGCTGCATTAAGCTGCTCTTGGAGAATCCATCCTGGTGTTTTTTTATGTTTCTACTTTCTCAGGCTGTAATGCAGGAGAGATGGGGGGAGAGGTTTCCTATCAAAATATCCTCTGTCAAATGCACTTCACGTGTAACTTTGCTGACACAAATCAGAGCTAGAGGAATGTCGTTGAAGTCAATCCTTTTGTTTGGAAGGGGAAATCCAATAAATTCTCTGGCAGCTGGGCTTGGTCTTCAAGGGTGATTTTTTTTTCTATCTTTGCTTGAAATACCAGCCACACTTCCAGCCGTGTTCAAGTCCTATAGAATTTCTTCCTTTTACATCTTTTTCTGTTCCTTTCGTGTTTTCTTTTGGAGGAGAAGACTAGCAAACAAACAAACAAACAAATCCTTTGGAGTGTAATTAATGGATCCAAATTATTTCATTTGGCCTGGAAGCCTACTCAAAAAAATTCAAAACAAAAGTTCAAAAAGATAAGAATTAAATTGACGACGACCCTTATAAGTAGCTTAGTTGGAAGAAGGGCAAAGCAAGGTTGGCAGAGACAAGCTCCTTGATGTTAGCTGAGGGTCTGTCACACTGACGTCTTTTAAACGATTTATGAACAGACCACACAAGTGCCAGGAGGGCCAAAGGATAGCAGGGGATTAGCTGCAAGCAACCAGCCAGGACCACTGATTTACACTCCACAGCCTTAGCTGTGCCCTGTGACACAGAAATGTGACACGCGAGAACCAGACATGAGCACTCACAGACTATTAGAAGGGACAAACCACCCCGCTCCAGCACAGAAATCCTCATTCTTTAATTACAACATGACAAGAGAAGTGACATAAGCCCATTATTTGATGTTAAGATCCTGTTCCCATCCATACCAGACGCTTTTGATCTGTGACAATTGACTGTTTCTGTACTCATCTTCTCCAGCTCCTCTTTGCACCTGGAGTGCTAGTTCATGAGCAGTTTTGAGGCTTTTATTTACCCAAGTTTTGAAACTTTTCAAAGGGCCAATCTCCTGACAAAAAATGTTTTTAAAATAGACACCTTCTAGACTATCAACTATAGCACAAGAAAAAAACCCAGACCAATAAATGTTTAAAGGGGAATATTCCCCCTGGCACTTTGCAATGCTTATTTTGCATTTTTCAGCTCATGAGGGAAATGCAGGCTGATCACCACCAGTTTGATGCTGGATGGCTTCCAGTTGCCTTCACTTTCATTTATACTGTTTTCACATTTTCTATGGTTTCTCCTAGACCAGCTTACTGAGGCCACAAACATAAGCTCTGAAATTGAATCATAGACTCATAGAATCATAGAATGCATTAGGTTGGAAGGGATCTTTAAAGGCCATCTAGTCCCAGCCCTGCAGTGAGCAGGGACATCTTCACTAGATCAGGTCACTCAGAGCCCCAGCAAGCCTGACCTTGAATGTCTCCAGGGATGGGGCCTCTACCACCTCTCTGGGCAACCAGGACCAGTGTCTTACCACCCTCATATTGAAGAACTTTTTCCTTATATCCAACCTAAATCTCCCTTTTTTGAGTTTAAAACCATTACCCCTCATCCTATCACTTCATGCCCTTCTTCCCCAGCTTTTCTATAGGCACCTTTCAGGGATTGGAAGGCCACTATAAGGTCCTCCTGGAGCCTTCTCTTCTTCAGGTTGAACAAGCCCAACTCTCTCAGCCAGTCTTCATAGGAGAGGTGCTCCAGACCTTTGATCATTTTTGTGGCCCTCCTCTGGACATGCTCCAACAGGTCCACGTCCTTTCTGTGTTGAGGGATCCAGCTCCAAACCTGGACACACTATTCCAGGTGAGGTCACACCAGAGCAGAGTAGAGGAGTAGGATCACCTCTCTGATTTGCAAACACTGAAGAAAGAACCACTGACATACCTTAAAAAAAAATAAATATTAGCAATATTATATACACCTAGTTTTGTCAGGCTACAGTGACTTTAGATAGTGCTGAAACACCTCAGCACACGATATGCCAGCACTGCCCTGAGGAGCAGCAGGTTTGTGCTCCTCCTGCCCTGGATGCTTTTTCTCATCCCCTCCACAACGGTTCCCTGGGACCACCATAACACTTTGTGTCATAGGAGGGATTTATACTCCTGCAAAATAGCTCAGGAAGGAAAGTTTTCACTTAAATTCAGTTTGTTTGCCTGACTTGATGCAACACCCAGTATCATTTGTTGTGGGGCAGGAGGTGGCGAGGTACCTTTTCCCCATGGTGGTGACAGCTTGTGACAGCTCATCATGTTCATTGGAATGTGGCCTTAAAATCTTCCAGGATATGAAGGACTCTATTATCCTTATTTTGCAGGCCAATACAGAGAAAGGATCAGGTGATGGCTATACCATGCAGACCTTTAAACATAAGTTCACCAAGTGAGACACCATTCGCAGGAACCAAAACTTCTTATATGGGATTCATCCTGCTCTTCTGGGTTGTTTGAGATAGGTAAGGAACTGCTCAAGGGTTTTCCTGGAGTTCCTGAGAAGAGAAACTCTTACAGAGGGTCTTGTTTGGGACAACTGGCCAAGAGTTCACATAGTCCATGCAAAGGAGAAATGAATGTAATTTAGTCCCAGATGACAGAATTGTAGGGGTTGGAAGGAACCTAGAGAGATCCTGGGATCCACCCCCTGCCAAAGCAGGATAGAGTGCAATTATCCTAAAGAGGAGTTGCACCTATCCTGGCCCCCAAAAAAGTATCTTCTCCCCCCAACCAAGCTCTGCTTATGTTTTTTCTAGATAGAGGAATCAGAGCAATCTAGCAGAAAGATGCCATAATCATGTAAATGCCTGCATAAACATACATAGAGAAGCCACATCAATAAGAAATACCATAACAAGTCTCTGTAGCCAGCGAGCCTGTGATGATTCATAGCAGTCACTTCCCTCCCTTGCCCCACTGCCCCCACAATTTGCGAAAGCCCCAGTGGTCATTATTCACTGTGAACTACACAGCTGGATAAACTCAGTGACCAGACAGGTCTTTCCTATTTCTAATGGGAATCCTGCCTGAACTCTGGCCTGCCTGGGTAGCCCTGGGAGAAATTAGCTGATTAAAAATGTCCAAGGGGAGCTGCAAATGGGAAGAGTTCTATTCTTCGAAAATGCAATTGGCAAAACACTGTGTTAGTGAGTTAGCGCAAGGCACCGTGTGACCGCTTCATTAAGGCATCTCCTTCCTCCCATTCATTGTCTGGCCCAGGTTTCATATACTCTGAGCTGGGGGAGTGGTGTTCCTCCAGCCAGTGTCCCTGGGAAGGTCAGGGTGGGTTAATACAAAATACTTTCTGGTTCTCAGCTCTAGGACAGTATTCGCCTTCCCTTTGCCTCTGAGTACGGTGGGTTTGGTTTTATGTGTGCTGCCCCCTCTCTGCTCAGTCATTTTTCCTCTCAGTGCAAAGAATGCACTTAACTCCTAAAATATTAAAGCTAAGATCTGGCATGCTTGGCCAGCAAGCGCCTTCACTGTCACTCCGGGGGAATTCATTGCAGTGAAATCCATCTTACTTGGCTTTCCAGCCCCGTGCCTGCAGACATCTCCATCTGAGCTGCGTACCCCACGCTCCCCAGACGTTAGAGTCAAGAGAGGAAAATAGGCACTTCGGAGGGGCAATTCATCTCAGCCTCATGTAGACATTTCTATTAGGTATGAACCATGCTCTGTTTCTCTTCACTGACTATAAAGGGAGCCTGGGGTGACTAGCTTCCATGGAGGCCTCTTTGGTATAGATGCCTATGTTAGGTGGGATTAATTTTGCCTTGTTAGTCTTTTTTGTGTGGAAGTCAGGCACCGGGTTTTATGTCAGAGCTTTGATTTTGGAGCATTATCTGCAGATTTGTTTCTTTGTCCCTCTCTTGCAGCAGCTGCAGAAGGGCTCTGGTAGATGTTATTCAACCTGCTGCAGCTTTGATAAACCTTGACAGCATCAGACCCTGTTGACATCTGCTTCAGCAACTCATCCCTGGAGTTTTGCCCCATCCCTCAGAATACTCAAGGTCAGGTGGGGTGGGGCTTTGAGCAACCTGATCTAGTTGAAGATGTCCCTTGCTCATTGCAGGGGGGCTGGAACAGATGACCTTCAAAGGGCCCTTCCAACTCAAACCATTCTATGAATCTCTAACTGACAACAAGTGTGGGAACCCTGTTGGGACAAGGAAAAGTCATGCTGCAGATGACTCCTGCAGAAAGCCACCACATCTCTCAAGCAAATCAGGCCATGCACAGGCAATGGGCAGATTCTGCTTTGCATGCATGTATGTTGGGGATTTGGTGTCCTCTGCTGAGCATGAACCATCACCAGCTCAGTAATGACAAGGTGTAAGTGTTGGCAACCTGGACCCTAAAGTTCTGAGTCTTTTAATGTAGCTCCAGTGGCCTGGAAAAACCAAATGGAAGAACGATGAGAAGACACAGGCAGAGTGAAATCCACAGACACACAGCACTAAACCAAAACACCACCATGCTGCTAACGCAGATGTCAAAACATAGTATGAGCTCTGGGATTCATCTTTTGCCAGTTCAGAGCAAACAATTTGGCTCACGGAAATTAAGCAAGGAAGTCTAGCTTCAAACACATTCAGAGAAGGAGTGGGAATGTGGATGACATCCAGCTCTTTCAAACTTGGTTGATATTCAGAAAATGAGGAAATGATAGTCCCTGTTTAGCTATGAAGGGCCGTGGAACATCTCTCACAGTACTGCTCATCCTGGTGCAGTAAAACGTCTTTTCTTCTTGGTGAAATAGCGAGCAAGGAAATGACCATGAAAGGCTGATAATTGTGAGCATATGTGTCATGTTGATTTAGGTCTCTGATACATGCAGGCTTTCCAGGAACTGTGGTGCAGGTCATGTGGAGCTAGTGAGGAGCACCAGCATTCTGCTCTGGAACCATTGGCTTACACACTTCCATGGCCTTGCATGTTTAGACACATGGCTCTAGGAACACATACCCAAATCCAATATGATATATCCAGTGAGACTTCTTATTTACAGTTTTGTTCCACTTTAACTGGGCTCTTAACTGGGCAAGTTTCTGGCTCACTACTATGCAGTGCCATGGCTTTGCAGAGCCAGATTGCATCTGCATGCCAAAACCCGTGTGCTAGCTGGTACATCTGTGTTTCCTCTGGGCCAGACACTTGTCCATTAGATGCCTAGCCTAAATCTGAAGTGAAAAGCAGAATTTGCCCTGACTCCTGAGCTTTCCAGTTTCAGGCCTGATCTAGGACAGCAACAATACCCACCTATTCCTAGGTAGCTCCCACCTCCCCCCCAGATTGAACAAGACAAACTTTGTGCATTGTAAAGACTGGGAAAGAATCTCAAAGTGAGACTTTACTACCTGGAGAGTGTGCAAACATTTAGCATACTCAGCACAGATGGCCTGCTGAGCCAAAAAGACCCTGCTGAATCAAACCTGCTGTGCACCTGCACTGGCACTGCACAGACACAAAACAGGCACTCCAGGACTGTGTTTTCACCTGCTAACAGCAGTCAGGGATTGCTCACCCAAGGTTAACCACAAAATATTTCCTGGAGTGATGCTGAGTATCCTACAAAGATGACAGTCTGAAGGGTGGTGATTGAGGACAACATCAGCCAAAGAAAGTGTAAGAACCAGCCTGCTTTCAAGTGATCCCACCAAAATCACTCCACGGCAGCTCAGATAGCAGTTGAGCTCCCTTTCCTGTAGCAGAAAGTCCTTTGCTGCCAGTGAAATGGAGAGACAAATCCTTCATCAATTCAGATCCACTGGCTGCAGTTTGTTCTGGGACACCAGAGTCAAAAAACCCTTCTGGACACAGCAGTTTTAGGTTGGGGTTTTTTTTGCTATTACCCCTCTCTTCACATTACTTTTGACTCTTTGGTCTTTCTGCCCTTCCTTTTTTCATGCCATTCTTTTGAGTCTTCCCCCTTGTCAGAGACCATAAGTGTCTCCCAGCACAGTCTTTGCAACTTCAGTTCAGAAATCATTTCTAGAGGAGTTGCAAAGAGAGATGATGCTAGGAGGAAGGCCCCAGGTATTGTAACTGAATGTAGCTGTGCCACTGCATTTCTGTACACTCCTAATTTTTTTCATGATGATCCACTGGGATGGATGTGGAGGAGGAAAAAGAGTTAGGAGATCAGCAGTACTTGGAGATGATGTGGCAGCAACCTTATTGTTTACACGTAGTGGATACTCTGTCAAGAAAACTGGTGTGTACTGCAGACTGACAGAGCAGCTTATTTTGTCTTTCTTCTGGCCACCTTTCTGCACAGCAAACACAAAACACAATCCCTGTTCTAACACTCATAGACACAGAAAATTGGGTTCATCCCACCCATCTTCAGCAGCTTACTGTGGAAATGGTCACTTGGGGCTTGTTGTTAGAGACAGTGGAGAGAAAACACTCTCAGGGTTGGTCATTGGATCAGTTCTTAAAACCTACTCTGGTATGAGCTGCTTTGGAGAGCAGTCAGCACTTTTAGCTCATCAATTGTCTGAACTATTTTAGGCTTCTGCTTCAGAAGAGGAATGTCTTGCTTGTCTCAGTTGTCTATAAGGAAGCCAACTCCACCTGTATATAGTCATCTTATTTATCCCTTTTTAAACATGGAGCCCCCAGTAGTGTGCAGCTCTAGTTTATCCAGGAGAAAACTGCTGGACAATGTAGGGCTCTTTCCACTTAGAAGCTTATTCTGTCACAGAATGAAGGATAAACATGGGGTGTCTAGTTAGAGGAAACTGCCATGGGGATCTTCTTGGGTCTTTCTTCTCAGGAATATTTTTTTAATTACATTTCCAGAAGTCTAGGGTATTTGCCTCACTGGTGGTAGTAGACACAGCTCTGGAGAAGCTCAGTGGGATTTTAGTCCATTGATTACTCAATGATTTGGTTCAAGTCCAGAGTGAACATGTTGGCTCTTCTGCCTGGGACTTCAGCAGCTCTGTCAGTAAGGTGAAAGTAACTCATTAAGGCAGAAATTGTCCAGAACTTCATCCCCCCTCCCACTAGTATAAAGACAGCTATGAGGGTGTCCAAGCAACCACTGACAAGTTAACCCGATGTGGAGGGAAAGGTCTCTGGGGAAGTCAGGATTATGGGAAAAAGCTTGAAATAGTGCTAGTACAGTCCTGTGGTCAAAGAACCAATCTGTGTTCTGCAGCAGACTTCTTGGAGAAGTCAACTAATCTTTTGGGGGCTTAGTTCTCTCTTTGCAAAGTGGATGGCACTCTGGCTGTCTAAGAAACTGTGTTCATCAGGACAAGGACTCTCTTCTTAGCTGAGTAAGTTCATGCACCACAGAGCCTTGATCTCAGCTCATTTTCCTAAACAAGAGTGGTATGCAGTAATCAAGAACTTAAATAGGCAAGTAGCACAAGTGAGGAATACCTCTGAAGTTACCGACTCTTGCTTCAGATCTTAAAAAACAATTGCACATTGCTGTCAGACCTCAGCATAAGACACAAATACCACAGAGCCTGTACTGTAATTCTTTAGTGTTTGTTTTTTAAACCTCTTTGTTCCTTTGCCATTAGCTTGTAAACCATTAAGACATGTAGTAAAAGATGCATTTTCTTTCCTCTAGGCTTTTGGATGCTGCCATTGTTGCTGCAAGGTGGGTTAGTAGTAGTAAGAGCAGTTTATTTCCCTTGTTATTGAGGTATTTTCTATTCACACTGCATGTAAGAGCAGCAAGCTGAGCTTAAGTCCACAACCACTAGTTGAATACTCATTGACAGAATCACAGAATCACTACTTTGGAAAAGACCTTTAAGATCATTAAGTCCAACCATTCCTGTCCTGTGCTAAACCATATACCTAAGCACCTTGTCTACTCATCTTAAATACATCCAGGGTTGGTGATTCAACTCCCTCCCTGGGCAGCCTGTTCCAGTGCCAGATAACCCTTTTGGTGAAGAACTTTTTCCTAATGTCTAATCTGAACCTGCCCTTGTGCAGCTTGAGTCCATTCCTCCTTTTCCTATCACCTGTTGCTTGGGTGAAGAGACCAACACCCATCTTTACAACCTCCTTTCAGGTCATTGTAGACAGCGACAAGGTCTCCCGTCAGCTTCCTCTTCTCCAGGATGAACACTCACAGCTCCCTAGGATGCTCTTCATAATGTTTTCTCTCCAGCCCCTTACTCAGCCTGGTTGCCCTTCTCTGGACACACTCCAGAGCCTCAATGTCTTTCCTTTAGTGAGGGGCCCAAAACTTAACACAGTACTCAAGGTGCAGCCTCACCAATGCCCAGTCCAGGGGCACAATCACTTCCCTGGATCTTCTGGCCACACTATTTCTGATACAAGCCAAGATGCCATTTGCCTTCTTGGCCACCTGGGCACACTGCTGGCTCATATTCAGTCACCAGTCAACCAACACCCCCAGGTCCTTCTCTGCCAGGCAGCTCTCCAGCCACTCTTCCCCAAGCCTGTAGCGCTGCTTAGAGGGTTGTTATGTCCCAAGCCCAGGACTCTGCACTTGGCCTTCTTGAACCTCATCCAGTTGATCTCATCCCATCTATTCAGCCCGTCCAGATCCCTCTGAAGCCTCCCTACCCTCAGGCAGTTTGACTTTTCCTCCCAGCTTAGTGTTGTCCACAAACTTACTGAGGGAGCATTCAACCCCTTCATCCAGGTCATTATAAAATATTGAACAGAACTGGACCCAGCACTGAGCCCTGTGGAATGTTACTTGTGACCAGCTTCCAGCTGGATTTAGCTCCATTTACCACAATTCTTTGGGCCTGGCCATCCAGCCAGTTTTTCACTCAGCAGAGAATAAAAATACTCTACAGAAGAAATCTAAATTGCATAAAAAAGCTGTCTGTCCTCATGCAGAAAGTGCACAGACCCCACTGGAGCAACCACCACCGGGGAATTTGGCTTTAGAGAAGCAGTTGCACACGTAGATTTAGGACTGGGTCTGCACAAGTGGAGGAATCCCTTTTCACTGCACTGTTGGGATAGTTCAGCCATTGAAGTCAATACTTGTCATTCTAACCATGAAAAAGACCCCTTTTTAAACCATACAAAAACTGTGACATATTCTGTAAGAACTCAGCGAGTAGTCCTCAAACATACAATACAAGAAAAAAAAGAGACAGAGAACTTCGCCCACTGGGATCTTTGCCCTAAACTCAGCTCGTGCCTTGCATTGTGTCAGATGTTTTCCAAACTTGGTATTACAAGTCCTGACCTAGAACTTACATCTTCTCCAGGAAAGTCAGTTATTGTCCTCTCAGCAGCAGGTGCCTGGATGAGCCCTAGTGAGTGACTCTCACTCACAGTTGGTTGTTTGTGCAAACTGAGCCTCAAGATGTGCAAAGATGCTATAAACAAGTGTGAAATCTCTGATGTTGCTTAACTGGGGCTCATTTGGACAAACCTTCAGCTGTGGGTCATGATAGCTATGAGTTAGCTGCAGAGGAAACAAGAAGTCTCATTGTGACAAGATACATGTGCCTAGATGGATATATCCTATGGTTCTCCTATTTGTTTTATCTCCCATTGGTAAATAGCTTGGAATCTTTCTGAAATGAAGACTGCATTTAGCAAGAGTCTGTCCAAGGCTCAGCCCATATGTAGTCATATCCCTGCTTAGGAATATTTGGTGCTACTGTGACATAAATAATACACTTTATTAACAAACAGATAAGAAGTTCCCTAGGTCTTAATTCACTTGGACTCTATCCCAGTTCAGGAATTATCTCACAGGTGAGCTCCCCTCCCTATCACATATGGTCCCACCAACAACTCCTACAGTTACTAACACATGAAAATAATATTAGGAAAACATTTACTGCAAGATTTAGCTTAATTTAGTAGAATTTAGCAGCTGGAAATAACAAGGAGGAGCCAGCACCTTGCAAAGAGCCAGCACTGCACAGACCACCAGCAAGTGCTACACAGACCTCAGTTTGGAAAGTGATGAGACAGATGGAAGTCATTATTTTGTTTTGAACAAAATACCATCTGGGGCCAACATTTGCTGTCTGTTACTTCTGAGCAAATCCAGAGAAACTCCATCATGTTCTTTAATAATCAGTCCTGGGACCAATCTTATTAAATATTTTCCTTAATGAACTTGGCAGAAAAAAGTAGGCGCCTGGTCATGAGATCTGCTGATGACACAACCTTGAGAGACTGCATTGCTATTGCAGAGGAGGATAAGAATATGATATGGGAAGAGCTGGGTGACCTTAGAAGGAAAACAGAATGAGAGAAATGGGTGAATTTTTATAGTAATGAAGAGTAAGATGGAAGCTCATTTGTTGGAGGTAACAGTATAGGAAAAAGAACCTGGATTAGTCTATCTGAGCACAGTGGCCTTGGAATGACTGCAGTTGTAATGTATCTCAGGCAAGATGTTTCCAGTAGAGACAAGGGGATCTTAATACCATTGCACAGAGAGTGATTGAGACACAATTTAAGCTGCTGTAAACTTCTGGTCATTCAAATTCAAGCAAAATTTGAGAGTTTTGAATTCACTTTTAGAGTTGAAGAGGTGCAAAGGGACCACAGCATGTACTTCACGAAGAATAGCTTAAGATCTTGGTTTGTTCAGCTGAGTAAAATGAGCAGATTCATAGGCTACATCTGTACTAGTAAATTAAACATTCCCAAGTTGGTTCCCTAACACTGAAATCCACCAAGGAGGAATAAACCATGCCCAGGGTGGTTATATACATTCTACTGACTGGGCAGTCCATGATCCATGCTGGCTCCAGGAACATCCTCCCTCTCTACTCTGCCCTCGTGAGGTCCCAGCTGGAGTCCTGTGTCCAGAGCCGGGGCCCCAATACAAGAAAGATGTGGGACTGTTGGAGAGGGGTCAGAGGAGCCACGAAGATGATTAGAGGGCTGGAGCACCTCCCCTACAAGGAGAGGCTGAGGGAGCTGGGCTGGTTCAGCCTGGAGAAGAGAAGGCTGTGGGGGGGCCTCATTGCAGCCTTCCAGTCCCTGAAGGGAGCAGAGAAACAGGAGGGGAATCAGCTTGTTAAAGGGCAGAGACTGGCAGGACAAGGGGGAATGGATTAAAGCTAAAGGAAGGAAGGTTTAAATTGGATATTAGGGGGAAGTTCTTTGCAGAGAGAGTGGTGAGGGGCTGGAACAGGCTGCCCAGAGAGGGGGTGGATGCCCATTCCTGGGGGTGTTCAAGGCCAGGTTGGATGGGGCCCTGGGCAACCTTGTGAGATCCAAGCCTGAGGTTGGTGGCCCTGCCTGTGGCAGGGGGGTTGGAGCTCTATGATCCTTGGGGTCCCTTCCAACCCAGACCATTCTATGATTCTATGACTGATTGAGAGCATCCCAGTTGGCATAAGCTAAAACCTTGCCATTAACATTACACCAATGGGCCTGTCATGATGGAGTCTTCCTGGCTGTGTTTACATAAGGAAAGAAATGTCAGAAAAGGAGAGAAAACATTCAAGGTGAAGGAAAAGTTGGCACAAAAGAAACAGCTATTACATGGACATGATCAAGTTTGGGGTAGAAATTAAAGGCAGGGTTTATGTTCCTGTATATAGGTGTGCATGCTTGTGCACATCTGTACTGGGGAGAGGGGAACCCACCCATGGGGTGACCATTTCACTCTAAGACGGTGTCTAAGCTACACCATCAATAAAGTTGCCTTCTGAAGCTACTTACTTCTGTCCAAATATCACCAGTGAGATTTACACATCTAATTTACAGATATCTCTGCCAGGGGAGATTAATTCCATCCTAGAGGATTTCCAAGTAACCAGGAAGCAAATTCTGGAGCAAACTTCTAGGGCATTCAGGGAGCTCATGCAGCCACTTGCTAGCATTTGCCTCCTAGGAGTGGGCTGTGCATCAACACCTAAGCAACAGGGTGTCTGAGATGGAGAGAGGCACCCCAGCCAATGGAAATTGATGTAATTTTTGGAGCCACAGTGTTTTACAAAAGCAATAATTTAGTTCATCACTGTTTCTGTTAGCACAACCAAAAAAATCAGGCTTTTTTTTCCAAAATACATTGTCTTGTACATGAGCTTGATTTTCTCCATTTACAGAAGAGATACTCCAGTGATTTTAGTGAAACTGCTGCTTATTAACACTCACACAGTAAAAGAATCAGAAATCAAAATTACAGAATCACAAAATGACAGGGGTTGGAAGGCCCCTCTGGAGATCATCTAGTGCAACCTCCCTGCCAGAGCAGGATCACCTCAAGCAGGCTGCACAGGACAGCTTTCAGAGGGGTTTTGAATATCTCCAGATATAAAGAAGTTCCTCCTCATGTTTAGGTGGAACTTCCTGTATTCCACTTTATACCCATCACCTCTTGTTCTCTCCCTGGGCACCACTGAACAAAGACCAACCCCCATCCTCCTGATGCCACCCATCAGCCTCTCTTCATCAGAAAGATGTTCTAGTCCCCTCAGCATCTCCATAGCCCTTTTCTGCACCCTCTCCAGTAGCATCCTGTCCTTCACAGAACCACAGAATCATAGAACAATGCCAGGGATGGGGCTTCCACAGCCTCTCTGGGCACCCTGTGCCAGGGTCTCACCACCCTCAGAGTAAAGAATTTCTTCCTAACGTCTCACCTCCCCCTTCTCTCTTTCAGCTTGAAGCCATCGCTCCTTGTCCTGTCCCTGCACTCCCTGGTGACCAGCCCCTCTCCCACTTTCCTGTAGGACCCCTTTAAATACTGATAAGCTGTAATTAGGTCTCCCTGCAGCCTTCTCTTCTCCAGGCTGAACCAGTCCAACTCTCTCAGCCTGTCTTCATAGGAGAGGTACTCCAGCCTCTTGACCACCTTTGTGGCCTCCTCTGGACTCTTTCCAACAGGTCCATGTCTTTACTGTCCTGGGGCCTCAGAGCTGGACACAGTATTTCAGGCAGGGTCTCACAAGAGCAGAGGGCCAGAATCACTTCCAGACAGTTCCTTATCCACTGAGTGGTCCATCTGTCAAATCCATGTCTCTCCAATTTAGAGACAAGAATGCCACACCGGACAGTGTTGAATGCCTTGCACAAGTCCAGCAAGGTGATGTCCATCATCCTTCCCTTGTCCACTATCTCCATTACTTCATCATAGAAGGCCAACAGATTTTTCAGGCATGATTTGCCCTTAGTGAAGCCATGTTGGCTGTCACCAGTCACCTCCTTATTCTCCATGTGCCTGAACATAGCCTCCATGAGAATCTTCTCCATGATCTTGCCAGGTACAGAGGTGAGACTGACTGGCCTGTAGTTCCCTGGGTTATATTTTTTCCCCTTTTTAAAAATGGGGATTATGTTTCCCATTTTCCTGTCAGTGGAGACTTCACCAGACTGTCAGAACCTCCCAAATATGATGGAGGACACATAGATGCACCTCATCAGGTCCCATAGACCTGTGTTCTTGACCCAGGGAGCCCAGCACCACACACACTATTCCCAGTGAGGCCTCACCAGGGCAGAGCAGAGGGGCAGGAGAACCTCCTTCAACCTGATGGCCACGCTTTTCTTGATACACCCCAGGATGATGTTGGCTTTCTTTGGCACAAGGGCACATTGCTGGCTCATAGTCAGCCTGCTGTCCACCAGGACCCCCAGGTCTAAATTATAATACTTAACTCCAAAAACTATCCTTCTGATTAAAAACTCCTTGTCCAGTTAATAGAGTGGCAGAAGGAAGAACGGCTTTGACTTCATGAACATCCTTTGAGGTTTATAATGTTGACTCAACCACCTCACAGGCTGCCCAGGGAGGGGGCTGAGTCCCCACCCCTGGGGGTGAGTTTAACAGAGGGGAGATGAGGTACTGAGAGATCTGGTTTAGCATAGGACAGGAACGGTTGGACTTGATGATCTTGAAGGTCTTTTCCAACCTTGGGATTCTGTGATCCTTTCACACCTTGCCTGCTTGCCCAGCACAGGTGGTGTGTCCCTCTGATGCATGGCTCTGCTGTTCCTGACCACCAGCCTCAGCAGAGATGGGTAGAGGGGAAATGTCAGCTCATCCATGAGCCACTCAAGCAGTTCAGCTGTCTGTCAAAGCCATGAAACCTGCTTTGTTTTCTAGGAATTCACTGGCGTTGGCTACTGGGACTGCAAAGTCCTTGAATGACATTCTGAGCTGGGACATGAGAGCAGCTAGGTAATTGAATCTCCACTTCTTACTGCAGGTTGTGGGAAGTTGTGGGTTTAAATAGCAACATGCATAGATCAGAGACTCAGACCAAGATTTCCATGAGCAGCAGCCTCCTAGATCATCCTCAGTATGACACCTTGCTTTAGTGGCTAAGGGTGCAAGGAAGAATTAGGGAGTCACTGCAGCAGGTGTTGCAGAGACACATGCATCTTCTCTTGTCCATACAGATATTTGTGTGTGGCTGCAGGCGTGCCAGACACCACACACACACAGAGGTACACATCTGCTTTGATCATCCTGCTCACTTTTCTGGGAGCTATTCAGCCTCAGCTGCATTCAGTTTAAACTGCAGTCAAGCTCTGATGACATCCATGTTAAATCCTTGCCTCACAAGACCGGGGGAAGAAAGAACATTAATGAAAGTGCTGGTTTCCAGCCTGTGCAGCACGATGGTTCTTCCTGTTTTCCAGTGCTCTTTCCCCCTCTTTTCAGCTGCTTGAGGATGCAGTCCAGGACACGGGGGGCTTTCTGGGCTGCCAGTGCATAGTGCTGGGTCATATTGAGCTTCTCATTCACTCCCCACCACCCCAAGTCCTTTTCCCCAGGGCTGCTCCCTGTCCATTCGCCACCCAGCCTGTGCTTGGGATTGGCCCAACCTGTGTGCAGGACCTCATGCTTGGCCTTGTTGAACTTCATAAGATTCACATGGCCTCACCTCTCCAGCCTGTCCAGGTCCCTCTGGATGCCATCCCTTCTGTCCGGTGTGTCAACCACACCATAAAACTTGGTTTTGTCAGAAAACTTGCTGTCCTACTGTCTGTGTCACCAATAAAGGGGTTAAATGGTACCAGTCCCAATACCAACTCTCTCATTACTTGTCTTCACTTGGACATTGAGTCATGGACCACAAGTTTTCAAATGCAGCTATTCAGATAATTCCACTGAGTAGGCCATTCATCAAATCCACATGTCCCCACTGTAGAGACATAGATGTCCTGTGTGACAGTGTCAAATGATTTGCAGAAGCACAGCCATATGGGCTGCTTGAAGAAAACCGGTTTCATTTCCATCTCCACAGCAGATCCTACATGTCACGTTTCTAGTTCCTCCAGGCTTCAAGAACTGTGTAAAAGGGACTTTGGAAATGCTCATAGACTTCACACAGAGGCACAGTGGGATGAGTCTTGGATTTTCTGGCACACAGAATGGAGGTTTAAAAGCCCATGATAGAAATGCCTGTCTTGTGCAAGTCCTCTTGGACTTTCCTACAATGAATCAAGATTCTTCTAGTTCCCTGTGAGGAGCAAAAAAACCACCTTGACCCTGTATGAGCACTGCTCAGCAACAAAAACACCTCTACATAACAAAACTGTATTATCAACACTGTTTTTAACACATTTCCAAAACACAGCCCCTTGCTAGCTACTGTGAAGAAAATTAACTTGATCTCAGCTGAAAACAGGTCAACCACTTCACCTTGAGAAAGGTATTTACCTACACCAGCAGTGGAACAAGAAGATCAGTGCCAAATTAATACGTCATTGCCATACTATACAGTGCTGACAAGACCACGAGGCTGAGATGAAGATTTCAAAGCCCTGGGTCTGGACCAAGACATTATGCTGATATTGAACAGTACTGACTAGACTGGGGGGATGCAGTAAATAGGTATCATGACATATGCCATCATCTGGTGCTCTCCAGAAGGTCACTGTAATACAGGTTTACCTCCTCCATCCCTATGAATATTATTGCTGCTCCATATTTTAGATGGTGAGTCCTTATTTCAGGAGTCTGTTAGAAACAGGTAGGCTGTTCTGTGCTCCTGCAGTCCCACCAGGCAGACTATTAGTAATGACCATGCTGGGGCAAGATTAAGTCATCTGGGTAGTGTGTAGAAAGCTTGTTTATACTAATATCTAGCACATTGTCTGTTTGCAGCTCTTTCTGCACTCTCCAATCTCCCATGCAAAAGCAAATAAGCAAAACCTCACCTCTATATAGTTGGAGTTTAGGCTAAAACACTGGCAATACCAGCAGTAGCATCTCAGGACCTAACTAGAAAAGCTTTTCTTCTCTTGTGATCTTCACCTCCCTTATATGTGGCCCAACATATAGTCCAACAGTTCTTCAGAAGCAGGTTCAGGCTTCCCTGTTTGAGGGCCCATATCCAACACAAATACACCGAGTACAAGAGGCAAGCAGATGAGTGCTAGTGGGCTATGGTCTTACCACATGTTCGCTTGGGCAGTGCAGGCACATTTCCAAAAACCACAGTCCCCATAGACATTCCTCTTTCTGCAAGGGAATGTGTTTGTTAAGCCAGGGAGAGAAAAAGCCATCTCAGAAATGAAACAAGTTGTTCCCCAGCACTTAGAGTAAGGGATGGAGGCGACTAATACAGCCCTCAGTCCAGGCAACACATCCCTTAGTCATCAAACTTGTCTGGGGACTGAAGCCTCAGCTTCTGATCTACTCTGACCTGGGTCCCATCTTAGGAGTGACTGTAGGCAGAACTGCCTTATCACTGCCTACAAGTACCTGACAGAAGGATGTAGAGAGGTGGGCGATGGTCTCTTCAGCCAGGGGACAGGAGATGGGACAAGGGGCAATGGGCTCAAGCTGTGCCAGGGCAGGGTCAGATCAGATGTTAGGAAAAAAATCTACACTGAAAGAGTTGCCAGGGCCTGGAACAGGCTGCCCAGGGAGGGGATTGAGTCCCCATCCCTGGATGTGTTTAAAAGACGAGTAGATGAGGTACTTAGGGATCTGGTTTAGCACAGGACAGGAATGGTTGGACTTGATGATCTTAAAGGTCTTTTCCAAACTTGTAATTCTGTGATTCTTATAGCCCTCTGCTCAGGCTCTTCAGAAACCAATTCCCAGAAGAATAATATTCAACTGGTCTGGGACTGGTTTATTTTCTTATAACTAGCTACATTGAATCTGGCTGAGATGGCATTAATGTTCCCCACAGCAGCCCTCATCATGCTGTGTTTTGGTGGCTAGCAAGGTGTTGGTAACACACTTGTGTTTTGGCTAAAGCTGTGCAGCGCTGGCACACATCAGGGCTGTCTCCACCACTCCACACCACCACCACAAACTGTCTGGAAATTGGCAAGATCTGGGAGGGGACACAACCAGGACAGCTGACCCAAGAGATATTCCATACCATACGGTGTCTGCTCAGTAATAAAGGCTAAGAGAAAGGAAGAGGAAGGGTGCATTTGTCATTACAGTGTTCGTCTGCTGGGGCAACCACTACATACACTGAAGCCTTAAATCTTAGGAAGTGGCTGGACATCACCTGCTGATGGAAAGTAGAGAATGAATCTTTTGTTTTCCTTTGCTTCCACGTGTGGCCTTTGCTTTTCTTTATTAAGCTGCCTTTATCTTGACCCATGAGTTTTTTCCATCTCATTTTCTCCTCCACCCTGTCCTGCTGAGAAGAAGAGTGATACAGTGGCTTAGCGGGCACCTGATGTCCAGCCAAGCTCAACCCGCCACAGCCTCACATCTCAGTGCTGGCCTTAAGCATAAAGAGTCCAAACAGTAATTCATACATTCATTTTTCTGAGGTCCAAAGAAGCCTTCTACTCATCAAACTACTACACACCAGCCATACTGCAGTAACTACCTTCAGTTTCCCATGAAAGTATGTAAGAGCATGCACAAATATCCATGCTAGAGCCACCAGAATATAAAAGGATTTGGGAGAATGGTGGTGTGGACAGGTGAAGGGAAGAAAAGAGAGAAGCATGAAGTATAGACCTTGAATTTGGAAGGCAGTAATGGGGACAAGGAGGGGACAGAAGAGAATTGGAGATAAGGGGTCAGATAGGTCACTAAAACGACTTTTTAGGATGGGTGGTTTTGGGGTTTTTTTTTTTTTTTTGTTTTTTTGGTTTGTGGGTTTTTTGGTTTGTTTGGGGTTTTTTTTTAAATTAATAAAATGAGGGAACCTTCTTCTAAATGTTGACTGGGGAGCATCCCAAGTCAAAGGGCTGGATGTGGGATAGATGCTTCCCAGCAGCATCCCATCTCTACAGCCCACATGCTGCAGGATTTATGGCTCCACATTGAACAATCCAATAGCTACAGCTGTTTGGCTCCATGGAGTGAGCTAGGGACAATTTTCCATCCCTGAACACAATTGGCAGAACATGTTTTGTGTCCATACAACTGAAATTTTCCTACCTTCTCACTCAGGTAGCTTGGTGCTGGATCCAATTTAGCTGGGCCAGTCTCCTGAGCCTGAAACTTCATATTGGCTTGAGAGTCATGGCCAGGCTCTCTTCAGTCTCCTTGCAAGTCCACTGATTAATCAGACTGCTCTGAAGCTTGAAATCCCCTTCTCCCAAATGGACATGGCCCTTCTGGACTGCAGCTGAACTCTTCAGGGATTCTTAATAGATACAGCACATAAGATACCTGCCAAGATAGTTTTTGCAAAGAGCCCCTGAAAACACCATTACTCTGGTTGCCTCCCCATTGACCTACAACTTTTCACTCAGTACCACAGGACAAACAGACAGCAGCTCCTGTAAACCAGGAAGACAGAGTCACTCACCACCCTTTGCGCTGTGCATTGAACATCTGGTTGTTGATAGGGGAATGAATAAGCTAGAGGCCTGATGTGAACCAGATTGTTTGCACTCTGTCCAAAAATTCCTCTGCAAGCTTCCAGTGTCAACTTCTGGCTTATCTTTCACACATAGCCTTTCTGGGCACTTTCTGGGAAAACAGGAGAAGGATGGGTTTGCACCAGTTGAGAAGAAAGATTTGTCATGCTTATTGTGCTTACATCTGAGCAGACAAGTTTGGGCTTGATTGAGGACACACTCCTCAGTGACATTGAAATAAAGAGAGGCACTCTCCCAAGCTCCAAAGCAAGTGGAGAAAGAAAGGACAAGTAGAATGGGACTGTGGAAAGGACCTTGCTTCCTACAGGGACAGGGGAAGGAACTCATGGTGGGTGGGATTGAGAAGTTGGAGTCTAGCTCAAGAGCCATGTATGCAGACCTAGCACATCTTGCTGTTGTGCGCAGGTCTGCCACACAGTCTCCATCTCATACATGAAGAAGGTGTGGCAAAAATTCTGCACAAGTCCCAGTGCAAAGCAACCCCTCTTTTCCCTCCATGTCATTTTTTGACACATTTGAGAACAGATGTTTTATAAAAATACTTTCACATTTACCTAAGCCCTGGCTAGGTGACGTTTAGCATTCACAAATCTGTCTCTTTCTTTAACCAGCCATCCTTGGTGTGACTTGCAAATATCAGGGCCTTTAGAATGACCACTGAGAAAATGGGCTTTCAAAAATGAGTGCCCGGCTTCCTCCTAACCTAGCCATATGGGAAGGCAATTCCAGGAAAATATCCATCATCAGCTACTGAGTTTGTCACAGCACTAGCTGTGTTGTCTTCAGAGGACAAGAGGCAGAGCCTGCCTATTAGCATTAAGGCCATCACAGTCCGATACTTGGTGCTCAACATAAACACTTGTCCTTTCTGTGCTCTGTCTTCCACACAGCTGTAATTTGTTCTCTGGATATTAATGGTTGCTTATAATGACTTCTCAAGATGAATCCATGGCTCAGGATCTCTCTCATGGCTCAGGATCTCTCAGGATCTCTCTGGCCCAAATAAACCACTAAATAAACCAATAAAGGCTTTTTTTTTTTAATATCAGGGAGAACAATATCTTTTCTTTAGCATTACTTAGCCAAGATACTGAGTAGATATGGCAAGAAACCATGAGGTTCCTTTGGAGCAAGGATGATTCAAGTTAGGCATTAAGAAAAAACTTCTAGCAGGGAACAGGACT
Source organism: Hypotaenidia okinawae (assembly GCA_027925045.1). NCBI lineage: Eukaryota > Metazoa > Chordata > Aves > Gruiformes > Rallidae > Hypotaenidia > Hypotaenidia okinawae. The sequence continues at coordinate 214,171,754 of BSDF01000001.1, forward strand.
CGAACCAGCTGTCTTAAGGTCTCTGTAGCCTCAAAACACTGGAGGTCATTAAGCGCTATCTCTTTAACTAGACATTTAATGTAAGTCTCTGTTGGGAATGGTATAGTTACCGTTGATCCTTTCTTGGCCCAGAAAGTGAAGCCAAGTAATGCTTTGAGGTGTCTTTCATTTTTATTTCTCTGTAATTTCACAAACTGCCTGTGGGGCTAGCACAAAGCCTTCACTCCTCTTTAAAAAGAGTGCAAGAAACTTTGCTGCTCTTCTGTGAAGTCTAGCTGAAGCTGAGAGAATGGGAACTCTATACCTTGTTTTCTGAAGAGCATCTCAAAGCCACCTTCAAGAGTAGATGCATCCACCATACAGATGGTCATGGTACAAGAGTAGTCCTTATGCATGCAGAATCTTCAGTGGTGAACCCAAGGGCCATGTTACTCATGAGTTTGGTAGGTGCATTGCACCACAACAGCCGTTTTCTTCCTTCCGGTGCTGAGGAAATGGTAAGGGTCTACAAATTCAGAATCCATCACAGAGAAAGATTTGAGGTTCTAGCATTATGTCTCACAAAGTCCCTTTGCTGATAGAGGAGGCAGGAGGAAAAGAAAATCCTTATTCTATAATTCACTGTATGAAAAAAGACGTATAAAAAAAGATATTGAGGGACGTTTTGAGTCATGTCATCAAATGTACCCTGCCATATGTTCCTATTCACACCTCTAAGGCTACAGAAAGGCTTTTCCAGAATTGCATTCCTCTGATGCCTCAAAGCCATCTGTTATTTTTTCCACTTCAAAAGTAGTCATGGCCCAATTTATATTTTGTGCCAACAGAGACCTGAAACTTAAATAACATATTCTCCCTCCTGCATCTTTATCATGCACAGCATAGAAAGCTCACCTTTCCCATCTACTCTATCCAAGGACTTTTGTTTCTGTGTTATTTGAAAAACTCAGGTTTGGTGCCTGAAACAAGAAAAAATAAATTATGGGTATGACTACAGGCCATTGTTGACAAAACTGGCAATAGCTCTTAACATAATGTCATATAAAACTAGCTCATTTTCTTATTAGTATAATTATAAAAGTTCTGTTTCCTTCCTTCCTGTTCACACACTTTAAGGTGAAAGCAAAGACTTCTGTAACCATTACTGCCAAGTCCAAACAACTCAAAAGAAATTAAATCTGGCATGCAAAGCATCTTCATTTACCATGTCTTTCAATGGCTTATTAAATATTCCACATGCAAACACACACACAGATGCTTGCACAGGAATGCCTTTTTTTTTTTTTTAGCATTGTTTTATGAATCTCCCCCAATGCCAAAGAATGAGTAAAGGAAGTTGGAGAATTCTTTTGGATCATGAGGTTGAGGAGACACCGTCCAAGAAATGTTGATGTTGAAAGACAGAGAGATCTGTCAAGTCAGACTGAGGTGGCTCCTGGAGATGTCATCTAATAACTTAAATTCATGCTGCATTATACGTCCTGAAGTGCTTTCAGACTCAGACTGTGGTTGCTGATTTTCTTTCATATTTCAGCTGGGGAAGAAGGCAGTAGCCAAGCCATGTCAGTAACACAGCAGTTTTCAGGAAGGAATGTAAGCACTGAGTGAAATTTAGTTAAAAAACAACCCAACCTCGAGGAGGTAAATTGGGTGGGATTCATCTCACCCATGTTGGGATGTGTGCAGTGTAGAAGTGTCCATCCCAGGTGGACACCCTGAGATCTCATTATAGTCCAAGTAAAGAAACGGCCACGTGCAGCACAGAGATCATTTAATCTGTTTTAAACATCTCCTTGAGATAAAATGACTCATATCCTGCAAGTGCCTTCTTCCCTCCAATGACTGCAAGGAGTCCAAACATATAATTACTTGCAACGTAAACATATAGGGTGGATTTATAACATGTATTTTATGTTTACAAAGTGCATGCTTTCCTCTGAGACAGGAATCTAGATCAAATCATTAGTGCAAAATCTGGCCAGTACAGCCAATGGAGTTTTGGGGGCAACCCCACCAAGCAGATATATATTTTGTACATATTGTTTACAATTTTCTTCCTTTATTTATTACTGCTTTTTATTCTAAGTACTGACTAGATCTCCACTTACAATCCTAAAAACCTGAATACTCAACTACATATCTACATGGAAAACATTTATGGTTATTTGAGATTAATCCCATTGCTAAAGTTAGGTGAGATGGATTCCCACAATGAGATGGCGTTTTTGTGGGCACACCAACACTTATGACATCCCACACCATGCTTGGTCCACACACTGATTTTACTTCCTGGCTCAGAAGAGGTAAAACTGGCATCTCCAGCAGCATAAACCCCTGGAGCATCACGCTGGGTTGTCTTTGCTGTACTGCAGCTGATGAAAAATAGCTCCAAGTTCTTACAGAGTTTCAAATTTCCTTGGAGACTTGATGGACTAAGACTGATGTCAGAAAAACTGGCCCCAGCAGAGTAAGGGATGTAAAGAAAGTTCAGAGGTTTTTGGCAACAGTCCCGATGGCCAGATAATGGCTTGAAAAGATGGTGAAGCATCTGTACAGTACTAATTAGCATGGTCTCAGCTGAGACATGGCAACTGTTTGTCTGGGGAGGGTGAATTCTGAAGTGAAAATCTTCATTTTGGACTGCTGTGACTCAAGTCATTTCTACTTTGCATTGGGAAGCACAACCATTACACACAGTCGTGGCTGGAACTCATATCTGAAGACTTTTGGCTATCCAGAGCTTGACTCAGGCAATGCTTTATAATAGCATCACATCTGCTTCCAGCTCCATCACTTCCACAGTCATTGGCTGAGTAGGTACATGTTCCTTAGTCACTTGAAACAGCTGTGGTCAGAAAGCTGGATCGAGCTGAATGCATCTTTTCCACTTTAGACTCTCTGTGAAGTCCCATCTGGAAGTCTATTTGATGAGGATGGATATCTCCAAGGCACAAATGCCAGTGGTTTGAGCATCAGATGAGAAGCTCTTCAGCACAAAGTCATAGGGCACAGGATATTCCTTCTTAAGCCATGACTATACTAATTCATATTCTTTCTTACAGAAAGGCAGGGGAAAAAAAAAAAGCAATGCTGATCTGAAAACTCAGGCACAATTCATGGGGCTGATAGATTAGGCCTGAAAATCTAGCAGGTTTGATCGGGTCATGGAAATATCCACTGAAAGCCACATGAGCACATCTGATTTGGTCATAATAATTAAAAAAAAAAAAAAGCCAACACCAAAAATTGAATAAAAAACAACAAACATTTGCTGCATATAAACAGAAAAAGGTGCTTTGTTTTATACCCTGGGTGGGGTGTTGCAGTTTATAGCAGATAGACAGAAAACATATGTGAATCATCATGTAAGATTATATTTATATTGCCTAATGCTCAGGTTTGTTTGGTTGGCATTAACAACAACTCATGGCTTCCTTTCCTATAATGCTGGTTTACTTTTAATAAAATCTTGCATTTGCATCATCTCAGCCAAGCACTCTCCTGGGGCAGAGTCAAGGGCAAAGAAGGAAACCTCTGTGAAATTCATTTCAATTAATTTCAAATGTTCTCCCTCTCTTGTGCAGGATGGTTTGTGGGGTTTTTTCCTGTTATAAATAAATAACTAGGTTAATGCAAGATGCCCACTGATTGCTTTTGACCAAAAAAAAAGGGCAGGTGATAGGCTGAGAAATGCTTGCCTTGTGTTTCCAGAGCTATCACCCTGAGATGTGTTTGGCATGCCATAGTACTCATACTGAGTCTTTCTCTGTGGTGATAATGTTTGGAGAGGTGGATGGCACAGAAACTGGGAGAGAATGGGGAAAAGGATCTGGAAAAGAGAAGGCTTTGGTGACTTTGAGGGGACTGGACCCAAGTTTGTTTGCAGGCATTTAGGGCACATCACATGAGGATGGTTCTTCTTATTTCCCAGTCAAAGCTAAACTTATGGTGATAGCAGAAGTTCTTCAGCTGCAAATACAGAGTTGGTAAGGTGGCTACATGCTCTTTTTCCTAGAAGTAAGGAGCCAGGTGAATCACAGAATCACAGAACATCAGGAGTTGGAAGGGACCTTGAGAGATCATCTAATACAACCCTCTCTGTCAGAGCAGGATCACCCAGACTAAATCACACAGGAACGCATCCAGGAGGGTTTTGAATGTCTCCAGAGAAGGAAACTCCACAACCTCTCTGGGCAGTCTGTTCCAGAGAAGGGTGAAGGGCAGGGATCTCCTATATCACAGACTTCACATATTCTTCAGGAATCAATAGAAGGCATCAACCATGGAAAAGATGGCTAAACATCAGGGTGCAATACAGTCATCATTCATGGGCTTATCACAGTCTGGTAACATTGGATGTGATGCCTCAGGAGTTACCTGCAGATCCTCCATACATGTTCCCAGTGTTGGGCTTGGCTGTGGAAAACAAAACCATGAAGGAAACCCTACTGTTACAAGATTTTCACAAGAGATTGCTGGAACCAGTGTGTTCAGGCTCTGATTCTATAGACCTGACCAACCAGGTCCTATGACCACGGTCAGACTTCATGGTACATCATTAATGGGTTTTGGAGGGCTGTCTTGACACCATTCTCAAGATCAAACTCATATTTACAAAATGCAGTACTTGATGTTGAATAATTCATCAAAAACCTAAAATGTGCTGGACTTCCAGCTTGGAAAACTGAAATATCTACAGAAAGTGAACAGAAAACCCATGACAACCTTCCAAAGTGTTTTAGCACTGCCTTGAAAGGCCAAATCTCGAGGTTGGGAGAATCTTCCACTTCCAGGCATTTCCACAGTATCACAAAGGATAGGGATGAAGTAAAAACAAGTTTTGCCCAGTCAATCCCACTTCACCAAGACAAGATCAGCCGTGTCTCATACCAGACTGCTGGTTAGCCAATAACCAATGACCTGTGAATGGCAGCCTTCATCTGAGAGCAAAGGAGAGCTACCATCCAGATATGATGGGGTGAGATGGAGGTGTAGGAAAATGAAGTTATTTCTCTCAGAGACATTCCCTTAGACAAGAGTAGGGATGCCAGATCCTAATATTCAGTGCCTCCTTTTGTCCATTCCTGTCTCATGTCAGGCATCACCATCTTTTTCCTAACGTGCTACCAAAGATTTCATCTGCGCTGACAGGAACAGTCAAATGGGTTTGTCTCCTACAGCAAGACCTGGTCCATCACCCTCTTTCTCAGAGCCGTGGGAAGCAAAAGCAATTACCTTTAATCTCCCAAGCCCAATCAATCCCCATCGCTTCTCCTCCATTACACAGATGTCAAACCAGCTGTGGCAGGAGCAGAAAATGGGCTTTGCAGTATGTCCAGCTGTTAGGCAAATCACGGAGCAGAAAAGACCGCATTTGGGATCCTTTTTCTTTTCAGTGCTGTCAGTCAGATGGAACAGCAGGTCCCTAAAACAGTTATGAATAACCATTAGTAGGAGAAGACTTTGAAAATGTTCCTTGTTTATACATTCGCTGGAGGGTCTAAATCCTGGTAGAGCTTAGAAAAATCCACCGTTTTCACTAAGCTTTCAACTCTGCTTGGGCAAGAGCTCTGCAGCACAGGATAATAAATAAATGTCATGCCATATGTATACACATTTTCTTCCAAGGCTGTTTTCAATTTCTCCTTTCAGGAGTGTTTTGCCCTGGTGGTTCCCTTTGCTGGCTGTATAAGAACCAGCTTCAGCACGTCTCTGAAAGCTTTCCAAACAGAAAGCTCATTCATATCCTCAGCTCTGAGATGAGTAACAGTCTGCAGCCATGTACCTTAAGAGTCATAAAGCAGGGTAGACTGGATTGGAAAAGCTTCTGTCCCCTTTCCCACTGTGGTTTCTTTACCAAGGGAACAATATTCTGGAGGAGCACAGATCTTGAAGGCAATGCCAAGCAGAAGGGCCTGGAGAGTCGAGTCCTCACATCTCTGAATTTCACAGCCTCAGCCTGATCTCATTGCTATTTTTGCTACAGAGACACTTTACTACCCACACCATGGGCTGAGTCCACAGTGTATTCGGTACCACTACATGGATTTCCTCTGGAGAGTTGGGCTCTCTCAAAAGGAGAGTAGTAAAGTAGCCTAGCAAGTGCTGGAGCAGCTCACCTCACCTGCCTTGTCCTTGTCTATGGGACATTGCATGACCTGCTGGTCTTCCCACACAGGCTGCTGCTGGCAGATGCATCTTTCAGCTGGTGCTGACCTCTGGTCCATGGCAGCAAGTGGCTTAAGAAAGACCCCAGGTCTATGTGGTTCCCATGCCCTCAGCAGAAGCTGAAGCAGAAACTGAGACACTTGAACACCATGAGGCAGATTAATCCCAAAACCACTAAATCAAAGCCCTTGAAAACACTTTCCTGCCATGGTCCATGTCAGACAGAAGTGGCACGCAGTGAAATCACAAGACAAAACTCTCAGGGACATAGAGCACACCCTCGATTCTGATGACCTCTGGGACAAGTTTTGCCTGCAGTGTAAGCAGAGACAGCCTTGTTTCTCCTTTGCTTATACTGCAAAGCACTGTGGCCACCCCAAAGTGGCAGTGGTATATTTCCCACGTGTTTTAGGGGAGTGAACAGAAGGGATGCGTATTTGCCAAATTTGTTTTTTTCTTCTAATCTTGGCTGGGCTTTCCCTTAGAACAATAAACTGTTGTTCCCTTCCCCCACCTCTTTTTTTCTTTTTCTATTTTTTTAAAGTGATATCATATCAATAAAGCACTCTGGAGTGAGTTTTATCACACCGTTAATACACAGCATGGCTGGGTAGAGGCAGAGGCCACACTGCAGTACCCTCCCCAAGACATGTATTAATGGGGCCCATAAAACACACCCCGTTGCGTCTTCTGGCTTAATTGTCAAATGGCTTCCAGATTTAAAACCCCTGAAGAGAAACTTTTAGAGGATCTATGTTCATTAGGTAACATCAAAAGAAACAGTAAACATAGGAAATGGGAGCTGCCATCTCTGTCACCGGGACATATATCAATGAGGGGTTTGTCAGTGTTTTCTTTCATATTGGCCCAAAACAATTAAAAAATAAATAAATAAGTAAAATTACATAGTAGGCAGAAACTGAATACACCAAAAATCTGTTTTCTTTACGAAAATAGAGATATGCTTACGTTCTGGTGGTCCTGCCTAGCTCTTCTCCACTTATTGAATTGAAAGTATGAAGGAAGGAGAAAAAAAGAAAACAATAAAACAACTAGAAATACTAGATCTTGCAGATTAAAGAGCATGGGTCACAATTTTTAAGAATGAAGAGCAATTTGGGGTACCTCAGAGTTTTGGAGTGCCCATCCTAAGGTAACCTGAAGATGTTTTTAACTCCACAATATTAACTCAATTCCCTTTACCATGTCTCAGGCAGGGTGCTCAAGGATCCTACAAATGTTGGCTCCTTTATACCTTGTTTCAGTCTCTCTTCTTTTTTTTTTCTTTAAATATAATCCATAGCAGGATGGTTCAGTAACTTCCTTCAGATGTCTCTCTTTTTTCATCACTGCCTACTTCAGATCTTCTTGTAGCGATTATCATGGCATCTGGTACTGATCATGAGCAGAGACACAACAAACTTGCTGGAGCACAGCTCTGGTATGGGATGGTCTGGAATGAGAGACCTCCTGCCCACAGTGTCTTTTGGTACCAAACAGTCCTGCACCCTGGATGGTGACCATTTGACATAATTCCTAAAAAAAAAAAAAAGGTCTTTCTTCTAATTCTTAGCTTGGGAAGCTTCCCCAACAAGGTGGGGGGGGGGGGGAGGGGGAAGAAAAGAAAAAGATGTATTTATGCAGGCAGCTGAGCCACCTCTAATAGATTGTGTACGTGACCTCCAGGGGAACCTTGAATCCACCATTTGTGGGACTCAACACCTGTAAAATGCCTTGTAACTACAATTTTTCCACATTTCATCTTCACTCTTCTTTCCCCTTCAGATTTTACATGCCAGGCACCCCTACATAAGCAATAGGCACAGCTTCAGGGGTTTCTCAGTCTGGGGAAGTAGAAACCAGAAGAAGAAAGTAACCTATGCATTAACAGCATACACAAATCATAGCTGATTCATGGAGGTCCATGGCCACAAATAGGCACTTTAAGACTATTGGTATCATTCTTACACAGATGACCATCAGTTTGCCAATATAAGCACATAAAACCAGATGGCTTGCACTCAGGAGTTGCCTCTTTGTCTCCATGGACAATGAAGGGAATTCACTGTTAGTAGTTTAAACTGCAAACTAACATCTACAGATTGAAAATTGGATGTCATTAATGTAACCCTTAGTCCCTGCCTGAGATCCTCTCTGATTCCACTGAGTAACAAGAAAACCTGTTGTGTGTAAGAGCTCCATTTGTGAAATAAAGCTGATAACACTTTCTCCCTTCTCCTGCCTGATATGTCTATCAGTGCTAGAGATTCTATTTTTTTCAAGGTAGAGTTCCTCGCACACCGTGGCCTCAGCCCTCGTTCAGGTTACCAGCTTCTCTTCTAAGACCATTCCTTTGCAAATACGATTGTGGGAAATATGCCTTACAACTCAAACTGGCACCTTGGCCTGCCTTCATGCAGGTTGAAATTGCAAAAGGTGATTTGAGCTAACAGTGACTGAAAAGAGAGTGAAGTGTCTTGAGGCTTTAGTTACTTTTCAGTGAGGACTATTTGGGAACATCCTTCACTGTTTCTATTAAAGAGTATGCAGTCTCATGAAGCAGGAAAGAAGTGGAACAATTTTGGCCATAAAATTATAAATGGATGCTGATAGCACAGAACTACAGGACTGGCTTTATCAAAATGTGCTGGAGTGCTAACACATCAAGATGCTTCTTATGGATAAGGCTGTGAAGAGCACGTGAGTAATAAAGAAAATTCTGCAGAAGGTTTCTGCTGAATTCCTTTGCTGCCCACCCGTGACTCATGTCTTCAGTCCTGAAAGAATGGTGTATTTCTTAGGCATGAAATATGGTGTGGATTAGCAAGAAAGCTAAATCACAGAATCATAAAAAAAGAGGGCTGGAAGGATGAGGAGAGGTCATCAAGGCCTTTTCTTTGCCTCAAGGCAGGATCAGCTGTTCCTAAGCTATTCCTGACAGATGTTTGTCTAATCTGTTTTTAAAGACCTCAACCAGTTCAAGAATTGCAGGCTCCCCAGGCAATCTACACCAGTGCTTAACTGGCTTTACTGTGAGCAGCTAGCCTCTCAAGTTTAACAGAGCTCTCCCAGGGCTCCCTTTAAGACCATGACTTCATGCCTTGTTCCCTGAGGGTACAGAGAAGAGCTTATTCCCTTCCTCTTTACAGTCCTCTTTATATAGTCAAAGACTGTTGAGGGGGAACCCTAGATAATCCCCTCTTGCTGAGTATTTGATGTCAATGCTGTTGGCTAACCTCAGCTGTGCGATGAGCTCCCATGTACTCCTGTGAGGGTTACACTCACTTATGGGACAGCTAAACTCAATCCTCCCACTGTCTCACTCCTGGCCAGTAGCACAAAAGCTGTTTGGTCTCTTCCCAGCAGCCTGAGGGTGGTAAGGAAGTCTTGCTGCCTGAGGGTCTGTGGCAATGGGGCACCCTGAAAAGACTGTGCAAGTATACATGTTAGGTGGTTCCCTTGGGGTGGGTGATATTTGCTCTAGCTTGCCAGCTTATGACAGCGCTGACATCACCTATACCCTCTCCAGAGACCATGTTGGCTCCAGTGGGTTTTATGATCATTTATTCTCACTTCTGAACTGATGCCCCATGAAGACTGTCTTTGCCAGATGCATCCTCCACATGAAGTGTAGATCGAGGTTTAACATGGCCTGTGTGCTTCCTGACCATATCGCTGCCTATCAGCCCATATGGTTGATATGCATCGAGGCAACACCCACTGGGGAACTGAGTGGCCCAGTGAGTTTAGCTTCATCAATATCAGATATAATTAGCTTGCAAAAATATGAGCTTCCCTCCAGGTAGGCTATCAAACCTGATCAAAGTCCCCACTGCTAAAGAGCTCAGGAGTTAGGCTGAGGTTTTCTAAACACCTGAAGACTTGCAGCATGTGCAGTGGGCACTTCTAGCAAGAGTAGATACTCCCACAATACCCCTTTCTCTTCCTACCTTCAACACTCAACCTGGAGTGGCAATAATTTGACCCTCACAAGGCAGCATCCTATATCCATCATTTTGTCCCTTGTCCTATCTTTCTGAGAGCTTACAAATTCCCTTGACAAAATTCCAGCTCCTTTGCCCATAGCCACATCTCCTTCTATGATGAAAGACTGAGTTAGAAAACCCTTGAGGAATCCCATTACATTTCATGCTGGAAAAAAACAACCAAGACTTTCTAGCAGGTCCTGAAGACAGATAATAATATATGAGATGGGTTGAGGCCAACAGCTGCTCCCGTTCCTCCTCTCTGCAAGGGTAGTCAGAAGAGACATTTCCGACAAATAATAAATGACTTGCTGTAGCTGTCATCTTTCAGAACAGCCATGGAATATTGCCTCACAGAGAATATAAACCCTTTCCCCCCACCCTCCTCTTCTCTTAAGAGTTTGGTAGTCCTTCGGTATCAGCCCAAATTGCCAGGCAGGAGGCTTCCCTCCAGCTCCCAGACTGCTTCTTCACTTCAAAGGCCATCAGGGGTGAGAAGCACAGCAGAGGCTGCGTTCCTGCAATGTATTGGCCTTGCAGACCAGTTGCTGAACAGTTCTCCCTGTTAGAGGTACCAGCAGCCGTCTCAGTGACTCCAGAACAGAAAACTAAGCATGTCATGCACAGGAAAGGTCACCATCATCTCCTAACAGTGTAGGCTTTAGCCTGTATCTCTCCTTAGCAGAAGCTAAAAGCCTGTCCCTTGTTTACATCTGCATTGCAACTCATCGATTGCAGTGGGACGGAGGATGAAGGATAGTGTTCCTGTCAAGTGCTGGGAATAGGAAATTCATGAGGTCCTGTTATGGGAAGAGAAACCTCAAGATCCAGGTGGAAACCTGGAGCAAAACAACACTGGGACAAAACAACATCACCCTAATAATCCAGTTTCTGAGATCTGTCTACTCAAGCCCAGTTTGTCTGTGACTCAGTGCCTGGACATTAAACCCCCTTGGTCTGTTCATAATGATTCAAGCCTTACTATGAATAAATTGCAATGAAGGGAGATAACATTTCTGTCTCTCTTGCACAGACAGAGCCTGTGTGTGCACCTGTCTGTAAGGTACCTGTGTTCCTCCTTTAGCTTACACATGAGAGAGGTGGTGCTTTCTAAATACCAGCTTTACGGTCCAGTTGGTAATGGAATTCATTTGCAGACATCCTGCATTGACTTTTCAGGATGAATGGAGGTGCCATGGGTGCAGTAGAACAAGGTTTTGCTCCTTACCTTACTGAAACTTGAGGCATTCCCATGGTGCCTGGTCCATGAAGTTGGGTTAACCAGTGTTACCAGTGATGCTCCATGCTGAGTTGGCACACCACGCTGTGAACTGAGACAGAGCACATGTGGTGCTTTGTGCTATAAGCAGCAGGAGCTCAACCCAGCCAAGAAAGTGGTCAATATCTAGTGAGCATATTCCAAGAGTCCAGCCACTCTGGACCTTAAGGAAGACATAATTCATTGAGGGTCTTTTGGAGTCAACAACAATTTTTGTACCAGCTCATGAAGAGTGTTGGCAAACATGGTGTTTTCCAGCATGTCTGGGTGTGTAAACTGTGTGGTTTGGGATATAACAAGCAATCACCCAAGAATCATTCCCAATAAGCAGTTGGGATGAAGCTACCTAGATTTGCAGACAACTCACATTTTAAGAGTGGATGTCATATGGCCTCAGAGTCACAGGACAATCTTGGACACACTTCATTTATTTACATAGACACAGACTTTGGGTCAAGTCCTTACTATTTCAGGCCACATGTCATACAATCTTCCTCAGAAACACATTGAGGTCAAGAGCCCAAGGTTTCCATGAAAAGAATGGTTAATTGCTAAGATGTCTGTAAATTTCTTAACAGTCCTTGAGTCATTTGCTAGAAAAAAAAAAGTGTGAACTACTTCAAGAAGCACAACCATAAGGAAGAATTACAGATGGAAAAGACAACAAAAACCTTAGATGCAGAGCTTCTTATTTTTGACTTGTACATTTAGCTTAATAACAGCATACAAGTTTAAGATGTTCAACTTTGATTTGAGCACATTATAATAAATCTCATTTGTATTGACACAACTTTCAGGTGATTAAAAATACATTCCCCCCCCCCCCCAAAAAAAAAAAACCAACCCTGAAACATTTATCTTCTGACTTTGACTTTTCTATTTTGAGCTGGGGTTGGCATTTTCCCTCCAGGACAAAAAGAACATCTCAATGTCCAGACTTACCCCTACCTTTTGGTTTGCCTTTTGTTCAAATCCCATGAAGCAGTGATTACCACATGTATGTCCCAGTCATGACTGAAGGTCCCACCATTCTTGACAAGGCACAGACACTTAATAAAGTGGCAGTCCTTACCCCAAAGAGGTTTTACAAGACAGTATTGAAGTTAGTGGAGGGTGTATGGAGGAGAATAAATGCCTAACACTATTACTGCTGTGTTGCCTATCAGTTCAGGGCAACTTCTCTGAAGACATCTGCCATGGGAAGCGGGGTGTGTGTGGGATCATGTGTGGGTGTATGCATGACATTTGTGTTACAACCGTGTGCTCTGAGGTGGGATTCACATCTTCAAAGTGCACATGAACACTTGATCCTCACCAGGCTTTGGCTGCATCTTCTGGTCTTGCTCAGCATCTTTCTCTCCATTCATTCCCCTGCCAAAACCTGGATGCTCAGTGGATGCCAAGCACGCGCTAGAAACATCTGCCTGCCAGAAAGGCGACTGCATGGGGTCTGCTGCTGCTGCTTCTTCATGGGAGCTGACAGCCTTTGGGGTTTGGAAGGCGTGCCCAGCTCCAAACTGCCCTTCCCCATTCACTCCTTCCTCTGTACCCCTAAACTGCACTGCCCTCCATAGCACTTTCCCAAAGCTTTCAGACTCCTGCTTAGCCTCAGGCAGAGGCCACTTCTCTATATGGCTTGAAGACCATCTCTTTAGCTCTTCTGTTTCCCACCTCCTTTGCTCATTTTCATGACTCAACAGCAAAAGCCTCCATGTGCTGCCCTGAGTGAGCAAGGAATCATGGAAAACCATTATTACAAAGAAATAATCTCAGGACAAGTACCAGAGGGAGGCACTGTGAAGGCACTGGAGACAGAGACTACCCAAATCTTGAAGCTTTCATTCAAGAAATCCAGTTTCTCTGGGTCTCATTTTCTCATAGTAATATTTCCTTTCCCCACTCATCTATCACATCTGTCTAGATAAGAAGCTTGGTAGGTCTCAGCCTACGTGTCTAATGTGTAAGACAGTGACATCCTGGCCTTGCTTATACCTCACTGTGGTCAGACAGGAACACCTTTCCACGAGAGGCCCTTGGTATGTATGTCTCCTCATATCTCTACCTCTGGCCATGAAATGAACCCCTTGGAACCAGAGCATCACGCATGGAGGTAAAGCTGCAAATGCCCCTTTTTTCCCCTACAAAACTGGAGGCGCTTTAGCAGCAGTCAGGAAGAAAGGAAGAAATCCCTTGTGCATGGTCAAGAGTTAGTCCCACACAGGAGGAGTGAAGCTGTGAGTCCTGAGCATGATTCACCTGCTGCACACCCATCCAGGGACTGATTCTGCTGAGCATTGCTCTAGCACAACTACATCCTCCCCTGAAGTGGGGGTTTTGGGGGCTGTTTTTTCTTTTTTTTTAACTGTTTCCAAGCCAAAGGGAGAAGAATCCCAGTTCCTGCAATGGCTTTCAAGGAGTGGGAGGGAGGGAAGATGTGTAACACATGTGTTTTGAAGTAGGACATCTTACCTCAGACCAATTCATCATTGTCCATTCACCCTGCCGGGCCCTGGCTGCAGGTCATCAGCAGAGGCCCCAGATCCACTGCCTCTCCAGAAGGGATCAAAGAGTGAGACTGGGAACAGTGTAAACTTTCCTGGATGGGATTACAGCCCAGCCAGAGCATGCAACACTCTATTTGAGAGATCCTCCTTTTCGTCCGGTGTGTTTTAACATCCCCTCCTGCCTTACCCAGCACCCAGATTTTGGAGGAGGACAGAGTGCAACTTCCAGCCCCAAAACCTGCAGCAAACTGATGGTGCATAGGGGTCACCCTCTGCAGCAGTGGACCTTAGGCAGGAACACGCACGCATTGAATGAAATTCTCAGGTCCTAAACTCTAAATAAGTTTTAAAGGTGAGGTGAGACCAAGTGTTACAGCAGAAAGATTCCAGTCTAGCTCTGTCTCACGAAATCTAATTCATGTTGGGTGGTCCTGGGTTCCAGGGATGAGGATGCCAGGCACTGGTCTTCTGTGGCAGTAACTGGGTGGAAAGGGGTGACTCCCTGACCCAGGTTTAAGACCCCCTTGTCTGCAAGTGGGATTTCCTCAGCATTAAAAGAAACCAAACATCTTTCATGGGTCCATCTTCTCCTGAAAGGTGAAGACTATGTGCCTGGAGCTTTGTATGATTTCTGGGTGTGGACCAGGCTGCAGCAGAGTCCAGGTCGATTGATGACTAAAAATGTAGGGAAACCACACATCAGCTGAGACAAAACTTCCAAGAAGGGAAAGTGAATCTGAAAGAAAACCCCACCAATACCCAGTAAGGTCAGTGTTTGTCTATGGGATGTTGCAGGGAGAGAGGGGTCAGCCTGTGAGGATACTTGTGGGGTGGCAGCCTGTGTGCTTACCAGCTCCTGGCTGGGGCTGTGGGTATGCTGTACTGCTCAAGGAGCTCCTGCTGTGCCCCTGCAAAGGCACGACCAACTTGCAGTCAGTCCAGTTTCCCTTGCACCATTGGTGGGGAGCATCTCAAGCAGACAGGACTAGGGAAGACCTCCTGAACTCCATCTGCTGCTATCTTAGCAAGCACGTGAAGCTTCACAAATGAGATGCAGGCTCTCTGATGAATTTTCGCCTCCCCAGCTAGAAGCTACCATGACTCTGTTACTCTCCCTGCTCTCTTCTTCAAAAAAAAAACAAACCCTGGAGTCTCTCTCCCTGTGAATTCATGACACTTTTCAGCTTCTTTTCCTGCCTCACTGGCTTAGGTGAAATACTCAGCATGTCAGTCGTGCACTGGAGTTGTCACGGCTTCTTGTAAGCACTCCATATATTACAGGGACTGACTCCCACAAAGGCTTAAGATCCATGACAGCATTTTCCAGCACTGCCTTGTTGCTTCCAATTACTCTGACATAGAGCTGATGCAGAAAAGAAGATCCATGTCTCCCATCCGGAAACTCACTGGAAATTTCCCTCCCCCCTCCCCTCCCTTTACATCCCTGTCCATCGCCCTCCTCATGGATGAGTTACATCTTTGGTGAGCAGCTGGAAACTCACACGTAAGGAAGAAATACACATGTACTAAAGCAGAACATGTCATATTGTTTAGAAGTTAAGGGCAGGCAACAACATGGGATGGGATGTGGCATGAATCACCACCGCTGCGGCTTGCCTGGAGGATGGGGGTACCCCACAAATGGCAGATGGTGCTGATTATCTGGTGAAGCTCTCCTTTTTTGCTTTTTTTTTTTTTTTAATTCCTCCCATTGTAATAGGAACCAGCAATTCAACCACAGCATGGGCTCTGTGTCTGTTCTCTCTGGAATATCCCAGGGATGGGTTAGTAACCCATCACAGGAAGATAGCAAGCTTTTCCTCCTCTTCTTTTCTTTTTCCCCAGATGACTTCAGGGCAGCCAATGTACTCCTACCCCCTGAGCTACATGAAGGCTGGCCTGGTGTGTTCAACCTTCAAAGAGAGGCATTGTCAAAAACAGCGCTTCTAATTAAATAAAATGGAAAGATAAGCAGATTGACAGGCAAGAGAAAAATCCAAGCAGTGGAGGTCTCAAAAATGTCTTCCAGTGGAAATAAAACATTTCATAGGATGGCAGCTCCTGTGACATAAATCACAGACCAACTGCCTGCCTTAAGCTGAGACTCAAATAATTGTGTATCCTTCTTCCCACTGGCATTTTTCACCCTGAAGGACATTAAAAAGCTTCGCAAAACCATTCACAGATCACCACCAAAGTACCTCCACCCTCCTGAATGAAATGTGGGGCTGCCTAGCATCAAACAATCTGGCTGCCCAGGTTCCAGACCATGTTTCACACACCATTTGAAATTATGTTCTGGGAATATAAAGGGCAACATCAAGATGGGGGAACTGCATTTTACTGGCTAGTGAAGTGAGCAGTGCAGTGGTTCTAAATGCTGACTGAATACATGACATGTCAATTTTAAAGTGCCTGGTAAAGATATTTGTAAGAAGCAAGGCATCCTCACATGTTGCAGCTGCTGGAAAGCACTGTGGGTACTCCTAGGTATCAAGTCAGACGGATCTTTAAACCAACCCAATGTAAACACCCTTCAGAGGTCATTTCTCATAAGGCCTTCAAGAGAAATATTCCAAATCATCAGTCATACCCTAGATTTTAGTCTTCATCATGAAAAAGATGTTAAAATGAGAGGTATAGCAGCATCTCATCTTAACCAGCTCAGTCTGTCAGAAGAACACAAGGATAACCATGTTGCTCTTGGGTGACAGATCCACCTAACTCTGTGTGTAGCAGTGTCCAAAGCAGTTGCACACCCCACCCTCCAACTCCTAGCAACCCCATTTTATTCAAGATACTTTCTGACACCCCACTTTTTACTTTGGGGGTCTATAACCTGACTGACATGCCAGGTACAAACCTCAGAGGAAGCAGGGAGGTCTCATCTAGGGCTGGTGTGTGTGTCCCATTTCTCTCCACCCACCTCCTTGGCTCGTTCATCTTCGCAACCCTGCTCCCAGGTGTTGACAAAACCAGCGTGTCCAGCCACAGTAGCTTTCCAGTGATGGCTGCTAATGCCTCAGCAACCCGTGCCATGCGGTTAGAAAAGATTGCAGAGCTCTGAAGTTCATAAAAATTCCTAGATTATTAGTTTAATAAGAAGTCTAGTCTTTCCATGTCAGTACATTATAGACCCCCGGCTAGGCATTTCCAATCCAGGACTATGAGAGAATGTTGTAAAGTCTCCAGCCCACAAGCCTGTTTTTTTCTTTGAGAAAGAGGAAAATTAATAAGACAACCTAGAGAATGGGAATAAGTCCAGGAGACAAAGCGAAAGAATGAGAGGGAGCAGGGCGGGGGGGGGGTGGGGGGTGGGGGGGTGGGGAAAGAAGTGGAAAAAAGCCAGAGGGGAAAAAAGATGGAGGCTGATAAATGGCTCTGTAGAAAGGCGTATTGAAACTTTGTTTACAATCTCATGGTACCAAAGCATGCAGTATTAATAGCCTTCGACACCTTGTAAACTCAGCAAAATTAATTCTGCAGAAAAAAAGGTCCTTTCCCAGAAGTCTCCTCTTTCTTGCTTAACACGCAGTTTCCAGGGCTGACACGTCCCCTTTCATCATGACAGCAGAAAGGAAGCTGGAAGGTTTGCCAGGGCACCTGGGGTAATGCCCCGTGTACTCTTGCAAAGGGAAAACATGAAAACACCTCCATCAGATCTTTAATGACCCCAAACACCCCATAACACTCTGCTGGGACAATGGGTCCAGAGGTGAACCCCACTTGTGAGGTAGCCTGTCGCTGTTGTCCCAATCTGATGGATAAAGAAGCTGAGACTGACATATCCTTCCTACTTCATCAATTCTACCAAATGTCTAGTGTTAGACCTTATCCATGGTCCAAGGACTATTTACCTTCCAAAGACCTTATGGCCAACTCACTGCTGGGTGTCAGCCACATCATGATGTCCAAGGACCCTGGGGGGTAAACTGTGGTGGCTGGACACACACACACCTCATGCTGAGGCACAGGAGATATGTGTGGTTTAGCATACCCATGAGAATGAACCATCTATAGGTCACACCCACCCATATGTGATGTCAGAGGACAGAGGTAACATTCCCACCAGCAGAGACTGTGGGGAACAGACTTCAAAGGTGTTATCCTGGCTGAACTTGAGGATGGACATGCACAACACTGAAACAAGAAGGTGTTTTGGATGAATAGATGCTGGTGGGCTTATACAGGAGCACCAGCAACAGAGACAAGGGAAGGCATAAGAACTGTTTTTACTAAAAACTTTTAGTTAGAAAATGACATTTCCCCAAAAAAATTGAAACTTTAACATAAAATTTCCCCTTGTTAACATTCTCTGTGATATTTCTCTTTTTTTGTGGAGAATTTATCTGATCATTCTTGAAATTTTCCATTTGTCCCACTCCAGTGAATATTTCCCTATACTTTATGAATCATGAGTTGAAAGAGGAGAAAAGCTACCCCAGCTTAGTGGGAATGGCAACCATCTGCACTGTGGGAAACTGAAAATGAGGGTCCCATTAGAAGCTGGTAAAGCAGGATTAGCCCCTTCTCTGCTCTGCCTAGGCTTGGGGTGATTACTTACTCTAGGGATGATACTTGTCTCTCTTTGGTTTTGTGAGTATATTCTTCTGTACAGTTGAGAAACCACAAAGTTTCACTAAAAGACTCAAATTTTCATCAAGAATTAGTCTAGTTGGAAGGAGCATTTGGGGCACAGTATAATTTTGTGTTGCAAAGTGTTTTGGGGGGAAACATAGACCAGGTCCTAGCACAGCAGACACAGCACCTTTGTGTGCCTCCCTCTTCTGAAAAGGGAACAGAGGCACTTGGCTGTCATTGAGGTGTCTGCTTTCAAGGGACAAGGGACTGACTCCAGCAAGCTGTGAGGAGGCCAGTTTATGGGCCATCATCTGCCTCCAGTAACAGGTCATTCTCACCTCTAAGCACTGGTAATGTGATCTAGAGCTCCCCAAAGTGAAAGAGATTAGCTGACAGCTGTAAAAGTCAACCTGGGAGCCTGACCTGGGCCATGCCTCCTCTGCCACAGATGCCCTCCTCCTTCTGGGCTCCATCACCTGGCTGAGAAACTCACACACTGGTGTATGCCTCAGAAGATACAGTTTTTCCATCCCCACCCAGTCTGTCTGGTGACTTTCTGACCCTTTCAGTAGCCCAGTGAGTGTCAAGATCAAAATCAACTCCCATCTTGTTCAATGTAAACAGAACAAGGCAAATCCTGCTCCCAGGCTCTCCAAAGGTCATGGCAGTTCTGCAGAGCTTAACCCTCCCTTTCCCACCACCCCTGCACCAGCAACACAGGCTCAGCTCTGTACTAAGTTTGACACATCAGGCAGGAGATGCACCAATTCCTGGGTTGTGAGGCCCTTGCACAAGCTGGATCAGTCAGTGCTGTGGCTTAGTGGTTCACTGGTGATGAACAAAACAAGCAAGAAGCTCTACAGGACTCTTCCCTCCAACCCCAAGCTTAATCCAGATACTCGCCTGGTTTCAGCGGTGCTGTAGAGTTGGCCCTGACTTGGCAGCAGTATGCATGCATTTGATGGAGAGTAATATTCATGGCCCACATGCTGACTCAACAAGAGCATTCAAAGTTCTTCTTCCAACTCTTGGGATGCTGGCTTGATGAGCAAACATCAGGCTGGTTGTATATTCATTAAACAGTGTTTTCACATGCTTGCTGTTACTGCAGGGACAGTGAAGTCTCTAATGACAGAAGGAGTGGAGGATATAGAGGAAAGAGTCTATCCAGTGCCTTTGCAGCAGCAGTGTGATCAACCTCAATACTCACCCTTATTATGCCAGTGGAAAGTGGGACTAAACACCTAGTAGAGCTTAGCTGGAGAGAAGGAATGACAGAGAAATCCTGGTCATGGAAGAGGTGTTGGAGTGAAAGATAGGTAACCTTTCGTTTGCAAAATCCAGAGAGGGTATAGGAGGTTTGAAGCCCCTCTAAGCCACTTCTCCTTTGCAAAGGAGTCCTGAATTTCACTGTGTTGCAAAACCATGGGACATGAAGAAACCTAAAAAAAAAAAAATGGTAAAAAGATTAAACTGCCTAATCTGCTCCCAGTAATAATGTAAACATGAATCTATAACAGGACATACATACTTCCACTGCTCAGCTCCAACACAGATGATATTTGTTTATTTTTGGGGGAGACTCTATGGGAAACAGAGATTTCCAGCCTTCGGAGAACTGACCTGATGAAACTGGGAAGGTGTCCAAAAGCATCTGCCGTGTCAGTGGAGGGTGAAGGAGGAAACTTGGGGAGATTTTGGCATGCAGAGCTGTTTGAGCAAGACTTCCATGGTGCTGCCGGGATATAGAGTTCAAAAGCAGCACAACAGGCTTGTGGCTTCTCCCACCTGCCTAAGACCTGGCATCCAGCTTGGCAGCGATGGAGCTGATACTCTCGAGAAGAATTTGAGACGAAAACACACAGGGTTTAACATTTAATGAGATGGTTGTTAACTGTAGCTGGAGTATGAACTGATGAGAAACACATTGATGTCTAACCAGCAACAGCAACTCATCCACAGTTGTTCTTACAGTCAAAGTTAAACGTTTTTGGGAAACAATCTGTGCATGGTACTGAATTTCATTACATCAGACTGGGAACTGGTGATGTTCTGCTCTCAAGGCTGGAAATACATCTCCCACCTTGCCCCAGATGAGCTGGCTCAAACTCTATTGTTTCTTCAGTAGAGGAGAGGAGACCATAGCAGGTATTTGTTAGGTGCTTCACACATGCAGCCTTTGGAACTGCTCCTGAAAGCAGGTAGTGAGGAGATTCAGTCTTTGAAATTCTTTATCAGAGTCTCCCTTCAGATATTCGGGAATCTCCAGCTGCCTTTGGACTGACACCCTTTGCCATGGGACAGGGAAATGTCAATGACTCTAAGTCATTACCTTCCTGCTTTCTTTTGCTGCCAGGCTCACCAAGCTTCAGGTCTGGAGACAAGGTATTAAATTAGAAACCTTGCGGCACCTGTATCCTTTGCATCAATGTCCTGTGAAGCTGATGAATTCTGAGCAAGGAGAAAGTGTACCTTCATGTCTAGCTCCACTTCAGATGGATGAAGTCAGATTGCCTTCAAAAACCTTGCAGTCCATTAGACTCTGCAGGGCCTTTAACCAAAAGCGTATCCATTTTGGTTTTTTTATCCTTTGGCTTGGTTTCCACTTACATGGAATATGTTCAGTTGAGTTTCTGATCTTCTCTCAGCAAACCTTTGCATTGACACCATTTCCTGTCAGGATTCATAGCTCAGAATCAGGAGTCATCATATGGGGTATCATCATTTCAGCACACCTAGTTACTCCACTAGCCCTTCATCTCAAGATCTACCATTTACATCTGTTCATGTAGTTAAAAATATCATTCCAAAGTCTCTCTCCTCTTTCAGTGTTTACCCAGCACCTTTCAATGTGCTGGGTTTCATGCTGTTACACAGACCAGGTCAAAAGAGCTCCTGGAGCCCCTTCACCCCCAAGGGGTTGTCCCAGAGCCCCAGAAACATGCAACCTTGAGACTGGGAAATTTTGGGGCTTCAAGACATTACTATATCTCTCCCACAACTCCCACTTTGAAAGGTTTAAAGCAGCCTGATTGCAGAGGACCTGGCAACATAGGAGTACTTGTAGACACCCATGGACTGCAGGGATTTCAGGGAAGGAGAGGAGTTTAGGAACTGGAGCTCTTCTGGTCTCAGCTTCACAGCAATTCATCTAACTGATATTTGGGATACTGTAAACTGAAGACTCTCTTTCTGATCAACCAGGTGAAAAACCCAGCAAGATGAGCTAGAAACATGCCAGCTTTCCATCAGATCCTCGATGACATCCAACTGTCTCCATGGATCATTAGATTTCAGCTGTGGGATATATAGAGGTATTGTCACAGCAGGAGGTAAGGATAAAACTGATGCAAAAGAGACAAATTAACAATCCCCTGTAAACAAGGGGAAAAGAATATCTGAAGATTTAAAGGGAAGTAATTAGTGCTGGACCTAGCCCAGGTCATTTATCTAAAATCCCACATACCTTGGGGGCCTTCATTTGAAGCATGTCTAGCTCTTTTTTTTTTTCCTTTTTTTCCCCTTTTTTGTGTGTGTGTGTGTGTGTGTGTGTTGTTTTAACCAGCCTGAAACCTACAAGACAAAGATTTGAGACACTAATAACTGTGGCTGATTTCTGCCTGGACTTGTTTCAGCCCTCTGTCTCAATCCTAACCAGCAAAATGAAAAATAATTAATAACATTCAAAATTCTCCCCGCTGAGCGCGAAGTGCCATTGTTCCCTTCGCATTCCTCGCACTGATTCTGCAGGGCCCCAACCCAACAAAGCAATCAAATACATGTGTAACACTGACAGCCTGTCTAGCAGCTTTGGCTCCAAGGAGCTCAAGGCTAGTATTTCATACAGAAGGGTGCTGAGCTATTAGTTGACGAACTGTACGGACGTCTTGAACAGGTTCTTGCCTTGGCCTTGAGGATGACCATTTGTGACTTCATCTTTTATGTGGGCTTCCATGTTTACAAAGCTGGCCATGATAACCCAAGCCTGAAGCCTCAGATGAGCTTCCAAAATAGTTTCGTGGAGGGTATTGGTTGATGCAGAAAAGGTTGTGGGGTCTTCTGCAAAGTTTCTCTTAGGCTGTGTCCATATGGGTAAATCAAACAGTACCTGGGCTGAGAGCTCCTTTATTCAAATAGTTTAATTTTTAGGATGCTCTTGGCACCAGTCAGGTCTGGACCACCAGAATGCTCCACAGACATCTCCCAGGCACAGCTCAGGAGGCAGCACAAGCCAGAGACTCTTCCCAACAAGCAGTCTGGAAACAGCCACCTGATTTTGGATAGCAAGAAGGAACAACAATATGGACACAAGCCCTTCCTTGCTGTTTGGCCTCAGGGCTGGAGATCAGCACTGGGCACATTTAATTTACTGGTGTAAACCCAGTGACTAAATCACTCTCTTACCCTCTCTGTTACCCAATGAGAATGTATCATATGGCAGAGGTGTTTATAAACCTTCATCCATCTGGAAGTCATTATCTGAAAACGAAGTTTATTTGAAGAAATTGTATTAAATGATTACATGTTATTTTTGCCTCAGCTAGAAAGCAAACTGTTGTATCATTGCTGAGAGCCTCTCTTTGGTCCAGATTTGTTTTACTATTTTATCTAGACTATCAGCATCAGGGTATGGCAGCTAATTTGGCTGCTTTGCTACAGTTGTCTGGTGGTCGGACGTAATTTATTAAGAGTTTGACTCTTTATTTAGGTTTATTTGTTACTGTTTCTCTTCTCCATCTTCTGTTCGGTTTGTATATTACCCATCTAATTTGTCTCTTTATTTACTTTTTGCATTTTGCAGTGAAGATTTGAAACGCATATTAAAGTCCAGAATAGAAAGGGAGCAGGACTGCTAAAAAAATATCCCAGATAGGTTGCCAAAATATTGTCACTTGTGTTGTGTACTGGGAAAAAGCTGGACAAGACAGTTGTGGGGCTGATTCTTCTCCCAGTAAAAAGAAAATGGGGGAAAAAAAGAAACAGGGATGCCTAAAGCAGGGCATTGATCTTCAGCAAATTCATAGATTTGCAGTCAGAAGGTTGACTTCTGGAATCATGCAGTCTTATTGCAGACCTCCACATCACTATAGATAATTCATGATTGAGCAAAAGCATGTCTTTTGAAGGGAAAAAAATAATGGAGTATGTTAACTAGGGAGATTCAGATCATCCCCTACATTATGTTCAGTTCTGGCTCCTTGCCTTACACATGTTGTCTCTGCATCCTCCCCTTTCCAACCCATCTGCACAACCGAACCTTTGTGAGGGAACCTTTCTTCCTCTGATCTTGACAAACGCCATCCCATCCTGCTGATATTCATCCTGAGTGAGTACCGCTTTGATCACGTCTCTTCCTCCCCAAGCAGCTCTCCTCGGATTCCCCCATCTGTGCCGCATCCGACGTGAGCCGCCTCTCCCCCGTTTCAAAGCCTGTCATCCCTCAGTCGGCATCGGGCCTTCCATGAGGCCAGGTTTTGCATCTGCTGGCCATTTCAGGTTTCTCAGATGGATGCCTCTCCCTTGGCCAGAGCTTGCATTCATCAAAGCACATGAGCAAGTGAAGTTCAGGGGGCGGCATTACTCAGGTGCTTTGATATCTGGGGCTGGTGGGGTCGTTCCACACCCCACCTAGGTTGCATCTCAAGAAGATAAAAGGGAGAGCTTTTGGGGTCCGTGAGGCAAAGGGGCACCGTAAGTGAGTGAGAACATGAGATCCAAGACACGGAAAAGTTGTGAAGCCACTGACCTACTGGTAGTTAGAAGTAGTTTTAAACCCTAATGTGTGTCCTTTCTGTGTAACATTATTCCCCACCATAAATCTGACCAGTGTGGTTATTTCATAGCAGAGCTTTTGTTTGGTTTCTGTTGTTTGTTTGGGTTTTTTTCCAAAGATTGGACGATCAAGCAATCTTTCTTTTTTCCGCTTGCACATTATACCCACCCTGGGATCATATAACAGACCAAACCGACCGGTGTTCTCTCCTGTGACCAGGGACCATCTCCCTCTGCTGTGTTTCTTCTGTGACCAGTACAGTGGGTAGCTTCTGCTATACACAAAACCAAACTACAACCATTTGCTTTTCTACCCTGTGGCCACATTTCCACCACTCCATAATAATTCTTTAACTCTTTAGTTAAATCTGTTTAACAAGCAAGATGCCAGCCAGATCCTATGATTTGTATACTTTCAAAGTTTCCAAGCCCGTCCTTATCAGCCTGATTTTTCTCTTTATTTTTCTTGCTAATGACATATTTAGAAAGGAATTCCATATTCTGGCGGGTTTAGAGGCATTTATTAATTACATCCTGCTCTTTGTTTATTAATGAGCCTAGGTTCTTTTCCCCTCTTATAATTGTAGAGGGCTTTTATTTCCTTTAGCCCTCACACGCTTAACATTAGCTCATAAATGTTTCCTTTCTTGTGCCCAGAGATATTTCACTATTAATTTAATTGACCGTTGGCTCATCTTAAGTAGGGAACTGACTCATCATGCACTGCAGCTGTCAGCAAGCCGACTAATTGATCATACGCTCACTGGGGCCGAGCCCAGCCCAGCTTGAGAGAGAAATAGAAAAGGAAGTTGAGACTGGGTTTGTCCTGTGTATTTGCACAGCACCTAGCACAGCACAAGCCAGAGCTGCCCCAAAGTTGCTAGGTGTTACCACAACAGAAATAGTGAAAAGGGAGAAATAATAAGAAAGAAATAACAACAGTGGAGATGTATGAAAAAGGTGGGCAAGTGTTGCATAAAAATACAGCCCAGCTGCTTCCATTTTCCAAGCTTTCAGATTACCCATTTTCCACATGGCATTGCAAATTCTTCTAGTGAAAGCTCCAGTTGTACTTGAGGAATGTGTTTTCTGGTTATTTAAATACAATGAAATCATTGATGGGAGGTATCAGAACTAGGTCAGCACTGTTGGGGTGATGGGCACTGAGGAAGGTCTTGTGAAGGGGATGCTACAGATGAAAAAGGCCAATGCTGTCCTGGACCAGGAGTACATTTGCTGATCAGCAGCTGGAAGTGGGTTAACCATACTGCCCAGAAGCCTGTAGAACAAACTGACAGCCAACCCATCCCCTCACAAACTTAGAGGTACTTAGGGATCTGGTTTAGCATAGGACAGGAACAGTTGGCCTCAATGATCTTAAAGGTCTTTTCCAACCTTGTGGCTCTGAGATTCTGTGAATTGACAGCCAACCCATCCCTTTAAAACATTAGCAATGTATTCAAACACATGCCCAGTGTTAGATGCCATATGAAAATAATGTTTGTGAGTTTAGAAGTATGCTGTGAAGTGATTTCCTGCTGCCAGAAGTTCATCCCCCACATGAAATGAAGCCACGTGTGCCTTGACACAGGTTCATCAGTAAGGCAGGATGGAACCATGTTTCCATGCACAAGTGCAGAAAGCCTAAACTTAATGTAACTCTTCATCCTCCTCACCATCAGGAGGACAATTTAGAAGTCAAAGCCAGATTTATGTTTGGGCCATCTGCCCTAAGGTTGTGTCTGTCCCTCTTCAAGAAGAGCTGAGGAAAGGCAGTTTTGGAGGATATCAGGATGTCAGCAGAGATCTGGCCTGAGGCTCTGGGATCTCCAGCTGAAAACAGGGAAAGATCTAATAAACGTTTCATCCATCCTTGCCAGTTTTTCCTCTCAGTCCTTCTGGACCTTCTGGCCCTTAACCAGATGTATCATGTCTTACTCCTGGAGCTCCAAATACAGACAACAAGATCCTACATCAGGTTACTCCACCATCAAAGGAGCAGTCTAAGAAAGCCCCTTGTCTAGTCCAAACCATGTCCTCAGTGCACCATGAGAGCTTGAAGACCATCTGATACATCAGAGGACACAAAGCTTGTGTAGTCTGCTCTTCTGCTTTTCTCTCCCTTGGCTGTGAGCTGCCTCCTTTAGACTGCCCCTTTTATTTATTGATTTATTATACTTTTGTACTTCTGAGCACCTGGAAAGTGTTTTTGTCCCATTAATTTCAACTTGGAAATTTCAGTGTTTCCCAAAAGAAAAATAAATCACTCAGGCTGGGAAGACGCACCCCACACAACCTCCTCCCTTGTCTGGGGTCCCCCTTCTCCTGCCTTCCACTCTCTTTTCCCTCTTACTGTTCCCATCCCCCTCCTGTGAAAGGGAAGAGGGGGTGATAAATGTGCCAGGCAAGGTATGAACTTCACATACCAAAAGCAACTAGGTAATCCTATCTGTCCAAACATCATTTTGCTGAAGAACTCAATAGAGCTCTCTGCACCCAGAACATTTCCCATTGCTGGAGATGAAGACTGTCATCCCAGGAAAGAGGGCAAACAGCTGGAGGGCTGTAATCCTTGCAGGGGTCTCCCTCCATTTTTAAAACATTTTTTGGCCCCAGAAATTTGAAGAACCTTTGGATGGTCAGTATTGGGCTGAAATTGCATTTCCTTTAAGGTCTCCCCAGAGGTGACACTTTCAACCCAAAGGTCTCAAGACTCTCTTCATTGCAGTATTACTTCTCATACTCTTGTAGGTGGTCTCCTAGACTGTTATCTTCTTCCTTGCTATGAAGCAGCCTACAGTACCACTCACTAGTCTTACTGAACAGGATATATACCCCAAAGCATTCCTTTATCCATTTGATCAGGCACAGAGACACAGCAATGAAATGTATGTATCATAGAATCACAAAGTCCTAGACTGGTTTGGGCTGGAAGGAACCTCAAAGCCCATCTACTTCCAACCCTCTGCCATGGGCAGAGACACCCCCACCAGCTCAGATTGTGCCCAAAGCCCCAGCCTGGCCTTGAACACTACCAGGGAGGGGACAGCCACAGCTTCTCTGGGCAACCTGTGCCAGGGCCTCCCCCTCCCCAGGAAGGATTTCTGCCTCCCAGCCCCTCTCCAGCTGCCCTCCTGCAGCTCAAGGCTGTTCCCCTGGGCCTGGCCCTCCCTGTCCTCAGCACCAGCCCCTCTCCAGCTCTCCTGGAGCCCCTTGAAGGGACTGGAAGGCGTTTTGAGCTCTCCCCAGCAGCAGCCTTCTCTTCTCCAGGCTGAGCCAGCCCAGCTCTCCCAGCCTGGCTCCAGAGCAGAGGGGCTCCAGCTCTCTGATCATCTCCATGGCCTTTTCTGGACTCATTCCAATAGGTCCATGTCCTTCTTGTCCTCGGATTCCCAGAGCTGGGCACAGCACTGCAGGGGGCTACCCAAAGAGGTGCCCTGACCCATGTGCAGGACCTTTGCATGGACTTTGGTGAACTTCATGCATTTTGCATGGTCCCACCTCTCCAGCCTGTCAAGGTCTCACTGGATGACAAACTCTTGGTTTCTATGGTCAGTCTCATGTCACCACCACAATCCTCCTAAAACATTGATTCCTTGCTAGAATTCTGTTGTATAAATTAAACACTGCTGATGTCTTCTGCCAGAATAAATCCTGCTTTGAACTGGAGCCGTTACTTCTTTGCTTTAGGATACTCACTAAAGTCTTGATGATTAGGATTTTGTAATATCCTCCCTTTCCTCACCACTTTTTCAGATTTTGTCCAGTGATGAACACACGATGGACCAATTAGATACACTTGGCAGTAAAGTGCTTGAAAAATCTATGAAATGTTTGTCTAATCAAGATTTGTTTAAAAAAAGAAAAAAAAAATTAAAGGTAGCCTCAATCCCCAAATTCAGACCTGTTTAGGGTTTCCACAATTTGCTTCTCTTCCATCCAGTACAGGAAATACAAGGGATCCAGTTGTGGGTTCACTTTACCATTTCATTATATAACCTCTTTTTTTTTTTTCCTGGAAATTAGATTTACGTGGTCGCTCAGTCTGTCATCTATCTGTCCCCCACAGATTTCTCCACCTGTTAATTTTTCAACCAGCTTTGACAGAAAGCTAAATGTCTCCAAAGAAATCATGTTCCCATTCCCACGTTAAAATAAAGATTCAGAGAAAGGAGTGATTTCATTCTCAACACTTTTCTCTTAATGATTTTTATCCTATTACCTGATTTCTACAGGGTAGGTGATGTACATAGCAGACCACAGTAGACAACTTGTACAAAAAAAGACAAGGGAATTTTAGAGGTACAATAGCAAACAATGGATAATGTTAAAATAAATCAATTTAACAAGCTATCAATTTTGAGACATAATTCCATAACAACCAGACTCTATTTGTTGCCATTCTTTGTTCTAGTTTCTGCCTGGAGTCCTCTGAAAGCCTGCTAGAAATTTAATTCTCTCTGGAATTTCCAGGCTGTCTAGAAATATCTGAGTAGAAAGCATTGGAAATTCTTCCAGAAAGTACATTTTCACATGGTTTCTGGTTGTGTTTTGCATGTTGCCATCCCTAGATGCAGCATGTGCATCACAACCATGAGGCAAACCATTTCAAAACAAACAGAGCAACCAGTCCCCAGTGTGTTAAAACTGGTGGTGACTTCAAAACCACCACCTGTCCTTATGGTGACACCTGTTTAAAAAAAAACCCTTATAGACTAGACATTTGAATTGCTCAATGATGTCATCAAGAGCATATTTAGGATGTATCTCAACCTAGACTTTGTCAGTTAGTTAGTTAAATGAATTGCATCCGCAAGTGCCTGCTTCCCTCCCTTATAGTAACCATAAAAGTAATGAAAGTAAAAGAGACCAAAAAAAAAAAGCAGCAATTCCAATAAAAAAATCACCAAGAATCCTATTCTTCTAATTTTATTCCCTGCTGTCCTTGAGAAGTGACATTATAGCATTCAAGAGCATGAGAATGAAGAGATTTGTTCAGTTCCAGAAGTGCAGCTTAGCAGAACTTCATTTTAGTCTTGTCTTGATCAAATTCCACTGGACTGAAAGGAATTCCTCGGGGAAAATCAGGCTAGAAGAGTGAAAAAGCAGGTGAGCATGTTTTATGAAACCAGACTAGCATGAGTGCTTTACCTGCAGTGTCGTGAAGTTGCACAGAGGATCTTCAGTTCCAGAGGAACGTGAGGAGTGCGGTAGGTTGCATGTCAACGGGGGAGCTAGAATAACACTACTTACACACCACATAGCTAAGGAGAACCACTTGGGAAAGCACAATAAATAACACCACTACTTAACAGCTCTGTAGTACCTTTCATTCAAATATCTCCAAACACTGGGGAAACATTCACTGGAACTGCCACTAACCTCAGGCAATGTCACGCTATCTTTGCCTTGTGGCAGATAAGGAAATCGAGGTTACATTATTTCCGGGAGCTTGTGACAGTGACCAGAGCAACAGCCAAGAGTCCTGACACCTATTCTCCTTTGTCCCATGGGAAAGATGGAAAAAAGTGGAAATGGAGGTCTGAATCATTGAATTGTAGAATATTTACGGTTGGAAAAGACCTCTGAGATCATCTAAGTCCAGCCATCAAGCAAACAACACCATATCTAGTAAACCATGCCACAAAGTACAACTTTTACATGTTTTTTTCAACTCCTATGCCTCTGTCACCTCTCTGGGCAGCCTGTTCCTATGCCTGACCACTCTTTCAGTGAAGAAATTTTCCTAATATCCAATCTAAACCTCAACTATTGAGTTGCACTAGTCTGTGGTAAGCCCATACTCAAGTTAAAGTTCACTCCAGAGGTGGCTTCTGCTGTTCCTCCACCAGGGCTAA
Organism: Hypotaenidia okinawae; assembly: GCA_027925045.1. Taxonomy (NCBI): domain Eukaryota; kingdom Metazoa; phylum Chordata; class Aves; order Gruiformes; family Rallidae; genus Hypotaenidia; species Hypotaenidia okinawae. The sequence continues at coordinate 214,201,902 of BSDF01000001.1, forward strand.
GTCAAGCAGCAATGCAGGGACAAAAATGGGAGTTATTAGAAGCAGTAAAGAAATTGCATATAGAAACTCGGTCAGCTCTATGCATGGTAGATTTAAAAACATTTGGATCTTGTGGATATGACCTAAGAGCTACAGGACACAAACGTCCTCCTATATTGGAAGTGGAATACTGTGGAGAGTCTTTGAGGGCACCAGCTTGTACTAGATGTCTCCAGCAGACTCCAGCCACCTAGTTCAGACCTTCAGGTGAGGGTGATCTTTTCCACTGTCTGTTCCAGTCATTTAGATGATAAACTCAGATGTCAACTGTGATACTGAAGACACCTAAAACTGTGCAGAAAAGTCCTACCTTTCACAGAAGAGATAGGACTGGGAGTAGAGGGGATGAACATCCTTTAAGCCCATCCACACCTCACATGTTGGAGATGCGCCAGATGCAGGGGCAACCATGGGAGAGATGAAGGGAGAGGTTTAGCACTAATGGATTTCTGCCTGTCAGGGTGTGAAATTCAGGATAAGAATCTCTAGCTGGTGTTATTGCATCTATGACACATGATAACACACCACTGTGGGCTCCGAATGTTTTGAGGTCTTTGTGTGGTAAGCAGTGCCACCAGGCATTTATGGTTGGATCTTACACGTAGACCACATCTGAAAACTGCTTATACTGAGACTTTTGGAAAATATATACAAAACAAATTGCATAGTGTCTGGAACTACTGCTGCTCCTAGACTGGAGCACATTTACACATACAACAGTAAGACTTTGGTAAGCACCGAGTATCCTGCAGCAGGACTCTCCAGAAAAGCAGGGATTTCCAGCCAATAGGGCATGGCTGAATAGTGAGTTTGTTCCCTGGGTTTATATTAATACTGAGACTGCATGTCTAAATCCTCAAAAGTCTGTAGATCCTGTGTAGAGCCAATGGTTTCAACTCAGAAACCTGGTGAGATCCCATGGGACATGTGGCTGGCAACCATGATATGGGGTAGAGGGAGTGATGAAGTTTCTTGAGATCTAGAGGCCAACAGGAATGTTCTACAGTGTCTAACATGACACTAGATACCTACATTAGCAACTGTGTCTCACTCCTAATTCAACCATGTAGTTGAGGTACCACTGTCCAGGTGTCTCCAAATTTACTGTGTGCCTGAGCTTCCATTATATGAGCCCAGATAAAAAAACTGTGGAGCCCAGAGAGCTCTCATAGCCCAGCAAAGGTATCTAATCATTTGAGATGCCCTCAGAGGACCTGATCTGGCCTCCAGCTGGCACTGCAGAAGTGCAGCAGTCTCTCATAAGCCTGTGGCTGCATCTGCAGCTTTAATCAGGTATCTTACACACTCCAGGAGTGCTCTAGGCACCAAAACACCACATTAAATGATGCTTACATTTAAGCAACTGAGAATCCTGCATGTATGATCAGCTAAATAGATCTTCTTCACCTACAAAGGCAGAATAAACATCACAGGCACCTTCACTACATAAAACTACATACTTACCATAGAATCATAGAATCATAGAATTGTAGGGGTTGGAAGGGACCTCGAGAGATCATCGGGTCCAACCCCCTGCCAAAGCAGGGTCCCTAGGACATTTCACTGAGATAGGCATCCAGATGGGGCTGGAATCTCTCCAGAGAAGGAGACTCCACACCCCCCTGAGCAGCCTGTCCCAGGGCTCCCTCACCCTCACTGTGAAAAAGTTCTTCCCCATGTTGGTGCGGAACTTCCTATGCTCCAACTTGCAGCCATTGCCCCTTGTCCTGTCCCCACAGACACTGAAAAGGGGCTGGCTGATTCCCCCTGCATCCCCTGCTTAAGATAATTATAAACATTAATTAGGTCCCCCCTTAGTCTTCTCTTCTCAAGGCTGAGCAGTCCCAATCTTCTCAGCCTTTCCTCATAGGGGAGATGCTCCAGGCCCTTTATCATCTTCATAGCCCTTCTCTGGACTCTCTCCAGGAGAGAGAGCCTATGCCAGCATCAGAGTGAGCGAAGATCCATGAACAGTGATCCATTTGATTCAAAGCCATGATAGTCCTCCCCTCCCAAGCTCACATTGTAATGGAACGGTCTGTTAACTCTAAGTTGCTATATTTTTTTTAATTTAAAAAGGGAGGAATTCAGATTGTTATGTTTTCTGACCTAGAGCTAGCAACACGTAACCCCCACTCTCCCTCTGCAGCTCTAAAGCGTTGATGTTAGTGTAATGTAAGATGCTGAGGAAGCGATTCCTCACAAATATTATGATGGGGTTGTCATGTTGCAGTCCGTGTGGAGTGATATATGGACCAAACAACAAATTGCCCTGCTGGGACCCAGCCCTGAAAGAGGAGTCTGCCTCTAATGTCTACTCTGCACATTCAGGGGGGGTTCTTCAAAGAAGCTTCCTTGGGGACTGTGAGGGAGGAGAGACAGAGGTGTGAGAGAAACAGACAATCCTCTCCCAGGGATGCAATGACCTGTGGTCCCTCACTCTGAATTAAGCAGAAAATATTGGTTGATGGGGGTCTTTTTGGCTGAAGATGCTCTGCCCAAAGGAGGAAACAAAGAGAGCAGGGGCATGGGTTGGTTTGTGAAGGTTTATCTGGGAGTCAAAGGGGACTTTCCCCCCACTGCTTTTTCCTAAATAATATGGGATTTCAGGGGCTACTCTGGTCCCCTTGTACTCACCCCCTGAACAGGAGGTGACCATGTCTGTATTGAGAGCAGTCAAACAGCCCAGAGGAAGCCTACTGACAATTTTACTCTCATTTCAAACACACAAAAAAGGAGCTCCAGCATCTCTTAAAAACAAAGACACCTGCTTTAATGATATCCATGTCCAAGTCTGGGGGAGCTTTATGGGAATGTCTCCTGCTGAGAAACAACTGCAATACCAAAACTCCCCCCAAACATTGTATATCAGCTCTTCCAAGGCTGCCTATAAACCTGTGGCCTTGTCCAACTTCTTTTTATGTTTATAGAAATTAAGGCAGGAAGAAAAGCCCATCTGGTTGTCTCCTTCTTCCTCCCAGGGAAGACTTCCACCCCTGGAGTTGATTTCTGTTCTCTGGGACCAGGCTTTTGATTTGGCAGCTCACAGATCACGTCCAGCCTGCCAGACACCACAGTGAATTCCTCCATGCAGCTCCAAAGCAGACAACTTGGGGAGATACCATGAAGGTCATGTAATGCTGAAATCCAGTCCAGCCAGACCTTCTGTCTCCTGGACAGCAGAGTGGGATCACAAGGACAGCCCCAAGCTGCAGCAGGACCCATCAGCTCCACTAGTCCCTCTGCTTGGGCCATGTGAAGAGGAGCCATCTCCTCCCACCCCAGGGTGTAATGGCATCCCTGGGCAGCATCCCAAGCCTTCCCAGAAGACCTTCAGCATCTTGGAGTATCTTCCCATTTCCAGCTGGAGTGAGCCACCAATCTCCCTTCTTGGATCCCAGGACCACTGTGATTGCATTTCAGTAGGCACCCCAAGCAGGAGCAAGATGTTGGTGTTGTAAAGATGCACAAAAGGCTGTGGTCCCTCTCCCCATGGCCTAGCCATTCTTTGGGTTGCTGGTGCCTTTGAACTGTAAAATTACCTCCCATGGCAGCACTCCAAAGCAGAGCATTTTTACAGCAGGCTTCTCCATGAGCATGTTTTCTCCAGAGCCATGAGGACTGGGGACTCTGCTGCTGTGAGAAACTTCAGACGCTACCAACACCCCAATCTCTCTTACCTTTGTCTTGTGGCACATTACAGTTGGTGTGTTGGTGCTGATGTGCTGTAGGATGATTAGGGAGGTGTTTTGGAGGTGAAGTGTAAAGACTAATGTTCTTTGTACATTGAAATGTTTTTGGGGACTGAAGTCAGGGAGGCTTCTTTCCAAGTTTCAGTCTCCTGTCCCAAGTTTCTCTGCCTTCTTCTACCACTTGAGGGGCGGGAGGACACAGCATTTTCGTTGCACATCCCTTCTCAAAGCACCCAATGCAACCAAAGGGCCTTAACTGGGAGCTTTCCAGGGCTAATCCTAATGTGCCTTTCTCTGAGGAATCAGGGAAGACCAGCCCACAACAATCCTTGCTGGGAATGTGGTATTTTAGCCCCTTTCAATGTGGCAGAACCCACCTCCCCACTCCCCACCCCCACCGCCCCCCAGCTCTGGTTTCCCTTGCAATTCATACTCTCTGTGCCATATGGACAAGAAAACATCTGCCAAGAAAATAATTAGGCACTGACATGAAGGCAGCCCTGCAGAGATCATTTAAATCTACATGCAAAGGCTCCACATCCAAAGAAGAGATGGGTCTGATCTCCAGCCTGGACAGAGAAGATATTTGCAACCCTTTCTCAGGCCATAGTCAGAAGTCTACAGTTCTCTGCTATGCCAAGACACAGGACTACAATGCTCCTATGGTGTATCTGCCATTTATTGCCTTGCTAAGGAAAAGTGTAGGAGCTACAACTGATTTTAAGGTCCCCAGCATCTAAGCAACATGTGGGCAGACACCAAAGAGAACTTTGGTGTCTTCCAATGTTTATGGTTCAAGTAAATGTCACAGCCAAAGGGCAAGAGGCCACAATGTGGAGAGCAAGACATGGCTTCCCCATCCTCTCTGCAGGTAGGTCCCCATTTCTTACAGTCTTTCCCCATTTGGCTGCTGACTCCTCTTCCATTGCCTGACCCTTGGTGAAATTAGACACCCATCTCAGTTCCCCAGGATCTACCCTGTCAGCCAAGCAAAAGGCAAAACCCTGCTCTCAATGTCAGACTCACTCACACATGCAGGAGTCCCAGGGGGAAAGAGTGTCCATGACTTACCTTCTCTCGTGGCCTGGATGAAGAGGGCCAGTGGAGGACAAAGTAGACCACCCTAAAAAGGACCCAAAAGACATCTCTTCCTCAACAGTGTAGTGCACAGGCACAGGTGGATTAAAGCTTCTCAGTGGCACAAGAAACATCAAGTTTTGGTGCCCTCTGGATCAGGGGTTGAGGCTTCCCCAAGCCTGAGAAGACAACTATAGGGACAGGCAAGGGACAACTGCAGGGATGCAGGAAGACAGGGTGACAACTGAGGGCACAGCAGCTGGAGCACACGGTTGGGTTTTTACTCTCAGGAGCCTGTCACTGTTGGCAAGTGCCTTCAGAGCTCATTGGCAGAGCAGTTTGCTCTGACTTCTCCCATTCATGGGACAGATCACAGGCCAGACATCCTGGACCTCCCTGGTGCCTAAGCCAGGCAATTCAAATGCCCATAAACCTGTCTCTCCATCACCATACCAGCTGCTGGTACTTGAGAACACACAAAGATGCTCCACCTTTATGTGAGGCTCTGTATTTTCCCCTGGCTGTCACAGTGGCGATTACAGGCATCCACAGCATCTCCTACCCACGTCATTCACAATTTATGGTCATTTATATCCTTCTTCCCCCTAGATATTTCCACTGCCACCCTGAAGCAAGCACAAAGGAAATTACAGAAAATCAAAGAGCACTGAGGGCTCTAACTCCTTCTTCTGCAGAAATAGGATATTGCAAAGGGGAAAAAAAGTGAGTACAGCAACTCCAGTGCTGGGAAATACTGAGGGCTGCAATTTCTCTTTGCTGCCAGTGCTTGATGAAGGTGGGAGTGATTTGTTGCACCCTAAGAAGTCTAAGTTTGTACAGTCACCCTTGGAGTGTGTGAGAGGGAGTATATATCTGTCTGACAGACTGTCTGCTTTACCTCTAGCAATTTTTGAACCCCTTCATCAATTCCCAGATAATTTGACAGAAAAGCAGCAGTCCTCAAGGTACCTGAGTTCCAACTGGTTCCTCCTGTAAAGGAGGGAGGGAAAGGGAAGTAGGGAGACAATTTAAATGTCCCCACAGAGAAAAAGCAGGTGTATGGTTTCTGTCCTCATTAGACCCCAGAAAAATCTGTATGGAAGAAGGTGTGAACATCCCAAAGGCTGTAAAAGCTTCAGCAAGGTTTGGAGCTAGTAGACACTGGAGACCCCAAAACAGAACACAGAAATCCTTTTAAATCAGGGTGCATGGCTGCTCATTGCTCACAGCACAGTGACCTTGGTCCCCAGTGCTGATTGCAAGTCCCAAGCATCCCCTTGGCTGGTATTACAGGTTTATCATATCTCCTCCACCTTTTCCACTTCCCCTTTACAAATCAAGGACATTTTAATCTCGGCATATTGGCACCTTCCTCCCCAGGAGCTCTCTGCCTCCTCTCATCCACCACCCCTCTGCAGATCCTGCCTTTATCCCTGGAGTCTGGCAGGACAATGCCGGAGTGAATTTGCACTTGTATCTCCTGCTGTTTGTTATGATGGCCTGGTGTATTTCTCCTGCTGGAGAGTTCATTTAAATTCTTATATTTCCAGCCAAGCCTTTGTAGATGAGCAAATCCATGTGTCCTGCTCTTTTTTTTTCCCCTTGGAGCACTCCAAGCTTTTCTGGTCCTGCCCCAGCCACAGTGTCCAAGTCATGTGTCCAAGTCATGTCTTCCTCATGGAGGGACAGGAAAGATTTGTGTCATGTGTGTCTACAAGGTCAAATTCTTAAATCCCATGGGTTTCCACATATTTTTATCCCAAGTGTTTTTGCTGCTTCTCTCCAAGTTTTTGATATTTTTAACTCTATTCTGCTCTGCTAACACTCTAACTGCTGATCCAAAACAAACCACCATTCCCATACCATGCTGTTGAGAGGCTGCTGGTACTTGGGACATCAAAACGTGCCTTTTCACCCAGGAGTACAAGCTAATTCTTACTTTTGGTAGGATGCTGCCTGTAGCAAGTACCCACAAGCATCAAATATATGAACAACGAAATAAAAGGAGCAGTTTCTTCAATCTATCCCCAGGTCTGTATGCATGGGTGGGTTGTGGCCTAAAAGTTCTATTTGTCCAGATTCCCTTAGAATGCATTTCTAACATCTTTTCATCATCTGGACAGAACAAGTGGAGACATGAGATAAAACCTGTGTGGAAAAAACCCCCAAACAAGCAGAAATCTTGCAGTAAGCACATGCAATTGAATCTTACTGGTACAGTTTTTGCTGTGGAAAGGGACATCAGGGTTTTCTGAACATCACGTGGAGAGATTATTGCCAGTATAGAAGTATCTCTTAGGAGAAACCCTATTTCCTTGTTGGGTATTTCACTGAAGTAACCGTGCTGCATTTTCACAGATTCACAGAATTATAGAGGTTGGAAGGGACCTCTAGAGATCATCAGGTCCAACCCCCTGCCAAAGCAGGCTCCCTAGGACAGGTCACACAGGTTGGCATCCAGACAGGGCTGGAATATCTCCAGAGAAGGAGACTCCACACCCCACTGGGCAGCCTGTCCCAGGGCTCCCTCACCCTCACCAGGAAGAAGTTCTTCCCCAGATCGGTGCGGAACTCCCTGTGCTCCAACTTGAGGCCATCGCCCCTTGTCCTGTCCCCAAAGACACTGAGAAGAGGCTGGCCATGTCCCCCTGTGTCCCACCCTTCAGCTATTGATAACCATTGATCAGATCCCCTCTCAGGCTGCTTTTCTCAGGACTGAACAGCCCCAGCTCACTCAGCTTTTTGCTGTCAGTAAGACAGGAGAAATGTCAATTATTCCTTTCACTAAGCTGAGAATTGGCCACTTACACCACCAAAACCTTTACCTACACCTGTCATTGCCTTAGAGCTGCTGCTGATGCTCTTAACCTAGTGCTTGCTAAGTGTCTGCAGACCACCAACCTCCACCCTCCCAATGGAGGTGCATTTCTCTTTCTCCTTTTGCATCGGCTCAGGGTTAAACCCCAGTAAATTCACGCTGATCAGGACAGGCAATTGAAAGCATCCATGGATCTTGGAAAAGGGCTGAACTTCAGCCAGAGTCAGACTTCTGCAGGTGATTAATCCCATCAGCTTCAGTAGGGATGGCACTGCACACAAACAAGGGTCATGGCATGTCGGCACTGCTCAGCCCCCAACATGGATCGCACATAAACCCCCTCATGGAATGCAAAACGTGATGCCACTGGGAGTGTTTTCTGTGATGCTCTATTAAATTCCTGTTGGACTGAAACATCTGGGATTTGGGAAGAAAACACATAGGCTGTTCATCGCCAGGCAAGCAAGAGGCGTGCCTCCTTTCTAGAGGCCACAGGGACACACCATGACTAATTTCTGCTTCCAGGCACAGGCAAGGAAGAACACAGACCCCCTTGGCTGTCCCTTCCCACACCCTCACCCAGCAGATACATAAAATCCTTCAATTTTAGCATGAAAACTATGTGGCACCGTGGAAGGCTGCCAAGATACCCAGGCAAAACCTCCCTGCAGGGACTGGCCGCCGCTGTGCTGCACACCAGCGGCGGAAAGCATCCTCCTAATGATGCCGAGTTCTCACTAAGCTGAAATGTGTAACAGGAGTCTCTGCAGGGAAGCACCAATTTATCAGTCTAACTGGACTGGAAATTCCTTTTCGGCAGGATCTGCTGGCTCTTGAACACGTGCAGAGCAGCCTGAGGAATGAGCACTGAACGTGATATCTCTTTTATGTCTGCCACGGCGGACGGCCTTTTAATAACAATAATAATTTAAAAAACCTGTCCAATGACTTCACACCAGCCTCCCTGGTTATACAACATAGATGGGAAACAATATACCCTTGAAATGCCCATATCCTGCCTCAGTTTACTTCAGGGTTAATTGGTCACATCTTTGAGGCGCTGTAAAGTTTGAAGAGCAAATTGTATAAATGCTGCAAGTCTTTCCCCTGAGGATATCGGTCCTCCATAACTTGGGTTTTCTGATGTCTAGCAAGGGTTGTGCTCACCCCCAGCCCTTTCTTCCACTGAACATTAGCAGGATTTCTTTCTCTTGCTTGCTTGGGTTCACAAATATATTAGAAAACCCCCTCTCTCTCTGGCCAACAGCCTTAATGGTTTTTGAAGAGATAAACAGACAGACCCAGGCATGTGCAGAACATGATTGTATAAGTTGTGCTTTCTTAGGGAGCCAAGAAGAAAGCAAGCCAGATGACTTCAACCCAAAATGACTTCAACCCAAAGAAACCCTTGTGAAGGTGATCACAGTGGTGAGAATTAAGCGGGTGCAAGGAGAAACAGGCTGTGAGGGTAGCTGTAACTCTTGGGTAAATTAAAATAAACAGCGATGCAAATATAGGTGATATCAGTTATGAGGATTGCAGAGTCTCAGCCAAAGCATTTGCACACTGAGAGCAGAGTTTGGCTTTAGATGAATAAAAATTGCTGCTGGTCATTCAGGGTAAATCATCCTGGGTACATCCACCTTGCAGAACTGCAACACAGACATCACACCACAGTTGTTCTGATAACAGACCAGAGAGAAGGGATGGGAGTGTGAAGAAGAGAAGAATCCGAGGCATATTCTCTCTGTCAAGACCTCCGTGTTGTCCCTGAGGGGACATGGTGGAGCCCCACCTCCCAAGCTCAGATAGGGAGCAAAGGTTTAGCCAAAGCACAAAAAATGGCCTAACAGATGTCACGACCTGAAGAGATGGCAGTGGGTGCAATAAAAAGTCTCACCTGAGGTCCTCTTGACGGTCTCCTTTGGATGCTGGACACAGACCCGAGATTTTGTGTCCACCCAAGGCTGCAATAGGTATTGCACTCACACAAGGGAGGGAGAAGACCAGGGAGATGGCTACAAACCCATCTGAAACCCATCTGAAGGCTTACAGACACGTTGAAGTCCCCTAAAGTGTGGCTGGGGAGCGTTAGCCGCACGGTCTGGGTTGAGAAGAGGTCAGCTACAGTCACTTGCCATATTGAAAAAGGATTTGCAGCCAAAAGCAGGGCTGCCTGGATAGCTGCCCTGTGGGACCACTTGCAGAACAAGCATAATTGCCTGAGCATTTAAGAAAATAGAGATCCATCTTCCTGTGCAAGTGAGCCTACTGCTGGGAAGGGGAAATCTTGGGGAAGCAGCGGAGTATCTGTGCTCTGCAAAGCAGGGATAAATCCACCAGCGAGGAGGGAGCGAAGTAAGGGAGCTTTGGGAAGCCTTTGCACATCAAATGAGCAGTGCACCCCCTGATGAGTGAGGGTTTCAGGGAAGTAGATCGATGGGCAAACACTCCAAACAGTAGCATACATCTCTTGTAATAAGGCAGCAAATCTGCTCTTGCTTCCTGTAATCTGATCACCCACCAGAGGAAGGGGGAAAATGCCTTTAACCAGTGATTATAATTCCCGTCATAGTGTTTCCTGATAAAGTGGCCCCCCAACATAGTGTTATTATCAATCATGACTATCACAGTGGCATCCTGAGGGTCCTGTGGAGATCAGTACCTTCACAGGGAGATTTTTGCTGTCCTGAAGGACCCACAGGACCCTCATGGGAGTGAAGGCTCCACATAGGTGAAATAAGTAGTTTAAGGACTCCCATCTGGGAGTAAGACAAAACTCATCCACTCTTCAAGACGTAGGATTATGTGAACATCATGAAACCATAGCAGGGTCAGCTGGTGGAGACCTGTGGAGGTCTCAAGCTCAATCTCCTGCTCAAACTATGAGCTTCCAGACTAAAATAGAAACTCACAAATTGGAATAGCCATAACAAATTGAAAGTGATGATCTATAAAAACGTGACCATCAAAGCTGTATGTTGGAGAAGAGAAGGCTCAGGGGGGACCTTATAGTGGCCTTCCAGTACCTGAAGGGGCCTACAAGGAAGCTGGGGAGGGACATTTTAGAAGGGCATGGACTGATAGGACAAGGGGGAATGGTTTTAAATTGGAAGGGGGTAGATTAGGACTGGATATTAGGAAGAAATCCTTTGCTGTGAGGGTGGTGAGACACTGGAAGAGGTTGCCCAGGGAAGTGGTGGATGCCCCCTTTCCTGGAGGTGTTCAAGGCTGGGTTGGATGGGCCCTTGAGCAGCCTGGTCTAGTGAGAGGTGTCCCTGCCTATGGCAGGGGGGTTGGAACTTGATGACCTTTAAGGTCCCTTCCAACCCAAACCATTCCATGATTCTATGATTGGATACTTTCATGAACATCAAGCCAAGAGGCTGACTCATGTTTTGACTAGACCAGGTTCTGCTGTACTAGCATTGACTCCCACTTCATACCGTTTTTGGTTCCTCCCTTTTACCACTCATGTGTGGAAGGAGTAACAATGCTCAGCACTTTTTTTTACACATCATCGTGACAGGCAACTGTAATGCTGCTTCTCTCCACCTTGCAAAATGCATATCTATGTATGTCCATTGTTAGCATTATTCTCAATTACTTTGTAAGTATCTGAGAGCCCAGCATTAGGTCAAGTGTGCATTATGCTTGGGCCTATAAAAAAGGATCCTTCCTCAAACAGGCACCCTATGGCATCAGCTCATGACCAGCATCTCATTTCTGTCCTGAAGGACTAAACACAGATCGGCCCCATGCCTCCACAGTGCCTCTGAACCCCAAGCAGCACCACGGCTTGGCCCTCTCATTCATCCTCCCTCACCAGAGCAGCATGTTCAGGTGAGAACATTCATCTGTCTTTGATCATATGAGCACAGAAGAAGATGAGAACCTAGCTGTACCCACAAAACAAGATTGAAAATGAAGATGAGGCACAGAAACTGCACAGCAAAGCCAGGTAACTGAGGTAGCAACCATCCCACCTGGCACACACTGACCTCCTCTGAACAGAAAAGGAAAAGGTACTCAAGATACCCATCTACCTGCCTGTCTCCTCATGGCTGAGCTGGACTGGGAGACCTGACCCTATTCCTCCTCTCCTTTTTCTCTTCCCTAAGTGGTGAATTCCTCAGAAGCAGGACTGTCCAGCCCAGCTGTAAATCTGTCTTCTGTGGAGCAAGGGAAGCAGTAAAGCAAGCAAGAGAAGGGAAGACGTTGTGGGTGCTCCAGAATAACCATCAGTGCAAAGAAAACCCAGTGTCCCTTCTCAAAATAAAAAGGGAATGAAGGAAAAAAAGTCCATAAAATTCCCCTTTTATGGCTCATATCACTGAGGCAAGGGTCTACCCAGGTTTCTGATTAATTAGGTACGTAATGGGTGACTGCTTCAGACAATGTGCAGGAACAGCTAATACAGAGAGCAGCACTGAATCACAGGCCTGAGAACAGGCAGAACAAAGGCCCCAGATCGCTTTATTATGTTTTTGTTATTAAATCATCTCTTCTAGAGAGAGTGTGTTGTTTTAAGCCGGCTCACGGTTTCAGGCTCACGGTTGCAGGCAGGAGGGTTGCCCAAGTCTGTTTTCTGCTCTCCAGCTGCAAACACTTCTGTCCCATCAGATCTACCTGAAGCAAAGGAAACTCCAGACCCTGGCAGCTCACTGTTGGCTGCGTGTTCCCAGGAGCCAGGCTCCCACCCACCACTCTGTCACAAGACCAACACCTTTCCTGGTTAACTCTGGACCCCAGAAGTGTTTTCTTCCCAGAGCCCACATCTGCCAACTCCCAGCTGTGTGTGGCTAAGGGAAGGCCACCCCATTATTCTCTGGGTGCTTTGAGGAATGAAGTAGAGCGGGTCAATGTGTAGACCTCACAGTGACACCGTTCCCCTACTGAAAGTGTGTCAGTGTCCTGGTTTCAGTCAGGATAGAGTTAACTCCATTTGTAGCAGCTGATGGCATGCTGTGTTTGGGAGTTCCAATGAAAGCAGTGCTGAGAACACCCTGATGTTCTTAGTTGCAGTCAGACAGTCAAGGACTTTCTCAGCTTCTTCCTATTTCTCCATTCATGAGAAAGGAGGGGCGAAGCCAGGACAGGTGACCCAGATGGGCCAAAGAGAGTATTCCATGGCAATGACGTCCTGCCCAGGAGAACGGGGGGCTGAGGGGAGGAAGAAGAGGGGCGGTGGCAGGACGCGTGCTGCTTGGGGGGACGGTCGGGTTCCGGGACAGCTCTGGGTGGTACCTGAGTTGTGTGGGTCGGGGAGAAACTGCATTGGGGATCAAGAGTTTCATCTTCTTTTGCTCTAAAGTCCTGTTAGCATTGGGATATTTGATCTTTCTGTTCTCTTAGTAAACTCTCCTTATCCCAACCCACAGGCCTCTTAGTTTCTTGGGTTTGGAGTTATTTGCCCCTTCCTTTTCCCTTCCCTTGTTTCCCCCCTTTTTCCCTCTTCCCCTGCTCTTTTACTTTAGGAAGCAGGCAGCTGCGTGGATCTCGGCCCACAGCCGGGGGAAACCACGACAGTCAGGATTACAAACCATACACAAACCAGGACCTCAGTGACATGATGGATTTCTCAAAAATGATGATGAATGACACCTACCCTGTTAGCCACGAGAGGGCACTTTTACATTAATTCTCACATCCCTGGCTCCAGCATGGACTCTGCTGGAACACGGTTTGGTCATGGTCGGATCCAGTGTCCAACGCTTTGACAGAATCTCTTTTGCAAGGAGAGGGCAGTGTGATGAGAGTGTTAATCGTGACATGATGTTAGAGGAGAGACGGCGGTAAGGGTGAAGCTGGGTGAACCTGGGAGCTTGGTGTATCAGTTCTATAAGGGGATAAATAATAGTGAAGAAAACCCTTGGTAAAGGATGCCACATGCTAAAATATTTTCCTCAGAGGAAACAGTTTTGTACAGAAGATTATGCAAAGGTGTGATGTCTTTCCATCTAGGTAAAGCAGACTCTTCCTTCCCAACTTCTCCAGCAAACAATGTATAAATCACAGAATCACAAGGTTGGAAAAGACCTTTCAGATCATAGAGTCCAACCGTTCCTGTCCTGTGCTAAACCTTATCCCTAAGTACCTCATCTACCCGTCTGTTAAACACATCCAGTGTCAGTGACTCAACCCCCTCCCTGGGCAGCCTGTTCCAATGGCCAGTAACACTTTCAGTGAAGATTTTTTTCCCTCCCAGCTGAGCTGACCCTGCCCTGGCACAGCTTGAGGCCATTGCCCCTTGTCCCATCTCCTGTCCCCTGGCTGAAGAGACCAGCGCCCACCTCTCTGCACCCTCCTGGCAGGGCAGGGGAGGCAGTGATAAAGTCTCCCCTCAGCCTCCTCTTCTCCAGGCTCAACACCCCCAGCTCCCTCAGCTGCTCCTCAGAGGATTTGCCCTCCAGCCCCTTCCCCAGCCTGGTTGCCCTTCTCTGGACTCGCTCCAGGACCTCAGTGTCCTTCTGATGGTGAGGGGCCCAGAACTGGACCCAGCACTCGAGGTGCGGCCTCACCAGTGCCCAGTCCAGGGGCACAATCACCTCCCTGGACCTGCTGGCCATGCTATTTCTGATACAAGCCAAGATGCCATTGGCCTTCCTGGCCACCTGGGCAAAATTAGCATCTTGAAAACTGGACAGCGACTTATGTTCCCTGCAGACAGGAGTTGCTCTTTTGCAAACACCTCACCAGCTGGAAGCTGCAGAAAGTGTCCAGGCTGCTGACTTGGAGCTGATCAGCAATTGCATCGTGTCCCCTCCCTCTCCGCCCCCACCCCACAGTAGATGTGGAAAACTGCAAACCATGAGAATATGCATAGCAATGAAATTACTGCTATTCATCATCTCCAATTGGCTCTTGGAGGGATCCCAACCGGTCAAGGAGTTCTGCAGCATAACAATAGGAGATTATCTTTTGCTCCAACTCATTTTGTCACTACAGCTTCCCAGCCTCTGCTGGACTGAGATTTTTCATTTGGTTTCCAGGAAAAGTACAGAAGATCCAGGCAATGAGACAGGTCTTTGCTTCTCCAGGGAAGGCACCTCATATTTGGGCACGAAATCAACTGTGTCTTTTAAGCCAGTTAACAGACATGCTCATCATCATGTGTGAGTTTGGGGGTGGGGGTTAAATGTCTTTTTAACTAAATTCTGCAACTTTAGTCCAGAAAGGAAGAGAATGACAAACATGAATCAGATCTTCCCTGGGAAAGAGAAGGCCATTTTCAGTCATCTTTACCCTCTCTTCATCTTTACTTCTTCTTAAGAATCCAACCATTGTTTTAAAAAAGGTCTCGTTTTTAATCACCTTCAACACCAACACTGTGAAAAAGGGCAGTCAGATACTGAGCAAACACAGGAAAGGCTCACAGAAGAACTGAGCCTGGAGAACTGAGAAGAGACTGGAGAAAATGCAACTTATGAAGAAAGGGTGGTGAAAAGGTGACGACTCAGCTGAGAGAAAAGAAGTCCACGGAGGGAACATGATGATTGACTTGGCCACCTTTGCAGCAAAGCAAATTTAAGTTGGCTTCAAAGGAAACCTACTAAGCTGATGGAAGAGAAACAGTGAAAAGGTTAGTGGTTTTTTATGAACTGGCAACATGGTCCTTTGTGGATGAGGTTTAGATGAGGTGGTCTCTTGAGCTTCCTTCTGTCCCAAAGCTTCCTCCATGGCCAAGGTCATGAAATCCCACAGGTTCTGTTTTATACCTCCCATAAAAACAGAGTCTCTGCAGCTCCACACAGACTTAAACCAAAAGGGAAAGCAGAGTAGCAGGGGGACATTCATATTGTGTCCAGTTCTGGGCTCCATGGTATCCAGTTCTGGGCTCCCTGGTATACAAAAAGACAGAGAACTGCTAGACAGAGTCCGGTGGAGGGCTACAAAGGTGATGAAAGGCCTGGAGCATCTCCCCTACTAGGAAAGGCTGAGTGAGTTGGGGCTGTTCAGCCTGGAGAAAAGAAGCCTGAGAGGGGATCTGATCAATGGTTATCAATATCTGAAGGATGGGACACATGGCCAGCCTCTTCTCAGTGTCTGTGGGGACAGGACAAGGGGCGATTGCCTCAAGTTGGAGCACAGGGAGTTCCACACCGATCTGGGGAAGAACTTCTTCCCAGTGAGGGTGAGGGAGCCCTGGGACAGGCTGCCCAGGGGGTGTGGAGTCTCCTTCTCTGGAGGTATTCAAGACCTGTCTGGACACCGCCCTGTGTGACCTGTCCTAGGGACCCTGCTTTGGCAGGGGATTGGACCCGATGAGCTCTGGAGGTCCCTTGCAACCCCTATGGTTCTGTGATTCTGTGATTCTATGATCTTGTGTTCAAAACCAGCGCTGGTGGCCTGAGACATCTGTTCACCCACATACCTTTGAGTACCACAGTTTACAGGGACTGGTTATGATTAAAGAGGTTGATATCCACAGGTTAAGCACAGAGGTGGTGAATCAAATCCCACTCTCAGTACTATGAAGTTTTTCTGCATGCATCTAACATGGGATTTTATCCTTGATGAGAAAATTCCAGTAAAACCAGTAGAAAAGAATATACTGAAACCTTCCAGCTGGATGAAGGAGACATGAGAGTGTTACTTGAGCTGGGGTAGAATGAATCAGGGTGCCTGCTTGCAGCAAACACCCTGTCAAAGAAGAGAACATGGGTCACACCTGTAACATGCTTACAAAAGCATCTCTGGCTCCCAGCACCACGACCATAGCCACAGACCCTCCCTCCATCGCAACAAAACTCATACACTTCATTGATTCAAACGTGTACACTCGAAAGAAGACCCAGCCATGCAAATGTCCTCCATGGAGGCCATGGACATTAGGAGGAAACTTCTGAATCAAAACACCCCAAGATACCTCAAAATACCTCCCTAACCTGTTGTTTTCTAGCACAGGGAACAAATCCCACTTGCAAGAAGCATCGGGCTGGGCTAAAAAGCAAAAGCAGGACGAGGGCAAGGAGATCTTGCAGGAGACATGGCAGGAAGGAGCACTTATATCATCTCCAAATGTCAAAGAGCTGTTCTCTGTCCTCCTGCACTCACCTTTCACCTCCAAAGCATCATCTTCCCAAACACGACCTTTCACAAGAGCATCAGCCCTCTCCAGCAGGTCACTGATTCTTCGAGCTGCAGAGCTATTTGCAGCAATCAGCTCTCTTGCTCAAGAGTCAGGAAGCACAGGGCTGAGGAGGCTAATTAAGAAGAAAACATTTCAATAGCATTTCCGTGCTGTGGGACTTGCAGTTTGCATTTGTTCCCCCTCTTCTAAAAAATACCAAAAAAATGTGTTGCAATGGCTCTTGGAGACAAGGAGTGACATGTGGATCTCTGGCACCTTCCTGCTGAATTCTTCTGGTGAAGGAGTCTGACCCCTTCCCAGGGAGGAGGTTCATGCCTCAGCTGGGTGCGCATGATAGGAGGGGATCATCTGCACCTCCCTGCATGTAAGAACCAGCCACAAAGTGTCTTCTTCCATCACATTTCCCCAACCACTGACGCCCAAGATCCATTTTGAGCCCAAGCCTCCTTGCAGGCGTGTATTTCTTGCACAAGATTTGTCCCTATCACTCATCTTACAGACACAAACTACTCCCTCTGGTCATAAAAATCAGGTCGCAGCACGTTTGCAATGTGATGAACTGAAAACAGAAGGCTTACAAAAGTTCAGAAAAGCCTGGGTCTAAACCCCAGGTAAAATTCAGGGGGAGTAATGATAAAAATAGTGATGATTTGCATGCCGTGGGTGAAAGATGGTCAGTGCTGAGGGTGTAATTTCTTCAATACTAAGCCTCCTCAGCTGCACAAAGGGATCCGTGGAGGGGAGAAGCTGGGGAACAGGTCAGCTTTGTAGCTCAAATGCTGGCAGGAGAAAGCAGTACCCGAAGGCACCTTCACTTCCCAACAGCACCAGGAGTTTTTGTGGACCTCAGAAGAACCAAGTAACCCAGCAACTCCCAACTTTGGGATAAATTCCCACACAAAACGTGATGCTGAAAGTGTTTTTCACAATATCTAGCAGCCGGCGAAAACACTGAGCAAGATAACACGGCAGGAGAAAACAAGCCATGCTATTACCAGGAAGATTAATTACAAGTGCAATAATATCCAGGCCTTCTGATGAAATATTTTACAGTGTATTGCCCTCAGGAGAGTGGCTCTTTCTGCTGATTTATTTTAACCTTCGCATTACACAGATACGTTATAGACGTCTTCAGCGATGCCCTGGTGTTATTTGCCCCCTGACAGCAAATAATAAACTCTTTCTCAGCTATATAACGTTTCCAAGGAAGCCCTTGACATGACTAGAAAAAAATGTTGAGGACAATTAAGTCACATGGCACTCACAGCCCTGGGAACGGCCTCAAACTCTGCTCCAGGACTCGGATAGCATGAGAAACCCTGGTTCAAACGGAGTAGCAAGAGTCTTGGAGGTAGTAATTATTAAAGATCTCCTGCTTAAAGATCCTCTGGGGTCTCTCTATTATTTTAATAATGGTTCAAGCCAACTTTACTGCTTCCAGAGGAGCCCGTTAGCACAAAGGAGGGAGAGCTCATCACAAGGGAACGTGGGCAGGAGACCGTCTGCCCACAGTTTTGTTCAGTGGGGGAGCAAAAGGGGGTGTTGGTCACACATCTTTGGGGGGTCCAGGTAAATTTGGTGTAAATTTTTCATCCCTGCTCTCAGTCTGACTGGATGGAGCAATGTCAGGGGCAGGGATAGTTGTGACGAGACATCAGCATGGGCGTCACGTGGTTAAAGATCCTCTGGGATTAAGAGGACTCAGGCAATTTAGGGAGGTTTCCAATGATCTAGCCTGCCATCCCAGACAGCTTGCTTCAACCTTGCCCTTGGTTCTTCAGCTGCAATTAATAGGGCAGCCTTTTTTTCCCTTATTACAGATTTCTCGGCTCTGCTGAGTTTGTGCAGCACCTAGCACACACAGTGACTGATGCTTTCAGTCACTGCTTCATTACAGATAGCAAATCCATCCATCATCAACCCACCAGTAATCGCAGGGTGCTACCATCAGTGTTCCTGCCACCCTGCATCCCACCACACTTCCGAAAGTTTCTCCATACCAGCTCACCATGAACCTGCTCCTTCTCTCCCCTGCAGCTTATTCATCCCATCCACACAGCAAAACCCCTCTTAAATCCATCAATAATCATTAAAGCACCTTAGATGAGGTCCCACCCAATCTTCCCCAGACACTGTATCTGTTTTCTCTCATAGACAATTGGCTTCGGGCAGATTTAAACCCTGGTTGTGAATATTCACCAACTCACTTCATCCCCTTGAGGGACCCAAAACCACAATGGGAGGAAAAAAATGAATTTCTAAAAGTCTCAGCTAGCAAAAATAACACAAGGGCTACTGTATGCATCAGATCAGCCCACGTTATGCCATGCAAACCTCAGTTACTATAGGAACTTGAAACAGAGAACTTCCTAGGAATAATTTCTCCCTAATTTTATGGCAATTAGAATGTGTTTTGCCATGAGCAAGTTTGAAGAAAATTGAGAGAAGTCCTGTGGGAGGGATGGCTGGTAGCCCCAAGGAACAGCGTGTCCATGAGGAGGCATCAACATCTACATTCCTGCAACTGTCTTCTTATTTGTAGGGTCTGCTGGCTCCATGTTCACACTCCTGCTCTGCACTGAGAGAGTAGATGACCACGAGGGAAGAGAAACCCTCTGAGATAATCATAAAGCTGCCCCTGTAACTCAAGCTGGAGGCTTTTCCAAAAGCACTCAGCACATTGAGCTTCTCTCCCCTAAGGGAACTACTCCTCTACACAGGGGTTGCAGCATGAGACCTCAAGCCGCTTCACCATTACACACCTGAAGTGAAGGGCAGCTTGCACAGACCTCTGGTGCCTTCTTTTTTTGCATCCCTCTTTTAAAGCCCTGCAGTGCTGGAACAGATCCCTGCAAAACCACTTTTCTTGGAGAGTTGTTGTCAGGTCATTTGGAAAAGTTTGCAACACTTTGCAAATTGTTCTTGCTGGAGGTTGTACAACAACAGTGCCATAACTCAAAAAAAAAAACCCCAAACCCATCCCATCCAAGAATATTATGTTAGATACAGGGGGTCAGATCTCTCCACCCACAACAATATTCCAAGGGGGAAGAGGGAGGGGGAGGAGCGGGGGGAAAGGAAAAGAAATTGTTAAACACAAGTTGGAGATGACAATGAAAAATTTACCCTTAACCATGTATATTTTTATGGAGAAAGGTTATCTATCCATCCATCATCACCACATACTAGTACAGGAAAGAGCCTGTGAGTATTTAGATATTTATATCTTGCATGTGTAGTTAAAGAGAAAAAATATGTGTATAGATGCATGGCCATCTCTCCTTCCTCCCTGCCCCTTGGGTGCCCATCACAAACTCTGCTTACATACGTGGAAGCTTGTCATCTGACCTATTTTAATCACAGAATTACAAGGTTGGAAAAGACCTTTTAAGATCATCAACTCCCTGTATATTAGGATGAAATGAATCGAAAGATCTTTTTGTCTCCAGCAACAACAAAGGGAGTCCCAAGCAATTTGTCTAGGTGTAAAAAAACTATTACACCAGACCAATCCCATCTACATGTCTTGTTTTCTCCATCTCTAAAGCACAGATAATAAACCTGCCTTTGTCTCAAAAGTACTTGGAGATCCAGAGGGGAAAGGTATTCGTGACATGGAGATGCTATCTAAGAAACAGCAAGGATAAGGTTAACAACAAGGTTAGTGATGACTCTATATGTAAAAGTCACTGTGGGATTGCAAAAAGCCCCAGCTGCCCTCCCTTTGGAAAAATCATGCCTGTATTCGACCCATAGCTCAAACTGGATCCTTCAAAAAGCATTGTTTTCCTACCAGAACTCGGTAATTCTCAAGTGAAATGCCAAAGGAGGAAGGTGGTTATTTCTAAAAGCCACTCATCCCACACCTCACAAAAATGCCATGATTTCCCAGTGCAATAACCGTGTTTTCCAGCATTTTGGTGACTCGAGTGCAACAAATATGGGGGTTGGACTTGATGATCTCTGGAGGTCCCTTCCAGCCCCCTGTGATTCTGTGAAATACCCAAACCCGTGTGCAAATCAGAATATTTCTTTATTATTTCTCCATTTTGCATTCTTTTCTCCCATTTACAGTCTCCTTTCCCTCTCTGCCTTGGACTCCCCAGCATCAATGCATTCCCTCACAGTCCAAGAGCAGAACAAGGATGCAACCGAGCCCCTTCCAGAGCCCATGTTTCTCTGTTGGCTCTTGCGACAGAGGATGCTGCTTCATAGAATCCCAGACTGGTCTGGGTTGGAAGGGACCTCAAGGATCATACAGTTCCAACCCCCTGCCACAGGCAGGACCACCAACCTCCAGGCCTGGAGCTACACAAGGTTGCCCAGGGCCCCATCCAGCCTGGCCTTGAACACCTCCAGGGATGGGACATCCACCACCTCTCTCTTCAGCCTGTTCTATCTAGCCTATAGTAAGCAGCTGGTGCCTTGAGGCCACACCAAGCCAAGACCTCCTGTTCCTGTGTCTGCAGCATGGGCACGGGGGTCTGAAAGGGGACTGAGGGTCATAAAAACTGGAATGCAATGCCTTGAATGGCCCAAAAAAGACCCAGCTGCTGGACAGCCATTGGCTTTGTCTGCTGAGGGCGAAAGGTGTAAGAAGGAGCCTCTGGGTTGGAGCCAGGACATCTGAAAAATGCATGCCTGTAACTGCATGTGCACTGGGGTTGGGTGAGGCATCCCTCCCACGCTGCCACCTAGAGAACTCACAGATAAACAGGGTGTAGGGAGAGCCTCATGGAGCACTGGTAGCAGGGTTGATCCTGAAGCGAACATGAGACCCCGGCAAAACTTGTGACAGCGATTGCTGACCCCTTCTACTATCAGGGCAGGGAAACACCAGGCTCTAGGCTTCACATCCACACTTTACATCAGTTCCTGCACACTTTTAGCATCTTGACATCTTTGTGAGGGGCTCTGAATTCGGTGATGCACCTCGATGGGTCAGGTCAGAATCAGGCTCCAGGTCTACCAGGGAGTTTTCTAATTTTTCCACAAGGTTTCAGAACTTTAGTTTCCTTTCAATCAGTTTTTCCTTCTCTGCTGATCATTCCTTTCTGCCTTTCATACCTTTCCAGGCTCTGCAGTCTCGTAAAACTTCATGGGAGAACTTTTCTGCTTGGTTGGCGTGGGCAGGAAATTACTGTCATTTTTCACTTCTCCAGCCTGAGGAGGTGTTCGCTGGGACCATCACACAAAGGCAGTTGCATGCTGGCCTTTCCAGCAGTGTCCCCAGAGAGGTCTCAGTGCCAGCAGCCAACGCAGAAAAGAAGCCAAGGCCTTTATTTTGACTGGCACAGGTCAAGCAACCTAGGTGTTTCAGCAACACAACATCTCCAGCTGACCCCTTAGCAGCATCTCAGCACCAGTGAAGGCTGGAGAACACCCCAGCCACCTCCAAGACTCTACAGCAAACCAGAAGCATGTGTTTATTTGGACATGACACAACCTGCCCCACCAAGGTTGATTGAGTGTGAGCACCCACATCCCTGGAATACCTCCATGCTTTCACACCTCTCTGATGGATCTGGACCACAACTGTCTGTAGAAGGACTCCTATAGAAACTTCTGTATGGGGAGAGTTAGTAGACAGGAGCTTTGTGGCAGAGCACACATAGAAATACAGGACTTGCAAGTGTCCACCAAGCTTTGTCTTCTTCCTTCATCATTTCAGACAGAAAACCACAAAGATCAACACACTGGGCAGAGAGTCTCCTCTCCTTGCTGAGTACAATGTTTTATTACCTTTGTGAGTGGAAGGGCAGGGCTTTGGAGGTGCAGTTGTTGAGGAGAAGTCCACTCAAGCATGCTGTACAGATGGGAAAAGGCCTCTCCTTCTTGGCTGTGCAGTAGCACCCCATGGCACATTTCTTGGTATTTTAGCCTTCAAACTTCTACCTGATGCACTGCACCCCTTCATTATGGCAGGAAGAGTCTCCAGTGCTTAACTCTCCACACAAGACGATGATGAGTTCAGAGCCTTCTCCAAGAGTTTAGACCCATGTCCCTGGTGTTGCATGGGATTATTCCATCCCAGATATAAGAACTTGTTGAACTTTGTCAGGTTTCTGTCAGGCCATTTCTCCAGCCAGACCAGGATCCTGTTCTAAGTAGTCACCATGCCTTCCAGAACATGGGCCACTCTCCTACCCAAGCCTGGTGCCACCCACAAGCTTGCTGAGCTCAGACCACCTCCAGGTTATCAATGGAAACATTCAACATTATCAATGCCAGGACTGATTACTGAGGGATACCACTAGTTACTGGCTGTGAGGTGGACTTTGCACCACTTACAACCTCTGAGACTTGTTACTTCTGTCATCATTGTGGTGAGAACCAGAATAACTGAGGTTGGAAGGACCTCTGGAGGTTGTGGTCCAACCTCTGGTCACAGCAGGACCAGCTCCAGTGTCAGATCAGGTTGCCCACCCTTACCTTTACCCTGCAAGCCCATCTCAGCCTTGCTCTCAGACAAAAGGCTGCTGTTCTCCCTGCTTTCATTTGGAGAGAACAAACTGAGACCTCCACAGCCAAGTGTTCCTCCAAATGGCAGATCACCCCATTCCTCCTAGCCCTGAGCTGTGAAGGTGGGGAAAGACATATGCTCTACCACACGGTCTGTGGCTAAATCGTTCGTTCAACCAGCTTGTTCCAGTGTTCCCAAGTTGTTCAGTAACCTTATCCTCCATAATTCCTACATTCTCCCCATGTCCAGCAGTGCACCTGTAATAACACACAAGGTTGTGGATGCTCCGTGCATGATTTCAATGTACCAATAATCTCTGCAGCCGGGCAGATTGGTACTCCAGGAGATTGAGATCCCAGGGGATCTCTGATTTTTAAACAGAAATGAGGAGAACAAACCCTGGGCTGTTTCACTGCCTGAATTCAAGGGTAACCCCCAAGGCAGAGCCAGGGGTGCCAAAACAGTCATTCATCGAGATACTCGGTGTTGGGTCCAGTCCTGTTTAACATCTTCATTGACGACCTTGATGAGGGAATAGCATCGACCCTCAGCAAGTACCCGATGATCCAAAGCTGGGAGGAGTGGCTGACACGCAGGAACACTGCGCTGCCATCCAGAGAGACCTGGACAGGCTGGAGACCTGGGCAGGGAGAAACCAGATGAGGTTTAACAAAAGCAAGTGTAAAGTCTTGCACCTGGGAAGGAACAACCGTTTCTATCAGTACAGGCTGGGGGATGACCTGCTGGAGAGGAGCTCTGTGGAGAAGGACCTGGGGGTCCTGGTGGATGACAGGTTGGCCATGAGCCAGCAGTGTGCCTCGGTGGCTAAGAGAGCCAGTGGGATCCTGGGGGGCATCAGGAGGAGTGTGGCCAGCAGGTCAAGGGAGGGGATCCTCCCCCTCTGCTCTGCCCTGGTCAGGCCCCACCTGGAGTATTGTGTCCAGTTCTGGGCTCCCTGGTATAAAAAGGACAGGGATCTCCTGGAGAGAGTCCAAAGAAGGGCTACGAAGATGATAAAGGGCCTGGAGCATCTCCCCTATGAGGAAAGGCTGAGAAGATTGGGACTGCTCAGCCTTGAGAAGAGAAGACTAAGGGGGTACCTAATTAATGTTTATAATTATCTTAAGCAGGGGATGCAGGGGGAATCAGCCAGCCCCTTTTCAGTGTCTGTGGGGACAGGACAAGGGGCAATGGCTGCAAGTTGGAGCACAGGAAGTTCCGCACCAACATGCGGAGAAACTTTTTCACAGTGAGGGTGAGGGAGCCCTGGAATAGGCTGCCCAGGGAGGTGGTGGAGTCTCCTTCTCTGGACATATTCCAGACCTGTCTGGATGCCTATCTCAGTGAAATGTCCTAGGGAGCTGCTTTGGCAGGGGGGTTGGACCCGATGATCTCTCGAGGTCCCTTCCAACCCCTACAATTCTATGATTCTGTGATTCTATGATACTCGCAAAGAGATGGATAAAGAATCTGAAGTACAGAGAACACTTTCCTCCTCCTTGATTTACCCTCATCTTCTGCATCCTCTCTCTCTTTCTTTCTTCTCATTTAGACTTCAAGCTCTTCAGGACAGAAGCTGCTTTTACTCCACCCATCTATGCCAAAGTCTCCACACTGCTGGAACAAAACTGGATATAACCTTTCCACTTGAAGAAAGACAGCATGGCCTCAGGAAAAACTCCATCCACCCACTGATGCCTCGCGAAGCTGGAATCAAAACTCAGTAGCCTTGGTGACTATTGAGCAGGTATTCTTTACTGCAGTGCCAGGCACACAGGGGACCACTCCTCCCAATGTGTGTGCCCATTAAAGCCAAATTTCTCATATTTATACAGATTAACTATACATAGTCATTATAATTTCTAAGAAAAGGCAGGGGGTTGCAAATTATTCCCAGGAAGTCATTTCCATTAGCTCCTCCCAGATAGAGCATGCTCAGTGACACTCAGAGGGTCTTCCAGTGGTCTTCAGGGATGAAGGCTGGATGTCTTCCTCGCTCTCAGTGCATGCTCTTCACAGGTTTTTTCTCCATAGTTACCAAAACACATTCCTGAGCTCAAAAACACATTCCTGCACAAACCAGTCAGGAACCCCTTTTAGCTGAAAACAAGATAGACTCTGTCTCTTAATTGGTCATTGGTCTCATTATTGATGACGCCCCCATCTTCACTTTCTTTATCTGTTGTGCTGTTATGTCTGAATTTTGTAGCTGCTTTCATGAAACAGCTCAAACAGTCACAGCCAAATTCTACTAAAATCCAAAATAAATCTGTTCTTAAAACATGAAAATCCTCATATTAAAGTTATATTAATTGTCTCTTAAGCTACATCTACATCAATCTCTTCAGCATGATTACATTTCATTGAATCACCACCAGTTCCATTAAAACCCTCTAGAAGCTTTCTGACCAACACATCCTTTTGTTGATGAGCCAGGCTAGATTTCTTCTGTTTTACCAAAGCCAACACGATCTCTGCTTTGGGACTCCCAGTAGAACATGGCTGAGAGACCACGAGCTGGATGAAGTTTCAGTAGACCTGTTCTTGCAACAGTTTTGAAGATATGAATGTGTATAGGTACCTAACCTAAGAAAAGGGTTTGATCTGGCTGATTTGGCTGAATAAACCATGCAGATTTGAGAGATAAATGGGATTAGCAAGCATGAAACGCTGACGCATGCAACTTTGTGTTAAGCAGAGATGCTCATGAGTTGCCTCTAAGCAGCACAACGGACAGGAACAAGCCTGAAACAAGCCAACAGTGCAGATTTGTCAGCTTCAGCACCTACACAGAGTAATTAACTTGAGCACAGACTGAACTGTGACTCAAAGGTTGCATCCCCTTCCAACACAGAAAGGGTAGGAAGAGGATCTCACTGACAGGAGTCTTTTTTCTCTTCCCCTACCTTCTCCCAACAGCAGCTGTGGACTGAGGGTCAGCCATACTCTGCCCACACAACAGCTCAGCAGGCTTTCAGGAGCACTATGGCAGATGATGCTTCCTCCTGCCATCTCTCAACACCCCA
The DNA here is from genome assembly GCA_027925045.1 of Hypotaenidia okinawae. NCBI lineage: Eukaryota > Metazoa > Chordata > Aves > Gruiformes > Rallidae > Hypotaenidia > Hypotaenidia okinawae. The sequence goes on from BSDF01000001.1 coordinate 214,228,111, forward strand.
AGAGAAAACCAAAGGAACCAGAGAACAGTGTCTCCTAAGTCACCTGATCGACTGTGGCTCAACTCAGACCTCTCTGACCAAAAGGGCCCATCTTCCTGATGTTCAGACCTAGACCTCAGAGGGACACAAGTACCTGGAGTGCTGCCTATTGCCTCTGTAAGTTATGGAGGGTCACTGAAAGTCATTTCAAATCCCCCATCTTTCACCTCTGAGGGCTGTGTTGCAGATTGCAGGTCCCTAATCAAAACCCTTCGGACACATTGGGCTTGAAAAGACCTGAAGCTGATCCTGCTGTTCTACCTGGTTTGAGGTGGCTCCTCTCCTTCCCCATCACCACCAGCAGCAAAAGATAATTTCTAGGAGGACTTGGAAGGTGGTAAGAAATCATACTCTCCCATCGTGCAATTAACAGAAGAATTAGAACCCACAACACAACAGAATTACTTCAGTTGCTGTATTTTGTGGAGACGTTGCTTCAGCCTCAGGGTTTCCAAGAGTGTTCCAGCTTGTGTCCTCACCTGTGCTCAGCACTTGCAAGAAGGTTCATTCCACACACCAGTGAGGGAATGTACAACCCAAAGACTGTGAAGTATTTCCAAGTGTTTCTTGCTCTCATGCCATTCAGAGTAAGAAAGCTGGTTTGGGGGATCCATCTGTGTTGTAGGTCATAGTGTAATCCTGGAGAAAGAAGGAAAACCAGTCCCCTAAAAGTGACCTGTAGGTCTGGCTAGGGATGCAGGTCTGCAGGAATGGCTCTGGATCTGCTGCTCCTCCCAAGCTCTTTCTATGGCTGAGAGGGGAGAACAAAGCTACATCTCAAAGCAGGCATGCCAAGGATGGGAGCCCATTTTCACTTCTCTTTATAGGCTCAAACTGGAGCCCAGAGCGACCAGTTAAACTGCAGTGATCAGCAGTGCAAACACCTGCAAACAAGCACTCTTCCTCCAGCCTTACCCTCTTCACCCATCCGCAGGTGATGGCTGCTGTGATGATGGTGTTGCCCAGACAACATCAAAAAGTGCACCAGTTACTCAGCATCCCAAATACAGCTAGAAGGGAGCTCCTGGAGAAAATAGCACCCTCCAGACCTGGAGTCTGGCCACACAACCACCATCCAGCCAGGAGGGCGTTGCAATGTCTGTCTGAGAAACACAGGAGACAAAAATATTCTCTTTATGAAATGGAAGGTTGTTCTGCATGATTTGGTGACTTTGCAGGTAATGATTTCCATATATTTAACTATCCTTCACAAGCACCTCTCCTACCTGATTTCCCAGCTTGCTTCCCCACAGCTAAGGATGGGAGAGAAATCCCACTACCATCCTCAACACCGTGTTCCAGTACTCAGAGGGTGGCTACAAAGAAGATGGAGACTCCCTTTTTACAAGGAGTCACATGGAAAAGATGAGGGGTAACAAAGGCAAGTTACTCCTGGGGAGGTTTCACTTCAACACAGGAGGAAGGTTTTCCCAATAGCAATCAGCCAATGGGATAATCATAGAAACATGGCATGATAGAATGCGTTGGGTTGGAAGGGACCTTTGAAGGCCATCTAATCCTAGCCCCTGCAGTGAGCAGGGACATCTTCACTAGAACAGGTCGTCTAGAGCCCTGTCAAGCCTGACCTTCAATGTCTCCAGGGATGGGGCCTCCACCACCTCTCTGGGCAACCTGGGCCAGTGTCTCACCACCCTTGGAGTGAAAAACCTCTTCCTAATGCCTCTTCTAAATCTGCCCTGCTCTAGTTTAAAATCATTGCCCCTCATCCTATCACTCCATGCCCTTACAAACAATCCTTCCCAGTTTTCCTGTAAGTCCCTTCAGGTACTGGAAGGGGCTCTAAGTTCCCCCTGGAGCCTTCTCTTCTCCAGGCTGAACAGCCCCAACTCTCTCAGCCTGTCTTCACAGGAGAGGTGCTCCAGCCCTCTGATCTTCCTCATGGCCTCCTCTGGATGTGCTCCAACAGGTCCATGTCCTTCTTGTGCTGAGGGCTCCAGAGCTGGACACAGCACTGCAGGTGAGGTCTCCCCAGAGCAGAGCAGAGGGGACAATCCCCTCCTTCCAACTGCTGGCCTCTCTTCTTTTGAATAATCTCCCTGGGGAAGTGGTGGATTCCCCAATATTAGACACCTTTAAGATTTGGCTGGATAGGGTGCTGGCTGATCTTGTCTAGACTGTGCTTTTGTCTAGACAGGGCTTTTGCCAAGAGAGGTTGGACTAGATGATCCCTGCAATCCTTTCCAGCCTGGTATTCCATGATTGTTTGATTCTATGATCCTTTCCCTCATTTGGGGACCAGCCCTGAGAACAGCTCAGCACCCAGGACCCACATTGCTCTACTGGCTCCTCAGTATTATCCAGGCCATGCCCTGGGCAAAGCTCAGTGCTGGCTGTGGCAGACTCCCAGTTAATCCAGACAGGCACCTTTTTGACTCTAGTGCTGGACTTTCCTGGCAGGCACAGAGATGGGAGCAGCCAGGAAAGGAAAGTTTCTAAGTATAGAACACAAAGCGTCCTCAGCCTCGCAAAAGTGTCAAAGTAAGAGGCACATGGTTGACCCAAACTATTTATAAACTGAGACCCAATGGAAACACGATGGAGCTGAACCAAATTCCTGTTTCCAACCCACCCCTCTCCCCCAGCCTGTCACCTGAGCAGTGTGGCACCAGCCAGCGTCCTTGGCTCTGACTTCCCCAGGGTCAGGGTCTAAACGATAGCTGAGTGCACAAACTGAGCTCCTCTCATGAAAAGTAGGTCCTGGATTCCCCAAGGTACATGTGTGCTGGCCCTTAGGAAGGTGGAGATGACAGGGTCACAGAACAGTAAGCACCTCTGGTCCAATCTTCTCCTGAAGAAGATCACAGAATCTCAGAACTGTAGGGGTTGGAAGGGACCTCCAGAGATCATCAGGTCCAACCCCCTGCCAAAGCAGGGTCCCTAGGACAGGTCACACAGGTCGGTGTCCAGATGGGTCTGGAATATCTCCAGAGCAGGAGACTCCACACCCCCCTGGGCAGCCTGTCCCAGGGCTCCCTCACCCTCACTGGGTAAAAGTTCTTCCCCAGATTGGTGTGGAACTCCCTGTGCTCCAACTTGAGGCCATCGCCCCTTGTCCTGTCCCCACAGATGTTAGTGTGTGGTGGATACAAAGAGAAAGCCTGGCTGATCCATCTTGGAAGAGCTCGGCCCTGCAAAGGGCTCCAAGCATTTTGCTGAGGAACATAATGGGGTGGACACTTACCTTTATTTTCTCCTCCCTGTAGCCATAGGGAAAGCAGACAGTAGGAACAAAGTGCTGGTTATAAACGATGGATCCTCCAGCTCCCCAGGACCAGAATCTGCATGGTGGCAGTGAACCTCCACGACTTCTTTTCCACCGCTGTTGAGAAGTGCAAGATGTGGAGGGACCCAGCACCTGAATCACTGTCACCCTTCTCCTCCTTGCCAGACCCCATCACTCAGCTCAACCCCTTCTCAAAGATGAGCAGAGCAGCTTCTTTGGCAGTAACACCCAGGAGAGACCTCTATAATCCCACCCCACGTGAGGACAGAGGGTTCTACCCTGCCCCTGCTCCAGCAAAATGTGTAAAGCACTGTAGACACTCTGCTCCAGCAAAGGTGACAGCTGGACATCACACCAAGCTATGGGGACCAGCAGCCTGGTGCTCCCTTTCTGGCAGTGGGAGCCTCTTCCCCTCACATGGCTGGAGAAGAGGAGGAAGGAGACAGGGGCAAAGAGAAGGGACAGTTTGAGAACCTGTGAGTCCTGGAAATACAAAATGTTAAGACATAGATCTATTCTGAGTCACCAGAAATAGTCTGGAGGTGGCAGATCTACATCTCTAGGATGGTCAGAGTTCAGTTCCTTCCTTTAGGGAATTTTTAAAGAGCAAAATTTGCAGGACTCCCTCACCTGTGGATCCATCCCCACAGCAGCCTCTACTCCCCACATCCTAGTGGAAAGCTAGATGTGGCCACCAGGTAGAGTCCCAGGTGACTAGGAAGACCCTGGAGGAAGGGTGCTCTCCACCTCAGCTGCTGCTTCTAGACACTTCCACAACACATTCACAAGCCTGACTTGTGATTCCCTGTCATTTGTCACAACAAAAAGCTGTCACATGAGAAGCAGACGTCAGACCACAGAGAGGAATTGTTCTCATGTCCAGGGGTTAATAGCTTTCTTTGCAGAGCTCATGGCTGATCCTCCACAGAAGGTCCCACGCTTCAGAAGGAAACATTACTATTTGTTCTTATGGCACTGAGCTGCTTTTGCAAGTGATAATCCCACTTTTATCATGTGTTCTTCTCACAGGAGCCATATAGGATGCTACACTTCCAGTGACGAGCAAATTAATTGGGTTTAAGATGTGTAAAATTTAAAAACCACCCGGGGGAGGAAAGAATAGCAACCTTTTCCTGAGCTTTTTATTGAATTCTTAGGGAATTACGGGTATGTGTGACTTGGATGAACAAAAACATGGAGCTGGAAATGAGTTCAGGAGCCTGTGTAGACCACCCTCAGCTTGCTGAGACAGGATCACATCAGCCTGGGACATCTCCCAGTACACAGGCTGGGGTCTGATGGGCTGGAGAACAGCTTTTGGGAGAAAGAACCTGGGACAATGTATCATAGAATCACAGACTGGTCTGGGTTGGAAGGGACTCCAAGGATCACACAGTTCCAACACCCCTGACACAGGCAGGGCCACCAACCTCCAGGCCTGGAGCTACACAAGGTTGCCCAGGGCCCCATCCAGCCTGGCCTTGAACACCTCCAGGGATGGGGCATCCACCCCCTCTCTGGGCAGCCTGTTCCAGCCCCTCACCACTCTCTGCAAAGAACTTCCCCCTAATATTTAATTTAAACCTTCCTTCCTTTAGCTTCACTCCATCCCCCTTGTCCTGCCAGTCTCTGCCCTTTAACAAGCTGATTCCCCTCCTGTTTCTCTGCTCCCTTCAGGGACTGGAAGGCTGCAATGAGGTCCCCCCACAGCCTTCTCTTCTCCAGGCTGACCCAGCCCAGCTCCCTCAGCCTCTCTCCATAGGGGAGCTGCTCCAGCCCTCTGATCATCTCCGTGGCTCCTCTGACCCCTCTCCAACAGTCCCACATCTTTCTTGTGTTGGGGCCCCAGCTCTGGACACAGGACTCCAGCTGGGGCCTCCTGAGGGCAGAGCAGAGAGGGACAATCCCCTCCCTGTCCCTGCTGCCACCCCTCTGCTGATGGAGCCCAACTGTGGAGTGGTTGGTGATGGCAGGAGGGGAGCCAGCAGAGCCAGGGAAGTACTTCTTCCTCTCCGTTTAGCACTTGTTAAGGCACTGGGACCAGTCTGGGCTCCCCAGTACCAGGCCAATGATGACAGAACCCAGTCAGGCCACCAAGCTGGTTAGGGGTGGAGCTCAGGGCAAAGAAGGAGAAGCTGAAAGCTCAATGTGCAATGAGCATACGTGGAAAAGAAGAGGGATTTTACCACATAAGAAATTCCCATTAAGAAATACTTCTTACCATGAAGGTAGTCAAACACTGGAACAGGGGTCCAGGTTTGGGGATCTCCAACTTTGGGAATACTCAAAACACTCCAGAAAACCGCCAAAGTTCAGAAATGAGACCTTTCCTACTCTCTTCTTTGCATCCCACCTCGATGCTTTGCAAGACCTGCATCTTTACTAACAGCATCACCCCTGGCTCTTGCTCCACCTACGACAGGGACCCCCTCAGCTCCTCTCCCACCACTCAACCCCCACACAGAGCCACTTCACATTTCCCCTTCAGCACACAGCAACATTTTCCCCTCACCTTATTAGAAAACCAGCTTCAAATTCCACTGGTAGCATGAAAATCCCAGCTGAGACCCATAGGATAGAGAGAGCTTATCTGTTTTTATAAGATGCCAGTTTGAGGGGAGGAGGTAGAAGCAGAAGAGATGCTGTCCATATGCCAGAAGGGCATGGACAAGTCCCAGGCCAAGTTCACACCTCATCATAACAGCTTATTAACTTGCAGGTCAAGGGCTTGAGCAGTAACTCCACCCCGCTGCAACCCTCACACAGACTGGGAGATAGGTCCTGCTCCTGGAGGTAATGGGGATATCTGAAGTCCTATCTGCTCCTGGAGTTTATTGTGGCTGGTAAGATGCCTTGCAGGTTTTTCTCTTCCTCTTTAGAAAGTGGAATGAGAGGCAGCAGTTTCAGTACCAAAAAACCACTCAGACACATGCTTAGGCATCGGATTGTGGATTCATCCACTGCTTTTTTAATTAGCTCCCCCTGGGAGCAGCACTGAGACCCTTTTTGGGAGCTGGGCAGGGCAGGGCCTCCTCCTCCAGCCCCAAGCAACAAGGAAGGGATAAGGCATCACTGCACTGTACAGAAAACACAGCTCCACTTCGGCTCCAAAAACATTTTGGCATAACTTGCTAACTTGTATTTTATCTGCAAACGTTTTCAGCCTGATACCCCTGGGAATCCTGATTTTTCCAAGACTTACCAACAGGAAATCCCTGAACAGAAGGGTTTAGCTGTAATGAACTTATTGTATATTCAAGCCCTGAACGTCAATTTGGATTACGATGTCAAAAATAAGCACTGAGAGCATGCAACCGTACCCTGGGGTCACCTGTCAGGAACTTCAGACTGAAATTGGCCAGATATAGACCAGCACAGCCTTGATTTATATTTTTCCCTGTGCAAATACAACAGCTAAGACTGAACAAACCTACTGCACCTCGGTGAAGAGCCCCCTCCTCCTCCCCCCAGCGCCTTCTTCCACTTTGTACAGGGCTTCCTTGGCTGGGGATGTCTCATTAGAGCTCAGAGGACAGGTCAGATGCATTGGGAGGCTAAATTCCTTTATTAGTGTACATCTAAATCACTGCCTCTTGTGTCATCCTGGGACCCCTGAGTCCCAGGCACAATCACAACTCCAATCCTCCCCCTCAGCACGCACAGCTGAAGACAGGTTCTTGCTCCCCAACACTGGGCTAAAGACACATGGGAATTCATCCAGAGCATGGGATGCATGAGGAGAGGTGCGTTGGGGCAGGAGGGATAATTTACACCTTGCTCCCCAGGCACGTGGCCATAGCCCTGCCCCTGTTCAGGGGCTTCAGGCAGCTTGTGCCTGGCTTTCCATCCTTCCATCCATCCATCCATCCATCCCTCCCTCCCTCCCAATTTTTTTGCCCATAGCCTGGATGCAGGTAGAAACAGGGAGGCTAAGCTGGAAAACTGGGGATTCTCTGCTTCTCAAGCTCCATTCCAAGCGCTCTAGGGTGAGACCTGATCCTCTTTTGCTTCCTGTTGCTCACTGCAACTGCAGAGCAGCACCCACGGGGCATGCAGAGAGCAGGCAGCATGGGCTTGTCCCTGCAGAAGGGGTAATACCGTCACACAGGGACAAGAAAACATTCCCTACCAAGGGGCTTCCACACAGAAGTTTAAATCCCAGGCACAAGTCACATTCTGGATTTAAAAGTCACCCCAAAATAGAAGACAAGAATCACCTCTTGATTCTTGTCAAGGGACATGTCATTGTCTTGAGAAGCCAATGTACACCTCTAAAAAAAGAGGGTTGCCAAAGCTTCTGTGAGCTGTTAATGTTGTTATCTGCAACCTTGGTGTTCTCCCCAATGAACATCACCTTCCTTGATGTTTCCTCCCAAAATCCTTCTCATGGAGACTCTACAGCCTCTTACGGTAAGCTGGATGGAGAAGATACATGGAGAATAGGGATGTGAAACTGAAGGTCAACTGAAGGTCATAGGACTGGAGTCCTAAAAAAATTTTTAAAACATTCTTTCATAAACCCAGACATCCTCTCTCACCCCTGCAATTCTCTAACCACTTTCTTAGGAAGATGGCCATGAGATTAAACTTTTATTTGCTTTGAGGATACACTGAGCTTCCCCTCCCCTGCGTGTGCACACACACAACCATCTGGGAGACTGCAGTGATGACCCCAGTCTGGTTATCAAGGTCAGGGATGGGGTCTGCAGGGCACCTGCAGCCTCTTTCTTTCCCACAAACATTCAGCCACATCAGAAACCAGACACCTCCAACCCTTCATCCATCCCTCCATCCGTCCCTCTGGCTTCCAGTCACTGGGAACAGCTGAGAGTGGAAGCATTTGTTGCAACCCCTTGCAAATTCCCCTTGGAGCCTGCATGCTGTCCCTTCCCTTCTGCGTTACGGTGGCCACTTGTTGGTTTGTATTCCTGAGCCTCTAATCTGCTCTAACAAGCTACACCAGCGCCAAATCAGGGGTATCAGGTCCAACTAAAGCCACCACCAGTTTTAGACTGGCTTTGTCAAGGAAGAAAGTAGTTCATTGAATCATTTAGGTTGGAACAGACATTTACAATCAAGTCCAACTGTTAACCCAGCACTGCCAAGGCCACCACTGAACCATGTCCCCAAGCACCACATCTCCATGGCTTTTCAGTGCCTCCAGGGATGGAGACTCTACCACTGCCCTGGGCAGGCTGGGGTCCAGTGCTTGATAACTGTTTAATGAAAATGATGAAAAGCCTTGGATCACCAGGCAGAGATGATGGTATCTGTTTTACTTGTTCACCTTACCCTGAAAAACACAGCACGGAAAGAGTTGTTGCCTTCAGAGATGCTCAGCTAAAGAGCATGAAAAACACTTCTCTTCTCTGCTGGCTTCCTACTCAACAAAAACTCATGTGAGGCAGCAAAGATTTTCATTAATGCTGGAAGCCTTGCTGCACAGAGCAAGCCCACGCTCAGCCATGCACTGCTATCTGGCTAACGTCAGGGCAGGGAGGATTAAAGCGTTCCTCTTTGGCCATCTACAGTTCCCAGCAAAGCTGACAGCACCTTGGACTTCTCACCCAGGACAAATCCTACCCTCAATTTAGCAAGTCTCCTCCCTGGACAAGGGAGTAGCCAAACAACCGCTTCGTGTTGTCACACTACACACTGTTGACAAAGTTATCGCTGTAAAAACAAGCCTGAGCCAAGGCAACCGGGGCCCTCCGCCTACTGCGGCATGAGAGCATTTCCTGCTAGCATGGGGGGAAAAGGTTATTGAAGGTACACACAGAGGCAAAGGTAAAGATTGCTGCTGCAGGTTGTGGAGCTGCAAGTCCAGAGAAGGGCAACCAGGCTGGGGAAGGGTTCCCCACCAGTATACAGAAGAACCTGGGGGTGTTGGGTGACTGCAGACTGACCATGAGCCAGCAGTGTGCCCAGGTGGCCAGCAAGGCCAAGGGCATCCTGGCTTGTGTCAGCAATAGTGTGGCCAGTAGGTCTGGGGAAGGGATTGTGCCCCTGGACTGGGCACTGCTGAGGCTGCACCTGGAGTGCTGGGTCCAGTTCTGGGCTCCTCACCATCAGAAGGACACTGAGGTCCTGGAGCGAGTGCAGAGAAGGGCAACCAGGCTGGGGAAGGGGCTGGAGGGCAAATCCTCTGAGGAGCAGCTGAGGGAGCTGGGGGTGTTGAGCCTGGAGAAGAGGAGGCTGAGGGGAGACCTTCTCAGTGCCTCCCCTGCCCTGCCAGGAGGGTGCAGAGAGGTGGGCGCTGGTCTCTTCAGCCAGGGGACGGGAGATGGGACAAGGGGCAGTGGGCTCAAGCTGTGCCAGGGCAGGGTCAGATTAGATATTAGAAAAAAAAAATTACTGAAAGAGCTGCCAGGGCCTGGAACAGGCTGCCCAGGGAGGGGGCTGAGTCCTCACCCCTGGATGCCTTTAAAAAACAGGTAGATGAGGTACTTAGGGATAAGGTTTAGCATAGGGCAGGAATGGTTGGACTTGATGATCTTAAAGGTCTTTTCCAACCTTGTGATTCTGTGATTCTGAGCTGCACTTGCTGTTTGTCAGTGTTCGGGGTCTCAGAATGGTGGTCTGTAAAGGGCGTGCTCCATCTGGCAGGTGATGAGCAGGAAATCCAAAGGGCCGGTGTCAAAACTACAGTAGGTAGATGATGAAAGGGTGCAAGCACATGGTTGATCAAATCATGAGGTGCTGTGGTTGCAAAGGTGACTTTTAGCTGCCCAAGTTAACACCCTGAACAGTTCTTGTCTCTTTCTGAACAACTTCTAGGAAGTGCCTTGTTTCTCATATCATTTGCAAGTCTCAGTTGAAAAGAGAAGCTTGTGGTACCAGCAGAAACTGCCTTCCTGAACAGAGAAGCCCAAGATTTGCAACCAGAACAGTCGCTGAGAGGTAGAGCTGGGATTAAAATCTGGTTAAGCACAGGCAGCCTAACCATCACACCACGCTGCCCTGACCCTCCACCTCCTCTAAGATGAAGACAGAAGCTTCCTGACCCTCCACCTTCTGCAAGAAGGAAGATGAAGACAGAAACCTCCCCTCAACAGCTGGATTTTTTCTGCCTACCCTGTCCATGGGGTGCAGCCCCCCACACCCAGGCCAGGAGCTTGGCAGGAGCCTGACAGCTGGGCTGGCAATTCTCCTCCTGTACCAACTCCACCTCCAAGCTTAACCACTTCTCATGCACATGCAGCTTGACCAAACTACCTTATTAAAAATAAATACAGGCATTTTATATGACATTTTTAGGCAGCTGGGGCTGTTCTGCATTTCCAGATCTGTTTACACCATCATTAAGGTGTGACAGCACTTCAGGAGGTGCCCATTAGTTGTCCATGATCATGGTTTAACACAAGGCAATGGCCATACAGTCTGATCTGCAGATGCTTTTTTAACAGGGAGGTGAAAAAACACAGCATGTCAGGCAGCTGACAAGATTGACTGGACCAGTTTAGGCTCAGCTCACATTTCAAGCACCATCATCAAAAGGCATTAGCTGCTGTCAGTGATACTCGCTGAAGAGCACTATCCCTCTCACAAAACCAGGATGAAGCTCTTGCTGGCGCTGCCTGCATCCAAGTTAGGAGCATAAATCCCTTCTGACAGGTACCCTGCAGAAGCTGGGGGCTGGTTGCTGCAGCTACAAGATGCCTCTGGCACTGGCACGCAGACCATGTACCACTGCTGGCAGGTGGACACTGTGGAAAGCCAGAGCTCTGCTGTCAAAAAGCCAAAAAATCAATAATTAAAGCAAACATTAGATTTATTCCCCATCTCACCTCTGCCCAGCCAAGGAAACCACATTTAGTTTTGCCTAAATAAACAGCCTGAACTTCTTTCAGTTACCATGGGTAATCAATAGAGGCGCTCAGCATCAGGCTGCTGAGGGGCTGCTGCTTCCCAAGCCTGCAAGAGCTGGCTGGCTGGCCTGGCTTCAAGGTACAGCAGAAAATATGGGTTAGGTTCAGTGCAATACAGAAAGGGATTTTTTTGTAACTAGAAAGCCAAGACAATCTGGACCAGAACGGATAAGGATGCTCTACAAGTCAGAAATTCAGAAACCCAAGGATGGTTTATCAAAACAACCTATTAAAAGTAACCTCAAAGTTAGATTGAATCATAGAATCATAGAATCACAGACTGGTCTAGGTTTGGAAGGGGTCCCCAGGATCATAGAGGACCAACCCCCTGCCACAGCCAGGGCCACCAACCTCCAGGCCTACACAAGGCCCAGAGCCCCATCCAACCTGGCCTTGAACACCCCTAGGGATGGGGCATTGAAGGGTCCAACTGATTAAATGCCCAGCTAGCCTATGCAATGAATACAGGACAGATTTCAGCAGCAGCAGGGCTGATGCCTGACAATTACATATCAGGGGGGAAAAGGCTTTATACTATTTCATGAAAAATCATCAAAGAACGTTGCATTCTGCAATATACAAAACAAGCTGATATGAAGATAACTAGCCAAGGCAGGGTCCCTAGGACATATCACTCAGATAGGCATCCAGATAGGTCTTGAATATCTCCAGAGAAGGAGACTCCACAACCCCTGGGCAGCCTGTCCCAGGGCTCTGTCACCCTAAGAAGTCTTAGCTAAGCTAATTTTTTTTTTTCTGGAAACGATCATCTTCTTTTCACCTGGGATTAAGATGATGGTGCCTGCAGACAGGAGGTGCACATGGCTGCTCAAATCACAGAATCACAAGGTTGGAAAAGACCTTTAATGTCATGAAGTCCAACCATTACCTATCCTATGCTAACCCATATCCCTAAGTACCTCATCCACCCTTTTTTAAACACATCCAGGGGTGGTGACTCAACCCCCTCCCTGGGCAACCTGTTCCAGGCCCTGACAACTCTTTCAGTGAAGAATTTTTTTCTAACATCTAATCAAAGATCAATCCAGAGGATGCAGAGCATCAGAGCATCCACAAACACTCACATCAAAACAGATCAAAACACAGAAACCTGTGAGAAATACCCTCTTCAGGCACTTGAAAGGTATGAAAGCAAGGCAGAGAAGAGCCCAAGGTTTATCTAGAACAAGTCCATCTCAGTAAAAACCATTTCTGTTAATAGCTTATTGTTCAGTTTAATGCAACTACATTTCAATAGAGCTGTTCAATGTTGCAAAACAGCTTAAAAGTGAAACTTCTCTCTTGTACCTTCCCACTTCAGCTCCAGGACTACACAGTTGGCGTCTTGGCATTTCACTCTCTGCTGACAGACAGATTGGGTGGGAGAAATGAAAAGAAAACAATGAAAGAAACAACAAACCAACCAGAAGACCTGTTGTGCTGATGATGCTGAGAGTCCCCGTGGCTCTTCACGTTACACCGCTTCCCCACCAGCGACTCCGCGTCGTGGACGGCCTCGTGCAGCAGGCTCCTGTTCAAAGGGAATGTAAGCTTTTTAGACAGACATATGTTGCTTATTAGCTCGGATCACAGAAGGTGCTGGATGAGTAGCAATGCCTCCCTGATGAGGGAACACAGCCTTTCCACTATCCATAAAAGTTTTGCAAATCCAGCTGTCTCCCAGCCCTACCGTACGCTGTTTTTCCAGCTGCGTGCCATCTTTTTGGAAGGAGGATGAAAAAAAGAAGGGGAAAAAAAAAAGCCTGCTGTACCATCTCATGTGAAATAGGATTTGGAACCAAGGCAGCGGTTCAGGTCTTGCAGCAAACCTCCCCCTTGCCCAAATCACAGAATCACAGGGGTTGGAAGGGACCTCCGGAGATCATCAGGTCCAACCCCCTGCCAAAGCAGGGTCCCTAGGACATGTCACACAGGTCAGTGTCCAGATGGAGCTGGAATATCTCCAGAGAAGGAGACTCCACACCCCCTGGGCAGCCTGTCCCAGGGCTCCCTCACCCCCACTGGATAAAACTTCTTCCCCATGTTGGTGTGGAACTCCCTGTGCTCCAACTTGCAGCCATTGCCCCTTGTCCTGTCCCCACAGACACTGAAAAGGGGCTGGCCATTTCCCCCTGCATCCCATACTTAAGATATTTATAAACATTAATAAGGTCCCCCCCTTAGTCTTCTTTTCTCAAGGCTGAACAGTCCCAGCTCACTCAGCCTTTCCTCATAGGGGAGAATACTGATGTTTTAATCAATATGGGATCAAAGGGCCGGGGGTGATGGAGGATGCTGTGCTTCAAACCAGGCTTGCAAAGGAAACAAACACAAGGGAGCCATTAAGAAAAGACACACAAGTTGAGAGATACTAATCAGTTTTTATTTTATAAATACAGATGAGCTTTCCTGCAATTACCAACATAGTTTTAATGTGTCATTTACTATGGGATATTCTGGTTTTGCTTATTTTAAATACCTGGTCAAGCAAGGATAAGCCAATGCCGTTGGTGCTCGCTATAAAAATATAGTGGGATATGATCTTCCAAAACTAATATTCTCAAAAATCTTAGGAATTCCTAGTGAGGTGAAAGGATTGCAATGAAATGTTTTCTCCACTTGAAGACATTTGCAGACGTTTCAGTGTGACAGCTGTGCAGGAACAGAAAGACTCTTGACAGTTTAAAGCACGCTGTGATAGATCATCTCACCTTCCAACTTACTATTTGTTTCTCTCCCAGTATGCTATTTTCAAAGTAATTTGCAGGAGGAAGGGACGGGGGGAACCCCCAACAACCCAACACATCACCAAAAAAAAGAGGCAAGCCATGAGGTGGCTGCAGTCTGTACAATCCCCAATCCTCACAGCAGAGAGAAGCTTGTCAACGCTTTAATTGGCCCTATTATGCTGTACCCCTTCATGCCACCTTCCATAGAGAAAGTGATGAAAGTGGAAGAGAAACACAGGGGGATGATTTCAGGCCTACAAAAGACACATCCAAAGAAAGCCCATCACAGCAGCTTCCTGGGACAACTGCAGAAATCAAGCATCGTGTTCGACACATTAACGATTACAGGGGCTCAAAGAGGAATAGCAACCCAACATCAGGGAGGAAAACTTCATTTGGTCGGGTGCAACCTGAGAAGAAGCATAACTAATGAAAAAAAAATATAATCCGAAGTCTCACTGATGCTCTACAGACCTAATTTCATGTGTTGCTTCATTGCACTGAGGCGTTGCATTCGCCTACAGAACCTAGCGCCTTCACAACTACTCTTTGGGTTGTTTGGAAGAGTCGCTGCCACACACAAGCCTTCCTGTTAGGAAGGAAAACATGTTGTGCCTGCAAAGAGGTCTGTGCTGTGTTGGATCCCACCCCCGGGGGAGCACGACTGACTCAACGTTCCGAATTTCACCTAAAATTACAGTGCTGTCAGAAGATGGTAAGATATGGGACAGAGAATCTTACTCACACTTCACTATTAAGTGCCACGCTTCCAGGGTGAGGAAGCCAAAGCCCAGTGAGGATTTCCTACCTATCTCTTCACAAAGATGATGGCAGTGCTTTAAGCAGCATTTCCTTTAGGGAAGCTTTCCATGAGGATGGAACAGAGGAGCTTATTCATGGAAGAAAATACTCATCCACGCGCCCAACTTCATGCCCAAGTTGGCACCTGGAATCGTGTTCAATGCCTTACAGAACTGAGGTCTCCAGTCTGAGTGCTTCCACCTCACATAATGAATCGCTGTAGAAAGGCTCCAACCAACAACTCGACTGCAGACACGTTAAAAGCAGAAGAAACATGGATATAACTGTAGTACAACCAGGGAGGTGTTACCTGGGAAAACCCATATTCTACAACTGTGCTATTACGGGTATCGGTGCTCACATACACGTCTGGGCTTGACACCAGATAGTCAAGATTATACACGTCAGTGTTTTAGGAAGTTAATTTAGACTAGGCTTAGGGTGAAGTTAGGGGGAAAAAAAAAAGCCTAGGTCATTTGTTCAAAAGAAAGTATAGACCAGGGAGGGAAAAAAAAGCCAGGCATGATGAAGTGGTTTTTATTCTGCTATATATATATATATATTTTCTTTTTTTAATATTTGAGAGCTCACAACCGAGCCTGAATTCTTGGGTATACAATATAGAAAGCAAGAGCAATGAAATCCAAACTGAAACAAATACCAGGAATCACAAAGCAGGCTGCAAACTGCTTTCCCACGAGTGGAGCTGAAGACAGGTGCCAGCGGCAACCTACCTAACCACAAACTGCTGGAGGTTCCTCCCTTTCAAGTAGGGATGCTTAAGAAGGGTATTAATTGAGATGGATAATGTTAAGTGCCTCCTTTCTATAGTGGGCAGAGTGATTCCACAAATTCACCTCATTCCAAAGTGCTGACTGCCATTTTTAGTTGGGGTTTTTAAGAAGACGTCTGCGGTGCCTCATGGCACGTTGTCCCCCTCGGAGGGTGGCAGCTGAGCCCCACTTGGGTAGTGCATTTGTTAGGTCTCTAACTGATGAGGTCTGTGCCCAACTCAAGTGGGGAATGGTCCAGATGAGATATTTTACTAAGAAACCTTACGGGTGATTTAGTCCTCAAGGTTTCTCTAGGTAGGAACAGTGAGTATGGAAGAAAAGGAGTGGGGGAGGAGTGGGGAGAAATGTCATTTCAGATTAATCAGGTGCAAGGAAACTGCAGATATCACATGGGTGCTCATTCCCTGGCAAGTTTACACCACCAACTGAAGACCCATCAGTGCAAACTAGAACTTCAAAGGCTACAGAGCACAGCCAAGAGAAAGCTGTCCAATTATAACAAATCCACGGTATTTCTGCAACACTGACAACATTGCTCAAGAAAACACAGGAGTACATGGGAGAAGGGAAAGAAGTCTTAACATAAATGTACTTTTAAATTAACTTTTTTTTTCTCCCGAAAAGATTAAAATTAATTTAAACTCTAAATAATAATTAAAGAAATTAACAAATAGTCACCGAAGGGCCTTATCAGCACTAGAAGCTTTTTCCAGGAAAGCCTTTATAAATGGATTCCAACACCTAAAAAAAACCCTTTCTGACAGATTATAAATACCAGACATACAAGGACTGGAATCAGAATCAAAATTTACCTGGGCTGTGAATATACCACGATCCTGTGTTATCGTGCTCAAGTCCATTTGTCTAACACCATAGGAATAGCTTTAGCTTTTTTTTTTTATTATTTAATTTTTTTTTTAATAATATAAAGAATAAGTGCAATTTTTAATCTCTATTTCCAGATCACTGATTTCACCTCAATGTCTGCTATAGAATCCCTGTCCGAGCTCACTTCTCCGAACTCTTACGCGGTCTGCGGAAGCTGGACATGTTTTCATTCAGTGCATAGATCCTTCTAGAGAACTCCTCAAACTCCCCTAGGACTTGTTCATCACACTCCACTGCCACGGCGTGCTCCACCGGGATGGAGTTAAAGTCTTCGAGCTGATCTCCCGCGCTGAACCCTGTCGCTTCCATCCCCATGATCTCCTCCGCTTGCTCCACGGTGCAGCAAAGGACAGGGCCGAGGGAGGGACGAAACTCACAGGGCTGCTCGCTGCTCGCAGTGCCAGAGCACTCACCAGGCAGAAACGCCCCATTTATTGCACTTGTATGTCCTAGGAAAGACTCTGGCTGGTCTTGGGTATTATTTAAGCTCCCGTTTTCTCCATTTAAACTGCTGCACAAGTCCTCACTTTTCTTGGTATTGCCTTTGGAGGAGTCCATAGAGGTATCCAAGGAGGAAGATATCGATCCGGGTTTTTTATCTAACTCTCCTCCACGGGCTGTGATGGCAACAGGCTGTGTTAAAGCAGAGTTGTAACTAGGAGGAGGAGTTTTGTACTGTAGTCTTTCGTTTCCCGTGCTGGCTCGTTTTCGGAGTCCTTTATCTGGAGAAGGAAGCCCGCTGGAAAAGCCAATATCCAATCTGCCGAAGCTCGAGCTCTGTCTCTTTGGAACAGGGATTGCACTGGATGTATGGTGTCGATCACTATAAAAGAGGGAAAGGATAAATCACAGCTGTCAGGCACGCTCACGAGCAGTACAGATGTTTAACCAAAGCCTGAAGCAATTATTTTATCCCAACTCCGAGCTGTGTTTTGGCCCAACAACTTCTATCCTAAAGTGCTAAAACCCCAAAGGTGTTTAATGCTGTTTAACTACAGAAGACACCCCAGAGGACAGCTGTACTGGAAACCTGTAAGATCGTGTAGGAACATTCACAAAGCTCTATGGTTTGAAGAGTCAATCACCCAAGAAACCACCACATTATGTTAATTCAGAGTGTTCACACCATTTTATAGGGCCAAGCAGTACTTTATGAATTATTACTGTTGACCACCTATTTATCTATTTATGGCCTGTGCTGGGCCATCACAAGCTCTTCAAAAGTGAGTAATCATGGCAGAAACATCTAAGAGCGACGTCTTCCACCAGCAGGCTTTCCTGACAGCTGCACAAAGGAGAAAAAACAAGGAGAAAAAAAAAACACTTTGCTGTTTGCAGAGGGTTATTTTTGCCAGATCTTCTGGCTTTCTGTGCCAATCATTCCAAAACTTCTTTGGACAAATGTCAACCTCGGTTTCTTGAGGAATGTTAACTAATCAAGGTTAATTTGCAACTCTGATTTTAACTATTTAATACAGTTCCACAAACCTACTTACACCGTCTCAGGGTGTGTAATTTGGAATATCTGCTTTATGTCATCTGGGGTGTGCTATGTGTATTCTCCTTCATAGGTTTAATCCTTATCCAAATATAATCACCATCCTACATGCAAATAGTACATTGTATGTTAACTTAAGCAATGGGTTCATAAAATCACAGACTGGTCTGGGTTGGAAGGGACCCCAAGGATCACACAGTTCCAACCCCCCTGACACAGGAAGGGACACCAACCTCCAGGCCTGGAGCTACACAAGGTTGCCCAGGGCCCCATCCAACCTGGCCTTGAACACCTCCAGGGATGGGGCATCCACCCTCTCTCTGGGCAGCCTGTTCCAGCCCCTCACCACTCTCTCTGCAAAGAACTTCCCCTAATATCTCATCTAAACCTTCCTTCCTTTAGCTTTAATCTATTCCCTCTTGTCCTGCCATTTTCTACCCTTTTAAAAAGTTGATTCCCCTCCTGTTTCTCTGCTCCCTTCAGGGACTGGCAGGCTGCAATGAGGTCCCCCCACAGCCTTCTCTTCTCCAGGTTGAACCAGCCCAGCTCCCTCAGCCTCCCTCCATGGGCAAGGTGCTCCATCCCTCTGATCATCTCCATGGCCACCTCTGAATCCTCTCCAACAGTCCCACATCTTTCTTGTACTGGGGCCACGGCTCTGGACACAGAACTCCAGCTGGGGCCTCAGGAGGGCAGAGTAGAGAGGGACAATCCCCTCCCTGTCCCTGCTGTCACCCCTCTGCTGATGTTGCCCAGGATACCATTGGCCTTCCAAGCTGCAAGAGCACACTGCTGGCTCATGTTAAGTTTCTCATCCACCATGACACCCAGGTCCTTCTCAGCAGGGCTACTCTCATCTTCTTTCCAAATTTAAAAGAAATAAATACAGCTATTACTGATCTGCTGAGTATATAGATCCAAGATTCAACTGCCATCAGCATGAGTCTTCTTCACTAACTCCATTTAAAAGAAACTCCTACTCAAGGCCTGATACATTTTAGGATCTGTCTTGCAGGGTAGAGTCTGGAAATAGCAGTTATGAGCAGTCCCTAGTATGGATCCTTTTCCATATTACTTTTCTTTATTTTGCCCCTCTTTGTAAATAGGATATTGCAAAAAAGCCCTCTGTGAAAAATAAGCAAGGCCCAGGAGGGCTGCTCTTTATTTTCCTCTCTCATCTTACCTGCTCCCAGGCTGCCCCTTGGTACACGTGCAGGGATCCCTTCTCTTCCATAAAACCCTCTAATTACCTTAAGGAAAAGTTCCTTTTTGGAATTTACAGTTGTGGGCCGTGAAGCAGAGCGGTAAGTGTCACACACACAACTAGCAGCAAAACAATCAACTTTCTTCTTAGGTGTCAACTGCTGTTTCAGACCCTTTCAATGCAAACTCCATACAGCATTTCCAGCTTTGTTTGCAAAGTCCTGGAGCGTTTTCAACAGAGGTGACAAACCAGAAAGCACTGTGTGCCACAGATGCTCGTAAGCGGTCTTGGAGACCAGCGCTCAAGACCCTAACTGACCAGAGACTTTAAAATACTTCAACCAACCCCTACACAATCAACAATTTATTTTTCAAATGATGTAATCATTTAACCTCAAGAATCTGAGGTAGGACACTTGTTGACTTGACTGAGGTGATGTACACTGACAGCGTATTGGGGACGGTCTGTTTTCCTCTCTCCCAGAACAGGGATCTCAGAAAAAGTAAGTGAATACTCAGAATTACTTATTTTATTAGGTTCTGCTTAACTTAAAGCATAGCTAAGAAACTTCTTTACATTCCCTCTAGGTTTGCTTAGTCTTAACAAGCACAGGAAATAAAATGGAGAGCCACGTTTTCAGCTTTCAGAGCTAAACACAGCAAAACGTGGTATTTTGTTCTGTATCAAGTTATTGGAAACTATAATTAAACAGTAAGTTTTAGGATTTTTCCCAAATTCCAAGATGTGCATATATTCACAAAGCCAGATGTCATTCACAACACTCCTCTGGGTCCAATAGCATATCATCCTCTGTTTATTTGAGCCTCAGAGAAGTGATAACTGAGGAAAGGCTGAGTGACCTGGGGCAGTTCAGCCTGGAGAAAAGACTGAGAGGGGATCTGATCAATGGTTATCAATAGCTGAAGGCTGGGACACAGGGGGACATGGGCAGCCTCTTCTCAGTGTCTGTGAGAAGGCCTGGAGACTCTCCCCTGTGAAGAAAGGCTGAGTGACCTGGGCCTGTTCAGCCTTGAGAAAAGAAGCCTGAGAGGGGATCTGATCAATGGTTATCAATAGCTGAAGGGTGAGACACAGGGGGACATGGCCAGCCTCTTCTCAGTGTCTGTGGAGACAGGACAAGGGGTGATGGCCTCAAGTTGGAGCACAGGGAGTTCCACACCAATCTGGGGAAGAACTTCTTCCCTGTGAGGGTGAGGGAGCCCTAGGACAGGCTGCCCAGGGGGTGTGGAGTCTCCTTCTCTGGAGAGATTCCAGCCCTGTCTGGATGGCGACCTTTGCGACCTGTCCTAGGGAGCCTGCTTTGGCAGGGGGCTGGACTCAATCTCTTGAGGTCCCTTCCAACCCCTACAGTTCTGTGATCTCTGTTCAAATTAGAAGACACTTTGCAATTAACTAGAAGGTGCTTTTCAGTGCAAGATATCCAAGGTTCCCCTGCCTTTCCCCTTCCAGAAATCGAGATGGTGCAGAGCTGAATTATCTCCTTCTACCTAGACAGGACAGCATATTAACATGGTGATTTGCACTTCTTAGCAGCAAGACTGGTCCCAGCCTGTGCTTTTTTGGTAAGAGGAACCTAAGCCTGCCGTTTTGAGGAGTATAAAGGGAAGCCGAGCCTCAAGGCAGGAGAACTATGAGCTTTGTGCTATGTATACTGGGTTGGTCCATCACCTGGCAGTTCTAAATGCAGGAACCTCAAAAGAAAGAGGTCAGCAAAGAGGAGAGAGGGGGTCTGTGATCAGTCAAGTATTTTGGTTAGGAAAAAAAAACCCAAACACCTTGATGCTGAATTTTACTTGATTCAAGATCCTAAGTGCATCACTTGCTTTTTGCAGGTCTAGAACAAGCTGTAAGCATCATGTCCCTAAGTCAGGACATATAAGACAAACCAGTTGTCTAATACCATTTATAATAGGGAGCTTGCATGCAATTCAAAAAGGAGGTGGGGGTGTACAAGAATTGCCAGTCTCACACAAGCTCCTTTTCCAACTCCAAGGCCACTTACTGCCACCCCTTTCCAAACAAAACAGGCTGTTCCCAGAACTGATTCCAGTATTACATCCCCTGCAACAGCCAAGATAAAAATCACCCTGCTTGGTTTCTATCAAGATGTTGAGGATGAGTCAAAAGCAAATGTATTCCTGCTGAACCAAGAGGGATGCAGATTCCAGTGAAACCACCTCACAGATCTGAAATAAGAAGCAGGACTAGGAACAGGTAGAAAAACACATGATGTACAGGGGGAAAAAGGGGTAATTCCTCCCCTTCACCTCCCCCAAACTACAGACACACAGATGCATCACACTAGTTCTGGAGAGGATCCTTTGCAGAGAGGAGTGTGATGCCAAAGCATCGGGGCAGCACTAAGGCCTTTGTATCTCATGATCTAGGCACAAGGACAAGAAGGGTTTCCAGGAAATTCTGCCATTTCTCATTTATTCATCCATCCACAACCCTGCATTGAAGAGATTAACATCTAATCTAGGAAGAGTTTTCAGCTGTACCTTGAG
Source organism: Hypotaenidia okinawae (assembly GCA_027925045.1). Classification (NCBI taxonomy): domain Eukaryota; kingdom Metazoa; phylum Chordata; class Aves; order Gruiformes; family Rallidae; genus Hypotaenidia; species Hypotaenidia okinawae. The sequence goes on from BSDF01000001.1 coordinate 214,249,704, forward strand.
GATTTAAGTAGAAATGAGGTTTTCTCAAAACAATCACAAGGATATCTGCTCTTTACACCTCATTTTAGTAATAAAAGCTTGCCTGAAGTGAAAGGGGTCAGAAGAGGGCCCAGACAAGTCACAAACCCAGTGGTCTGAACTTCAGCCTACAGAGAGGTCTGAAGTGATCCTCCTGTTGAATGTACCACCTTGCAGTAAAGATTCAAGATCACATATGACACTTTTCACATGAGGATGATGTGCAGGGAAAGACAAGCAAGAAGGCAGTCCTAGGTTTAACCCGAACTCCTAAAACTACAGAGGCACAAGTAGTTCTTAGAGAGATCAAACCTGAGGCAAAGCCTCTTCAGTATCCAAATGAGTAATACCTGCTACTCTATTTCTTAGGCTGGGTCAGAGCACTGGAGCACCTCTAGTTTGGAGGCACAGGCTGGGAGAGTCTGCTCTGGGGAGACCCCCCAGTGCTGCCTCCAGCTTGGGGGTCCCCAGGACATGATGGACATGGAGCTGTTGGAGGAAGTCCAGAGGAGGCCATGGAGATGATGGGAACAAAGGCTGGAGCCCCTCTGCTCTGGAGCCAGCCTGGAGAAGAGAAGGCTGCTTCTGGGGAGAGCTCAAAACCCCTTCCAGTCCCCTCAAGGAGCTCCAGGAGATCTGGAGAGGGGCTGGTGCCAAGGGCAGGGAGGCCCAGGCCCAGGGGAACAGCCTTCTGCTGCAAGAGGGCAGCTGGAGAGGGGCTGGGAGGCAGAAATCCTTCCTGGGGAGGGGGAGGCCCTGGCACAGGGTGCCCAGAGAAGCTGGGGCTGTCCCTGGCTCCCCGGCAGGGTTCAAGGTCAGGCTGGATGGGGCTTTGGGTACCCTGGGCTGGGGGGAAACTAGATGGTTACTCACGGTCTATTCCAATCCAAACTGGTCAGGGATTTTAGGACTGTGCTTAAAAACTTGCTCAAATTCATTTTTCTTAGATCAAAGTCTTTAAAGGGCAAAGTCTTCAATATGGCATGAGACTGTCTAATTGGTAACCCCCAAATTACCTTCAGCAAGGGCTGACCAGTCCAATTCAGGCACACTTTTCCCTGAAGCAGAAGCAGCAGCAGAAGAAATGTAAACCAACATGAGAACCATGGCATCTAATTAGCTGGAGAGTAGCAGCTTTATAAACTGTTCTGGTGGGCATGTAAATTTAAGTTCCTCCTAAAAAGAAACATGCCTAAATTCCTTTGTAAGTCTAGGCCTTACAGGCAAATGGATGAGAAATTAATTAGTTTGCAGGACCAGGAGAGTTTAAGAGCTTGTTATAACAAGAGTATACATGGTAACACGTTATGTATGCCTGAACAATACCTCTTCAGTCCAGCAGCCAAAAAAAATCTTCCCCTCACTCAGTAAATTGAACTGGCAGAATGATCTCCACTAAGTGATCTAGCAGCCTAAGTGTAGCAGCAACACAAAGCTAATCTCCCTCGTCTATAAAATAACTTCCCAGTTAATAGAGTACATAAGGGCTGCCCCACAGGGCAGTAAAGAAGGAATGATCATCCATTTATCATACAAGACCTCAAACTAATGAATTAGAGCAAAAAGCACTTGCAGCCAGGTTCCTTAAACCTCATGGAACAAAATGGACCTTGGTTAAGACTGCAAAAGCAGGTTTAAAGCTGCTGGATGTGAGCAGATTTCTGAAACTGCCTGTTGTCTCCAATAAATATGAGTAGGATGGGTTTAGTTACAGGGATAACAGCCCAAATCTGAGAAAGCAGGACTGAAGTCAATAGAATGGCTTAAGTGCTTATCAAATATTATCTAAGGTGTTCAGATAAAAGCAAGTATGCATGGAGGACTTTGTGGAGATCAGTCATGTAAGGGTTCACCACCTAAGCTCCTACCACAGTCACTGGAGAAAGAAAATGAGCACTGGAGAGAAGGGTGGGTGATACCCTACTGAGAGCCATTTATGCTTGGTGGGACAGCTGCCCTCTCAAGATGCCTCTTGTTGGCCACAGGAGCAACCTAAGCAACTAGTTTAGGCTGACTGATGAGTGACTAGAAGGCAAGCCTAAGGAGAAAACTAGCTCTCTGAATACTTTTAAGTAGAACAATGGTCAGAGTCTTGCAGGCAAGTAAAATAATAACAAAATGGCTGTGGGTACAATCAAAGGAGCTTTTCCAGTGTCACTGTCTCCTTCCAGGTGAGAATGAGAAGACAAACTGAGGTTTTGGTTCAGAAGTAATGTTTAGAGAGGCACAGAGTTCAGAAATAAAAGGTTGCTATTAATCTTCATGAGAAGAACCTTACAGAGGGTCTCTTTCATTTGCATTTTCCTTGAGGAAAAGGCTGCGCTGTTACCAGAATTCATAGCGCTGCGTCAAGGCAAAGCTCAGAGGAGGAGATGCTTTATCAGCTTCACAGTTCATGGAATTAGTAAAATATATATATATATAAAAATTTAAATGTCATATTAGAAAACTAATATCCCACTACCCAGAAACTTCAAGGACTATTAAGGTATTGTTGCTAGCAGAAAGAGTTTGGCTTGCAAGAACCCTTTGGTTGAAGGTACAACCTTGACCTGAACTACTGGGACTGAGCTGTTTCAGCTTCCAACCACAATTACTTGGTCATATTTTCTGAGACAGTAAACAGATGTGGACATCTGCCCCAAAAAGAATGGCCTGTGATTAGTGGAGTATAAAAAACTAATTTGATGAACTCTCATCAAGCCTTAAGGACTTTTATTCATCAAGTTGGATAAGACTAGAACTGGTTTCATAGAATCACAGAATCACAAGGTTGGAAAAGACCTTTAAGATCATCAAGTCCAACCATTCCTGTCCTGTGCTAAACCTTATCCCTAAGTACTTTATCTCCCCGTCTGTTAAACACACCCAGGGTCGGTGACTCAGCCCCCTCCCTGGGCAGCCTGTGCCACAGCCCCACAACTCTGCCAGGGAAGAACTTTGCCCTCCCAGCTGAGCTGACCCTGCCCTGGCACAGCTTGAGCCCACTGCCCCTTGTCCCAGCTCCTGTCCCCTGGCTGAAGAGACCAGCGCCCACCTCTCTACAACCTCCTGGCAGGGCAGGGGAGGCACTGAGAAGGTCTCCCCTCAGCCTCCTCTTCTCCAGACTAAAAAGTACATCTTCTACCCTTTCTTTTAAAAAAGGAAGAGCACACTGCCTTGGCAGCCGAACTGCTACCGAGAAGTAGGATACCTAAATTTAAAAAAAACAACAAACATAGAACAAACAACAGAAACCTCAGATAAATTGGACATTACAGGTAAGAGAATGACCTCATCACCAATCTCAGTGTTTCAATTGCAGCCACCTCTCAAAAGCCAATTCATAATAGCCTAACTTCAACTCTTAAGTTTTGCTGGCAGCAGAACTACAAAGTAGCTGTTTTCTCCCCAAAACATTAGATCTCACTAGTTAATAGTGAGCCCATTTGGGCATTCTTACTGACCTAAGGCACAAGACACAGGCTCTGTGCTGTGAACAGAGAGGATAACGTGACTGAAGGAGGACACAAACATTCCTGGAGTTACTTGCTTAGCAAACAGGCTCTGATTGGAATCTATTTGCAGTTTTGATAAAAAGTTTAAAAAAAGAGTTTCTTTGGTCAGATTGGCTTATTATTTAATCTGTCTGCAAGGGGCTCAGAGAAACCCTAAAGCAGAATGAGAGACAGAATACAATTCACAGGCTCAAATATGTATCTTTTCCTCCCCACAAAATGTTTCCTCTGAGGAACATTACTGGATCACAGCTGGTCAAAATACTAAATCTTGATTTTCTGGCCAAAATCCAAAATCCACAACTCTTTGGTATGAGAATACTTTAAAAAAAAAAAAAAAAAAGGCAACCCAAAAACTTAAACACTATTTGATCTTTTTTTTTTTTTGTTGCAAACTATGACCTCATGGCAGTAAGACTGCTAAATGAAGGTGTTTAAGTTGGTTTATAGCCATCTGAAATGTTTGAAGCTCCAAGAGCAGGTCTGAGCCAATATCATGTCAACTGAGCTAAAAAGCAATAATAGTTTCTCACCTTCTTAGAGATTACCAGTTAAATAACACACAATAGCGACAGGGCTGCAAAGGGAGGCTGCCAATACCAAGTTAAGGTGAAATCACATCTTTTGGCAGCTAAGAAATTCTGACACAGGCTTTTAAAAAAAATAAACCACACAAAACCAACCCACAGCTCTTCATAAATTAAGCTACCAAGAGTTTTCTCTACTCCAATGTTAAGTTTTAAGCCTCCTCTTGAATCTAGCAGTGTATGAATCAGAATCATAGAATGGTCTGGGTTGGTAGGGACCCCAAGGATCACACAGTTCCAACCCCCTGACACAGGAAGGGACACCAACCTCCAGGCCTGGAGCTACACAAGGTTGCCCAGGGCCTCATCCAACCTGGCCTTGAACACCCCCAGAGATGGGGCACCCACCCCCTCTCTGGGCAGCCCGTTCCAGCCCCTCACCACTCTCTCTGTAAAGAACTTCACTCCATCCCCATTGTCCTGCCAGTCTCTGCCCTTTAACAAGCTGATTCCCCTCCTGTTTCTCTGCTCCCTTCAGGGACTGGCAGGCTGCAATGAGGTCCCCCCACAGCCTTCTCTTCTCCAGGCTGAACAAGCCCAGCTCCCTCAACCTCTCTTCACAGGGGAGGTGCTCCAGCCCTCTGATCATCTCTGTGGCCTCCTCTGAACCCTCTCCAAAAGTTCCACATCTTTCTTGTATTGGGTCCCCCAGCTCTGGACACAGGACTCCAGCTGGGGGATCAAGATACACCAGCGAAAAACAAATTTAAGCCTTGGCACACAACTGGCTTTGGGTGAAGCTTTTAAATGTAGGCTCAAAAGGACGTCTCCCTGACTACAGACAAGACCTCCTAAAGCAGTATCTCATTCGTGCCAGCGTTAGATAAACCTATTGTCCGAGCCATTCACCAGGAAAAGAAAGCTCTTCTCACTGGACTGCTCAAGTTTGTGGTGTGCTCTTTACTCACCATCAATAATCCCAAATATTGGCCCTCAAAAGTTAGAGAGTAAATAAAATTAAGCTGAAGGATAAAAGAGGAAATGAAAGAGTCTCTTGATTTAATGCAACCATGATGTAAAGAGGCTGAGTTGTGAAAGATAAATCTGAACATGCAAAAAAGGAATAAAACAACATTTGAAGTGTGCACACTAGGAGTAAAGTCTTAGTCTCACTAAAAAGCTGGAATAAACTTCATGCTCAAGAAGAATTAAGACAAAAACCCTGCATAGGATCTTTTGCATCAGCAAAAGCTAATCTTGAAAATAAGCTGCTTTTCCAGAAGGCAGAGAGACTCCAGGGCTGAAAAGTTGGAAACAGAGAGAATTATTCCCAAAAGGAAACAGAAAAGAATTGGGGGAGGAGCAGAATTGAGACAGTCTAAATCAACAACAACTTTGGCTCATCATCTGTCACCTTTAGAGACAACATCCAGATTTGATATCAGAAAAATAAGTAAGTTCTTGTGGTTCCTCCACAAGCCTCCATAAGAGTCTGTGTGGGAACTGAACAGCTTTGACTTGATTTCATCTATATAAAGTGCAAATCAAAATTTGCAGTAGGGGTAAGAAAAGTAAACAGAGCAGAATATACGTGCCAGGAGAGATATGAAGAAGGAAGCAAAGCTTGTAGACCTGCAAGCTTGCTGCAATAAATCACGTGTGTTGGGATGTGAAAACACATATTAATCATGGAAGTGTCATGCCTGAGAAAGCAAAACAACACAAATCTCACCAGGCAGAGGGCTCCAGCAGCAATGCAATTAAACCTTGATGCAAAGGCACTCCATGGACCTTCGACAGCCAAGGGCTGCCCCAGAGCTCCAGGCAGAACAATGGCATTTGTGAAAGCCCACAGCAGAGACTTTGGAGACAAATGTGTTTTAAAAAAGGGTAGATGAGGTACTTAGGGATATGGTTTAGCATAGGACAGGAATGGTTGGACTCGATCTTAAAGGTCTTTTCCAACCTAGTGATTCTGATAGAAGTATGCAGTAGGTGGGGTCTTCTACAAAAGCTGGGGGGTTCTTTGTTTTTAATCAGAAGGAGTAAAAAAAAAACCCAAAACCTATTTTGTACTCAAATCTAAACTGACACTTATCTGAGAAAGAAGTTAAGCCTAAATAACTCCGTATTTCAGTTCCTCTAAAAATTGAAGGGGTTCAGTTTTCTACAGAGAAATACAGATGTCTCCAGTCAAAAGCAAAAAACAAGCATGATGCATCAGCTAGGAGCTAAACCCTGTTCAACGAGAAACTAAGGACCCAAAAAGCAATTTTTACTGTTGTGATGAGGATTCGACAGAACTTCAGTTCACCAACACCCAGTTACAGTGCTAAGAAAGGAAACTGAAGACCTGCAGAAATGAAACTAAATGACTTTGGTTTAGGCTGAGAGAGTTGGGCTGGGTCAGCCTGGAGAAGAGAAGGCTCTGGGGGGACCTTAGAGCCCCTTCCAGTCCCTGAATGGTGCATGTAGGAAAACTCAGGAAGAACTGTTCTCAAAGACATGGAGCAGCAATAAGACAAGGGGTGATGGGTTTAAACTAGAAAAGGAGAGATTTAGGTTGGATATTAGGAGAAAGTTCTTCAATATGAGGGTGGTAAATCACTGGCCCAAGTTGGCCAGAGAGGTGGTGGAGGCCCCATCCCTGGAGACATTCAAGGTCAGTCTTGATGAAGCTCTGAGCAATCTAATCTAGTGAAGATGTCCCTGCTCACTGCAGGGGCTGGGACTACATGGCCTTTAAAGGTCCCTTCCAACCTAACCCATTCTGTGATTCTATGAAATGAGGCAATTCAAGTGAATCTGTAGATAAGAAAACCCCATCACTCCCTCACACGCTCTCGCTCTCACCCTGCTAACGAAGGATAACCTGGAACTGCTTTTCTGACTCCAGTTTGCAGCAGAGGATATCAGATGACTCACCTACAGTATCCCAAACACAGGAAAAAAATTCCTGCAAATCTTCATTTTAACAGCTGGTGGCTTTTATGCTTGTTTAAATATATGTAATCAGATATCATCCCCAAGACAGTGGGCATCTGTACTCTGCTACATGTGTGCTGGACTGCAGTGCCCGATTATGGAAGTCTAGCCAGTTTTCCCCTTGAGCCAGACTCCCTGTAAAGCCCCATTTCCATTTATATTGCCTAGGAAGCACTAAGAAGCATTGTTTAGAATCATTAGCCTTTAAAAAAACAAAAAGAAGCTGAAAACGAACAACTATTCATACAACGTTTTGGAGGTGAGAAGGAAATGAGGCATAGACATTTCATGGGGGGAAAGGAGGGAATGTGATATTCCCAGAGAACTATGCTTAATATTCCTACATGTTTTGAAATATTATCCATCTGGGGGGGGAAGAAAAGAGGGAAATAAAAAGGGGGTTTGTCTTGCTAATGATGGTGTATCACCTACAGGAAAATAAACCCCTGGTTGTGTGATGGGAAATCCTCTAAGGCATAATTACATCTGCCATTATCAGTTCCTTCAAAGCCAGCACACACCAGAAAGGAAGAACATAGATCTATGCTTTGAAAGCGATTCCAATCTAACGTGTCTCAGAGTCATCCCATCTCTGCTTCTCCATGATCATAGAATCATAGAATTGTAGGGGTTGGAAGGGACCTCCAGAGATCATCGGGTCCAACCCCCCTGCCAAGGCAGGTTCCCTAGGACAGGTCACTCAGATAGGCATCCAGACGGGTCTTTTCCAGTGCTCTGTCACCCTCACTGGGAAAAAGTTCTTCCACATGTTGGTGAGGAACTTCCTATGCTCCAACTTGCAGCCATTGCCCCTTGTCCTGTCTCCACAGACCACTGAAAAGGGGCTGGCTGATTCCCCCTGCATCCCCTGCTTAAGATAATTATAAACCTTAATTAGGTCCCCCCCTTAGTCTTCTCTTCTCAAGGCTGAACAGCCCCAGCTCACTCAACCTTTCCTCATAGGGGAGATGCTCCAGACCCTTAATCATCTTCGTAGCCCAATATGTATGTAATGTATGATATGTAATCTTCCCACTCTGAGGCGTAAGCCCATGGGCTATAGACTCATAGAATGGTCTGGGTTGGAAGGGCCCCTGAAAAAAAGACAGGGATCTCCTGAAAAAAGCCCAGCAGAGGGCTACAAAGATGATTAAAGGCCTGGAGACTCTCCCCTGTGAGGAAAGGCTGAGTGACCTGGGACTGTTCAGTCTTGAGAAGAGAAGAAGGCTGAGAGGGGATCTGATCAATGGTTATCAATAGCTGAAGGGTGGGACACAGGGGGAAATGGCCAGCCTCTTCTCAGTGTCTGTGAGGACAGGACAAGGGGCCATGGACTCAAATTGGAGCACAGGCAATATACTGGCCCTAAAACATGAAAGGTTTGGCTGTTAGTGCTTTGCAGTTTGTTATTGTATCAGGAACAAGTATCACAGGACACCAGGTTGGAAGGGACATCAAGGATCATCTGGTCTAATTTGTCTTGGCAAAAGCACAGTCTAGACAAGATGGCCCAGTACCCATCCAGATGAATCTTAAAACTGCTCAATATTGGGGAATCCACCACGTGGATCTCTTCCCTGAGGAGATCATTCAAATGGCTGGTTGTTCTTATTGTGAAGAACTTTCCTCTTGTGTCCCATCAGAATCTTCCCAGGAGTAACTTTTCCCTGTTATCCCTCATTTCTCCATCTGACTCCTTGTAAACAGGGAGTCTCCACCATCTTTGATCATCCTCATGGTCCTTCTCTGGACATCCTTTGGCCTGTTGGCATCTTTTTTGTAGAGTAGGGACCAGAACTGAACATAGTATTCAAAATATGTAGCGGGATGACATTTTATCTCTGCTGGTGATGTCCTTGGTGATGCAACACAGCATCCTGTTGGCTTTCTGTGCTGCTGCTGCACACCGTGTACTTACATTGAGCTGCTTGTCCACCAGGACAAGTCCCTCTGCACAGAGTTGCTCCCCAGCCAGGTGGACCCCAGCTTGTGTTTGTCCTTGCTGAACTTCCTAAGGTTCTTGCCAGCCTGCTCTTCCAGCCTATCCATATTTTGGCAGCGTGGCTTCTCCACTTAGTTTGGTATCATCAAATTTCATCAGAGTGCACTTGATCCCATCATCCAGATCACATACAAAGACATTAAACAGCGCTGGGCCCAATATCAATCCCTGGGGGATCCCACTGGTGACAGATTGTCAGTTTGAAAAGGAGCTATCTACCAGCACCATCTGGGTGCAGTCTGTGAAGCCCATTGCCCACCCACTCCATGGACCACTCTTCTAGACCATAACATCAGTTTCTCCAGGAGGAAGCTGTGGGAACTGTATCAAGAGCCTTGGAGAAATCCAGGTAGATTGTACTTCCAGGGTATTTGCACAGGGTGAAGTATATGGATCACACAAGACCAATGTGCAATTTAGGGGCAGTGAATAATTAACCTAGAGACCCTAAAACAGGACAATGTTATGTTTGGGTGGGATTCAGTCATCCAAAGAACGAAGATGAGAACGCAGGACAAACTAATTGGTTAAAGTAAGAGGCCACATGAGCATGTGCAATTCAAAGATTATAAATTTAAAGAATAACATAAAATGGAGAATACAGAGCATCTAACAGCTGCAGAAATGCACTTGCTTAGTGAGTTGTCCTCCACATTTACTAAAGCTCTTCTCAGTTGGTTTAAGGAGAACTGGTCAAACCTCATGTTGAAATGGTTACTCCAAGATAAGCCTACACTAGCTTTACTCCTGTCACAGAAACCCATCATGGCCCTTCAATGAAGGGCACTGCTTTTCAGTCTTTCCCTACCCACAAGAAATTGAGGGCTCATCACGTAGATGATCGTGAAGAGGAGGAGTAAAATAATACTGTGGACATCTTACATGGCTTGTATTTTGGGGGAAAAAAATCACCATCTTCACCAAGCATGTTCACCTCTAGTGAAGAGTAGCTGTTTATGAAAAATACTTACAGTTAAATATTTTATAGCATCCACCCCTTTTTAATTATGAATAAAAATAAAATACTTACCATCTAACCATTAGCCCAAGCTCCAGGAAGTTTTTCAGGTTAGGAAGAGTTTGTCTTAGATCTGGAGTACTCAGCCCATGTTGATATCTAAGCTACAAAAGCAGAAAGAGCTAAAGTTAGCACTGCTTTCCAAATCCCAGATCCCAATGAATGTAACATTATTGTCAATTAAGTTACCAGGTTTTCAAAGAAAAAGTAGGACAGATAATCAAGTGGTTCCAAAATATCTATTCCCTCTCAGGAAATGTTCCATTTAATACTCATAACCTCATACTAGCAAAACCCACACAAGAACAGGGAGAAAATAATCAGTCAATCTGACTGTTAAATCTCAATACACTTTTTTCTGTTTCCTATTTGTACTGGAAGAGCAGCCACACAGCTTAAGGAAAACACAGCCACTGAGAGAAGCGACCAAGATTGAACATGAAGTCCTACATCCACTGATTCACAACATTTATTTGTGTGCAAGTGTCATCTGTCACCCTGAATGTATCAATGTATCACAGACTCACAAGGTTGGGAAAGACCTTTAAGATCATCGAGTCCAACCGTTCCTGTCCTGTGCTAAACCTTATCCCTAAGTACCTCATCTACCCTTTTTTAAGCACATCCAGGGAAGGTGACTCAATCCCCTCCCTGGGCAGCCTGTTCCCCATCCCCACAACTCTGCCAGGGAAGAACTTTTTCCTAACATCTAATCTGAACCTGATTGACTGAACCTCATTGATGCTGGAATCATTACTGGAATTAGTAATGTCAGCTAATAAGAACACATACTGTCACACACTGAACTACATCTGTGTCCTTACACCATTTACACCAACATTTAAACTGCTGCTGTTATTCTCATAATTAAACCCAGCATTCAAACACAAGGTAGTGGAGAGAAAGGCTGCAAACTTGGACTTTACACCAGCTCCTTGCAAACCTCAACTTGTTTTTTACCTTCACATTCTGAAATAAAGCACACATGACATAAGAAGAGACATTGCAGAGGAGGACTTGGGGGTGCTGGTGGATGAGAAGCTTGACATGAGCTGACAATGCACACTCACAGCCCAGAAGGCCAACCCCATCCTGGGCTGCATCAAAGGAACATGGCCAGCAGGTCCAGGGAGGTGACTGATTCTGTCCCTCTACTCCACTCTCATGAGACCTCACCTGGAGTGCTGTGTCCAGTTCTGGAGTCCCCAAAATAAGAAGGACATGGAACTGTTGGAATGAGTCCAGAGGAGGGCTATGAAGATGATTAGAGGGCTGGAGCATCTCTCCTATGAAGACAGGCTGAGAGTGGTAGTTGTTAAGCCTGGAGAAGAGAAAACTCCAGGGAGATTTTATAGCACCTTCCAGTACCTGAAGGAGCCTACAAGAAAGCTGGGGAGGGACTTCTTAGAAGGGCATAAAGTGATAGGACAAGGGGAAATGGTTTTAAATTGGAAGGGGGTAGATTTAGATTAGACATTGGGAAGAAATTCTTCACTGTGAGGGTGGTGAGGCACTGGCACAGGGTGTCCAGGGAGGTGGTGGCTGCTCCCTCCCTGGAGGTGTTCAAGGCCAGGTTGGATGGGGCCTTGAGCATCCTGGTCTGGTGAGAGGCGTCCCTGCTCATGGCAGGGGGGTTGGAACTTGATGATCTTTAAGGTTCCTTCCAACCCAAAGCATCCTGTGATTAACCATCATTGCTGGTTATTATAAACTGCTTAAGAAGTCCTCAAACTAAAAATATCTCTGGAGAAAACAGCACCCGGATGGGGAAGAAGTCTTTCTTTCAAACTTGAATCTCAAAGCTTCAGGGAAAGTTTGCAGGGAAATTTATCCCTCATGCAGTTAAAACATGGGGGAAAAAAGAAATCCCTAAATTCCAGTATTTTTAAGACTATCAGAATGAAGCGGCATCAACCTAATATGCAGCTCTCAATGGAATTCAACAGCCTCTAGAAGTCACAGCTGGCCTCCAATACACACATAGACCAACTGCCCAAAGCAGATACTGATGGAGCTACTTGCTGAAACATGGACCAATCCCAATCCAACTTAAATTCATCTTTTAGACTTACACACCTGTTTCTATAACTCATGGAAGTAAGGTGCAGGCAAGAGTCTTCTAAGTTAGAAAGAATTCTGACTTCTCCCAAACAATGGGCCAATCAGTTTTTTTGCAGGAAAACACTCTTGAAATCGGGAATGATTTCTCTGCTTGTCTGAGTTTTAGAAAGAAAAATTGCTTTGGAAGAAAATCCTCCTCAGTACTGCCTTGTATAACAGGAGGCCATTTATTACACTTTATTATTTCCATATGGACACAGTCAAGTCATATGGTGGGCTTGGATTCATATTTTCTGCTACAATGACAGACCCTGGATTAAGACAACCATACTATATAAATTACTAAATGATCACCACATTCTCCTGATGGGATTACAGTGGATTTGGTTAACCAAAGAACTAGCCTAGGGCAAAAGAAATCATTTAAAAAAAAAAAAAGAAAAAACAAAATCAAAACCATTACATTTGTTCCTCCTACCACAATCAAGTGTTCATACAACAGCCCTTTTTACAGTCATCCTTAAATTCTAAGGTTTCAGAGCATGAAAAGATTTGGATTAAAGGATCTCCCTATTCCCAACAGCCAAGATCAGAGGAATGTGTGTGATATTCTTGTGTCAGAATACGAGCAAAAACACTGTTTCTGCTAAAATACATTTTCATATTGCAAATAGGAGGGATGAAGAGTAAGGGAAATTGGGATGTGTCGTAGTTTTGTGTGGCCGGGTTCTGGCCGAGGAGGGGGCTGCAGGGGGTCTGCTGCAAGGAGCAGCCAGAAGCTCTCTGCAGGCCCCACAGAGCAAACACCAGCTGGCTCCTGGCCGGAGTCGCTGCTGACCAAGGCCGAGCCCATCAGCGATGGTCACCAGCGCCTCTGGGAATCACAGTGAGGAGAGAAAACCCCCAGGCAGGCACTTTGTGCCCCCAGAGAAGGGAGTGAGAAGATGTGTGGATCTGTGCAGGCATCAAGGGCAGGGAAGGGGGGAGGAGGTGCCCCAGGTGCCACAGAGAAAGATGCCCCTGCAGCCCCTGGAGAAACCCGTGGTGGAGCGGGTGCCCCCCCACAGCCCATGGAAGAGGCCCAGACCCCACCTGCAGCCCGCGGAGAGGCCCCACGCTGGAGCAGGGGGAGACAGACAGGAGATGCTGTGACCCACGTTGGAGCAAGCCCCTGCCAGCACTTGCAGCCCATGGAGAGAGACAGAGACACGGAGATGAGCAAGAGAGAGACAGACCCACGCCGGAGCAGGTTTGCTGGGGGGCTTGTGACCCTGTGGGGGACCAGGCTGGAGCAGTCTGGGCCTGAGAGACTGAGAGACACTCTGTGATCTACGACTGCAGCCTTAGCAGGGACCCACGCTGGGGAAGCTGAGGCAGAGCTGAAGCCCTGTGTGAAAAGACTCACATTGGAGAAGTTCCTGGAGGACTGTCTGCTGTGAGTGGGACCCCAGGGTGCAGCAGGGGAAGGGGGTGAGGAATGTGCCCCCCCAGCCAAACTACTACAGGATGTAAGTTTTGTGAAACCTCTACAAAAACCCCATAAACTTTATAAACCGTTATTCTATTTTGGCTTTGTAAATAGCTTAAAAACAAAGCAGTGTTACCTAATACCTCTGTATCAATACAAGCTGACAATCATGTTATTTAACCAAACCTACAAGTAATTCCAGAAAAATTCACCTGCTTTTTAGTGCAGATGAAAAAAAAAACCCAAACAGTTGAAGTATCAGAGCCAGGAGTTAGCTCCCAGGTTTTATTTAGTCTGGTTCCAAAATTACCTCCTCATTATGGCTCCAAAGTTAATTCCTGCTTCACAGAGGTCTGCAAGTCTCACATATCCCCAAAAACGAATTCTTACTACTTCTACTGACTGATGGAACCCACCCCAGGTACAGCACATGGCAAACAGGAGCATGGGAGGAGAAAGAAAACAATATACTAAGAAAGAGATTTCTCTTTTACTTAAGAGAGCAGAACTCCTCTTCCTTCTGCTCTTACTCTCTGCTAATGCTGCATCATTAGTAAAGACCATTCCCCAAACTGTGAAGCGTTTGTAATACACCTTTCCTTAAGTTTATTATTTTTTTAACCACCTATACCATACATACAGGGATCATTACTTCACCCCATCCAAAAAAATAGCAAGTAATAACACAGAATCATTGAGGTTGGAAAACGCCTCCAAAAACATCTAGTCCAACCGTCCCCCTACCACCTATATTATTTACTAGGTTATGTCTGGACAGTGACTCCCTCACCTCCCTGGGGAGCCCATTCTAATGCCCAAAAACTCCTTCTGAGAAGAAATTTCTCCTCATTTCTAACCTGAGCCTCTCCTGGCACAACTTGCAGCCATTCCTTCTTGTCCTATTGCTACTTATCTGCAAGAAGAGGCTGACCCCCAGCTCACCACAACCTTCTTTCAGGGAGTTGAAGAGAGCAGTAAGGTCTCCCCTGAGCCTCCTCCAGACTAAACAGTCTCAGTTCTCTCAGCCACTCCTCACCAGACTCGTGTTCCAGACCCTTCACCAGCTTCATTGCCCTTCTCTGGACAAGCTCCAGGGCCCTGTTGTCCTCCTTGCAGTGAGGGGCCCAAACCTGAACACATTAATATCATCTGTTACAGTACTAGTCACAGAAAACTCTACAAGAGTATCAAAAATTGATTTTTGGAAGAGAAAAACACAGGGACAAGACAGCTGCTTTGCCCACGAGAGTTAAAAGGAACTTCAAGGTAGAATTAAGCATTATGGAAGATGTAGAGAGAAAAGAGAGCTGTGAAACACGAGGGCTGGGTAAGAAAACAAAAGCAGAGCAATCTGACCCTCTTGATTCCCCTGCAAAACTGAGTTCTCATTTGAGTCGTTGCTATTGAACATCACCCTTACCTCCACCCACCCAACCCTAAGTTCCCAAAGGAACAGAGTATCATTTGGAAAAGCAACATTTTACTCAAAAATTAGATTGTTCCTTCAGGCCATGCAAAGAAAATGTGCCTGGTTTAAGTGACCAAGCAGCCAAGATTTGTGTTCAACATTTATGGCTGTGTATTCTCCATGGGACTGTGAGTAAATCATTAATGATGTTCACATAATAAAATACTAGTTGCTATTTCCTTACTAATATTTAGCTCCTATATACAGCTTTGCTTTCCCAAGTGCTTTGTGAAACGTTGCTTGATTGAACAAAAACACAAAGTAAACACGAACTGGAAAACAAATAAGCCAAAGACATAAGATACTTCAGACTGGAGTCTGAGCCTGCTCTTTGAGCAGCACTTACTCCACAGAAACAAGCTGTAGTAGATGAGACACATCATATTTTATCAACAGTTCAATACAGAATCATTTAAGTGATATCTAAGGGGGAAAATCTCACTTTGTAATTTCTTCTAATTACACGGGTTTATTGCTTTTATTCCAACTCAAAAAGTGAAAGCTTCAAGGTTTTATTGCCCTTTGTGCCTTTGGCTTCTGTGTTAACTGACATCATTCTGAGTTATTTACAGATGTAACTCTGTACTTGGGAAAAAAAATCCGACAAAAACCATATTCCCAGATTCACAGAATGGTTTTGGTTGGAAAAGACCTTTAAGATCATTGTTTCTGTAAGATGGTAGAAAACAACTCTAGATACATCCAATTAGAGCACTCCCATCCCCAAACCTCCAAATCTACAAACCCTGTGTGATAAACTGGAGAATGTCAGGATTATGAAGAGACTTTGAAAACAGGGCAGGCAGTATTACGACTGTTGGTAGGTAACCACCTCAGCTCCCTTTGTAAAATCTGAGGGTTTTCTTTGTCCTACAACAATTTCAGGAAGCACTTGTACAGAAGATTCTCAAGGAAAAGGAGATTTGTATCAAGGCCACCTCTACCCCAATAGAAGACCAGTGGGTATTTTATGTTATACTTGTTCTTTATAGCAACATTATAGAAAACCATAAATGCTGAAATAAGCTGTGTTTAAAACGACAGTTCTCAGAGTGAAAGGGAGATTTATTCTTAAAACTTGTATTAGCTTTCTAATAAAATCTTTAAATACTTAATTTCCATCAAAGACTAAGAAAATTGTTGAGCCTACAAAACCACAGCATCAGCTGTAGGTGTGGAATGGCAAACAAATTCAAGTTAACTCATAACAAGCTGGGTATAATTGGTTTTGCCTATTTAGGGGAAAAAAGAAAATAAAAATCACAGAATCACAGACTCACAGAATCACAGGGGTTGGAAGGGACCGGACCTCCAGAGATCATCAGGTCCAACCCCCCTGCCAAAGCAGGCTCCCTAGGACAGGTCACACAGGTCGGTGTCCAGACAGGGCTGGAATCTCTCCAGAGAAGGAGACTCCACACCCCCTGGGCAGCCTGTCCCAGGGCTCCCTCACCCTCACCAGGAAGAAGTTCTTCCCCAGATTGGTGTGAAACTTCCTGTGCTCCAACTTGAGGCCATCACCCCTTGTCCTGTCCCCACAGACACTGAGAGGAGGCTGGCCATGTCCCCCTGTGTCCCACCCTTCAGCTATTGATAACCATTGATCAGATCCCCTCTCAGGCTTCTTTTCTCAAGGCTGAACAGGCCCAGGTCACTCAGCCTTTCCTCATAGGGGAGATGCTCCAGTCCTTTAATAATCTTCATAGCCCTCAAAAATACTCACTCCAGTTTCTACCTGCATTTCCTTCTGTGCAGTGTGTTGAACGTCTGCTGGAAGTTGTCAGTCCTCACCAGTGAATCAACTCCACCCTGAGCATCTCACTCCAGCAATCCAAGCATCATCCAAGTCATTTATTTTGTGAGCCTATTACACTTAGTTAATATCACGCTGGACCATGTAAAAATTTACCACCTTCCTAAAGGTAACACACCCATGATGAAGTATTCACTCACCACGTCACGACAAGCACAGCTTCCTCATTTGTTGACTAATTACAGTACAAATCTGCAAAGGTTTTGCTACTCTCCTACAAAGTCCTTAAGAGATGAAGGACTGGAACTATTAACATTTTTCAAGTAAGTTAGCTTAAAAATAAACCATTTAGCTATCTTTCTATTTCTGGGTAATATCAGATTGCACTCAAGATCAAAATCAGGGCTTTTCCCACTAAGGGGCTGCCTCTTAAGAAAATTAACGATCTCCTGCACTTAGGTGCAAAGAAGAATAGCCCATTTCCTCTACTAATTCCTGTAATGGTATTTAACGACTAATAGTATACCAGCACACACATTTACTTCCAGCCAGAAACCACAGAGTACCTTGACTGGAATAGCCTTTTTTTTTTTTTGGGAGCATGGAATTATTCCGAGCTCATCTGTTCATCATTTCCCACATTGTTTCCCCAGCCATATCCATCTTGTTCTGAGACATGTGGAAGCAGTCTCACAGCTCAGACTACATAAGTAAAGTTCAAAACACCAGCCACTTCGGTACATGTCATGCATAATACTCAAGTCTATGTCGGAGCCTCCAGCATTTTTACACCTCTCTCAGTCTCTACTACCAGTCCTTGATGTTGTAGGATGGTTTAGTATCTATACAAGAGGCAGACCCAACTCACTACTACACTACGCAAGCTCATGTGCTGTTATAGGGAAGTCAAGAGTGATTCTGAATTATTTTCAGTACAATAAGGCTTTTTTTTTTTGGAAAGCATCAGCAGTTAAAAGGACATCTGCTCCCCAAACGTGAAAATCCACAAACAAAAATAGAAGCAAAAGTGTTCTTTCAATCAAGCCTGCAGTACTGGTCAGCAGCCAAGCATTTACATAAGGTTTTTTTTCAGGGGATGTCAAATGCTGGGACAGAAATATAAAATGCAAGTTTTAATAAAATGACATAGTTAATTGTTTTACAAGATCCTGGATGACTTTCCAGAGTATGAAGGAGCACTGGCTGGTGTTCAGATGACTAAGCATCGCAATAATGAAAACAGAAAGTGTTGTTATAAAGCCTGTTGCTATATAAACAACCTTGGGGGATCAGTGAAATAATGACTGCTGCTATATAAACAGTTGTGTGTGTTTATACCTTTTGGGGGAAATGATAAAATTTTAAATTATTTGTGCTCTTAACATGTTGCTTGCCTTTGTTTTATTAAATCTAGCTGGCTGTAGCACTGCTGAACAGCTATGTGGGTTTGCTGAAAAACCTTTAAGCTAACATCAGTGAAACACATTGTGGTATCAATTAGCTCTTCAGATAGCATATCTGGGGGGACCTTATTAATGTTTATAAATATCTGAAGTATGGGATGCAAGGGGAAATGGCCAGCCCCTTTTCAGTGTCTGTGGGGACAGGACAAGGGGCAATGGCTGCAAGTTAGAGCATAGGAAGTTCTGCACCAATATGGGGAAGAACTTTTACCCAGTGAGGGTGAGGGAGCCCTGGGACAGGCTGCCCAGGGGGTGTGGAGTCTCCTTCTCTGGAGATATTCAAGACCCATCTGGATGCCTATCTGTGCAATATGAGCTAGGGACCCTGCTTTGGCAGGGGGTTGGACCCGATGATCTCTCAAGGTCCCTTCCAACCCCTATGATTCTGTGATCTCAAAACTAAACACTTAAAGCTCATTTTGATTTCTCATACATAAAAGACTGTCACTCTACATCTATCAGCTTGGAAGTAAATCTAACCAAGGTTTTTTTTCACCCATTTTTTTTCCTCATTTCTTCTTAAGGAAGCAGGAAAGAGGGGAAAAAAGCGACACAGCAAGCACTGTGATGACACCAAGTCTTTAAGTCTTCAAGCTTGCTCTCTGAAGGAGCAAAGAGAAGATGGGCCCAGCAGCACTAGCCCTCACACAAGCAAGAGGAAACACTCAAACACACAGCTCTTTTTATGGGAATACTGACTTGTCTCTATGCCAAGGCCTGCCTCCCTCTCCTGAGCGGGTTGTCCAGAGGTCCAGCCTGAAAAGCAGATGTTTACTTTGCAATTCTTCTAAGGCTACTAAACTGACAAGAAAAACAAGTTACATCAACAGCCTTGAAGGCCCATGTCCTTCATTAATCCACTGGGCACAGGCTTTAAGAGTACCTCAAGCTGACCCAGCATGCTTAAAAAGCCTTCATTAAAACCATCTTAAAGGACTCCCATCACTATTTTGATTTAGTGATAACAAATAAGGCATACAAAAAGGAATCAAAGCAGTAACAGGAGATAGCAACTCCATTTCATACTGGCCCTTCAAAGGCTGTTACAATCCCGCTGTTAGTTTTAAAACATTCTTAGTCTAAGCCAGCTGGATTTCCCCCCATTTACAAGGTAGAGGTTGCTATCAGTAAGATACTTTCTTCTTCTTTTACTTTCATTGGTTACAGAGATAACTAATGGTCAAGATGATGGAAAGTCTCTGGACTAAGCCAGTTGATGACACAGTTAGGAAACGCTGATCGCAAGGCTGTGGCAAAGGGTCTGCACATGGTAGGTGAGCATGGAGCTCTCACTGCTTCAGCTCTTACAAACTGAACAACAGAGCTAATTCTTTTCTACTTTCTTTGTTTTGCCTTAGAATTTTAAGGAGCTGCTTCTTCCCACAGAATCACAAGGTTGGAAAAGATCTTTAAGATCATCAAGTCCAAGCGTTCCTGTCCTGTGCTAAACCAGATCCCTGAGCACCTCATCTACCCATCTGTTAAACACCCCCAGGGGTGGGGACTCAGCCCCCTCCCTGGGCAGCCTGTGCCACAGCCCCACAACTCTGCCAGGGAAGAACTTTGCCCTCCCAGCTGATCTGACCCTGCCCTGGCACAGCTTGAGCCCATTGCCCCTTGTCCCAGCTCCTGTCCCCTGGCTGAAGAGACCAGCGTCCACCTCTCTGCACCCTCCTGGCAGGGCAGGGGAGGCGCTGAGAAGGTCTCCCCTCAGCCTCCTCTTCTCCAGGCTCAACACCCCCATCTCCCTCAGCCACTCCTCATATGATTTATCCTCCAGATTTGCCTCCTCATATGATTTGCCCTCATATCCACCAAAATACAAAGCCTCATCATTATTCAAACACAGCAGCAGCCGGGATGCTAAAGCTCTGCAACTTGCAATACTCTGCCAAACATTCAGAAATTAGAAGAAAACCTACTTTCTAAAACTGAAATGTAATAACAGGCAGCATTTAATGCTGGATCTCAGTTTCACAACAATAGTGTTTATTGGAGATAGACCACAAGAAAATAAGGAAATAGGAGTACGTGTTTGAGTACATGGAGAACACACTGTAGAACTAAACATTTAGATGAGCCAAAAGCTGCATTTCCTCCAGAAGTCTCTTGCTCCTAGTCATGAAACCCTTCCTGAGAGAACACACAATACCCCTCCAGAGAGATCTCACACATTACCCTTCCTGGTTCCAGTCTGGTGTCCCAGTAAGGATATGGGAAACCATTGTCAAAGACAGGCTGGGGGATACAGCCACTTATAGAAGTCAACTATTCCTGTGAAATTTGGTAGTTAGTGGGCTCATTATAAAAGCAATATATATTGGCCCCCTTGCCCATAAAGGTGCCTCTCATATACCGTGACCATTTTACACAACACTTAGAGGGAAAAAAAAAGGCAATTTAAAAGACAGAGCAGTTACTGGCCTCAGGAAAGCTTCACCCCCCTTCTCCAAGGCAGCACTCAAATAACTAGAACCGTGTTTACTGTTCACCCAGTCTTGCTGCGTTAGAGCCTGATGAGATGAAAGTACCCAGCGTGACCTTCCCAGGTTGGGGTCAGACCTTCTTGAAACGCCTCCGTATCACCAAGCGATGTTTATTGGATTATAAGGCACAGGCACACTTACTTCCTATGACCTCATTCAGCCTCAACTTTTTTGTATTAAAAATCATTACATCAGGCAGAGAACAAAAGGTCAGATGTGCAGAAGCCAGAAGGAGAAAAGACAAATAACATTTTGCACCTACATGTTAAACATGACGTTTGCTTTCTGTGTTTGGCTCCCAAGCATAATCCTGCACTGCATGAGAGCACCTAAAGCTCTTCACCTATATACACCATAAGGGTGGTAGTCTCAGGTCTGCACTAGAGGGTGCAGAGAAATCACCCACCCTGTCCTGGCCACCTTACCCAATCCAGCTATCACAGCAAATACAGAGAGCCCAAACTCATCAGCCAGGCTGCATGGCTGGGCTGGGGTTATTCCATCAGCTCCCAGAGTGGATGAAACAGTCACAGAAGGGTTTGGGTGAGAAGGGTCCTCAAAGCTCATCTAGTTCCCACTCCCTGCCATGGGCAGGGACACCCCTCACCAGCCCAGGGTGCCCCAAGCTCCATCCAGCCTGGCCTTGAAGCCTGCCAGGGAGCCAGGGGCAGCCCCAGCTTCTCTGGGTACCCTGTGCCAGGGCCTCCCCACTCCCCAGGAAGGATTTCTGCCTCCCAGCTCCTCTCCAGCTGCCCTCCTGCAGCTGAAGGCTGTTCCCCTGGGCCTGGGCCTCCCTGCCCTTGGCACCAGTCCTTCTCCAGCTCTCCTGGAGCCCCTTCAAGGGAGGGGAAGGGGCTCAGGGCTCTCCCCAGAAGCAGCCCTCTCTTCTCTGGGCTGAGCCAGCCCAGCTCTCCCAGACTGGCTCCAGAGCAGAGGGGCTCCAGCCCTCGGATCATCTCCATGGCCTCCTTGGGACTCACTCCCACAGCTCCATGTCCTCCTTTGACTTGGGGACCCTCGAGCTGGAGACAGCACTGCAGGGTGGTCTCCTGGTGATGCATCTGCACTAGATGGCCTTTAAAGGCCCCTTCCAACCTAATGCATTCTGTGATTCTATGTTAGCATGATTTCTCCCCCCATTAAGAGTTTTCAATGTGGCAGAAAAGAGAGAAGGTTCCTGCTGGAAGACACAGGTCTACAAGGCCCATGAATTCCACAGGTATGCCAAACTCAGGACAAGATGTTAAAACTTACTATCTGGAAGTCATGCTTTGTCCAGGGCACACACCTTGCTCATTAGGAAAAACTCTATTTTGCACCTTTTTCCTGCACTAACACACTGGGCCATGGCTTGGTATCTGGCTTCCTACTTTCCCATCCCTTCCAATTTCAAAATCAAGTGCTTATATATACTACAAAGCAGTTTAACTTGGCAAATCACATGTATTTATGTCAGCTTAGCTATATCAGGAATCCATTTTCCTTTGATTACTGAATTTTGATTCTATTTTAAACACATACTCTTTTTTTATTAAAAAAAAACCAACAACTTAGTGGGCTGAAGAGTCAACACACAGAGATGATGACAGCTACACAGTACACAAGTGATGTAACATGCAGAGCATGCTTGTAAGGGATGGACCCCCAAATTATTTTGGAGAAGCAACTCTAGGCACTGCTGGTGCTGTCACCTCTCCTATTCCACTCAACTACATTGCCCACCACACCTCACCTGCAACCAGAGCAAGTAGTACAGCCTGGGCTCAGGATAGAAGGTAGATTTAGTCTAGATATAAGGAAGAAATTCTTCCCTGCGAGGGTGATGAGACACTGGAACAGGCTGCCCAGAGAGGTGGTGGATGCCCCATCCCTGGAGGTGTTCAAGGCCAGGTTGGATGGGGCTTAGAGCAACCTGGTCTATTGGAAAGTGTCCTTGTTCATGGCATGGGGGTTGGAATAAGATGATCCCTAAGGTCCC
This sequence comes from Hypotaenidia okinawae, assembly GCA_027925045.1. NCBI lineage: Eukaryota > Metazoa > Chordata > Aves > Gruiformes > Rallidae > Hypotaenidia > Hypotaenidia okinawae. The sequence goes on from BSDF01000001.1 coordinate 214,272,428, forward strand.
TTCCAACCCAAACCATTCTATGATTCAGGTGCAGAGATCCATACAGGTTGGAAAGCCAAGATCTGCTCCCCCAGAGCAAGCTAACCTTGGCCTTTACTGATCTGTACAGATTGCTGATGGGCAACAATAGGCAGGCTTTCATCTCAATCAAAGGGCGACTGTTGTTACAGCTAATCCAACCTCATTTCAACCTATTTTATCTTGGCATGGGTGATAGGAAAGGAAAAAAAGAAAGCCTTCCAACAAGTTTGCAAAAAGCATATGTAAATTCCCCAATTCTAAATGATCTGGCTAGGTATCAGCCCACTGCTACCCTAGGAGACTTTCAGGAATGAAAGTTCTCCTAAAAGCTTTTGGCTCTGTGCAGCTGGAGAAGGTACTTTGTGGTTTTTCAGGTGCAGTCCCTTCCTCTCAACATTAAAATGAATGCTTGGCACTTTACAAGATGAGGACTCGGCTCTGGCTTCAACCTGTGCTCTTTCAAGAACACTTTTCCCTATGCAGTTAAATTGGCCACAGATTCAGACAGTGCATTCTTTCTGAACTCTTGCCTTTTATGATCTTAGTTTAAGGGGCCTCATAAAAGATGTAGTGTGCAAGTCACAGTATCCTACACTCAAAGGGTTGTAACCACTGCATCCACACCGATACCCACAGAACTCCTAAAGACACTTCTGCTCCATGGTGTTTATTGCCAAAACAAATTTCTAGCCCTAACATTTCTGCTGTTCAAATTCCCATGGAAAAGTTTAATAGTTTCTATTATGAAGTTGATTTTCTCACATGTTAGATAGCCAAACAGAGCCAAGAACTGGACATCTTGCCTCATTTCATGCTTAAGACCTGAATTTTAAGTTCAGTTTCTTACATATGGCACCAGTGCATAAGCATTGAACTTTTATTCCACCCAGCTATTAGAATCATAGAATCATAGCATCATAGACTGGTCTGGGTTGGAAGGGACTCCAAGGATCACACAGTTCCAACTCCCCTGCCACAGGCAGGGCCACCAACCTCCAGGCCTGGAGCTACACAAGGTTGCCCAGGGCCCCATTCAACCTGGCCTTGAACAGCCCCAGGGATGGGGCATCCACCACCTCTCTGGGCAGCCTGTTCCAGCCCCTCACCACTCTCTCTGCAAAGAGCTTCTCCCTAATGTCTCATCTAACCCTTCCTTCCTTCAGCTTCACTCCATCCCCCTGATCATCTCCGTGGCCTCTGAATCCTCTCTCCGGCAATTCTACATCTTTCTTGTATTGGGGGCCATGGCTCTGGACACAGGACTCCAGCTGGGGCCTCAGGAGGGCAGAGTAGAGAGGGACAATCCCCTCCCTGTCCCTGCTGTCACCCCTCTGCTGATGGAGCCCAGGATACTATTGGCCTTCCGAGCTGCAAGAGCCACTGCTGGCTCATGTGAAGTTTCTCATCCACCAGAACCCCCGGGTGCTTCTCAGCAGGGCTAGAAAGATATCACTTTGACTGCAACTCAAGTACGTCAACGAGTACTTAGCTTTTCTTCTAGGCTTCTATGAGCCTTACTTACCTTGTACATCAGACAAGCAACTGAAACATAAAACACCACTCCCAGGAGAGCAGCACTGGCTGATCAACATCTCTAGCAGGTTACATAAAGCATGCAAAGATCGTCTGCCACCATGTGGACACAGGGAAAGAGGGCTAGACACAAGTTACTTGCTCTGATCTGTGCTGCACTGATGTGAAAACAAACATCCTTGGGGGAGCTGACAAAAGCCTGTTTGAGTGATTATTTCGTGGCAAATAGCAAAGTTCGTCTGTTGCTAATGAGTGTCAGATGAAAGCAGAACTATTCTTTGGCCAGGGCTGAGCAAATCCTGCCAATGTGAATAGGAGCATTAGTCTAACATCACTCAATAGTTGTCTGACAAAACAAATCAAGGCTGGATCAGAAGAGAAGCGTTGCCTTGCGAGGCAATCGCGAGCGCTCCTTCAGCCTGAACAGCAAAAAAACCCACCCAAACCCACAACCTTAACTCATGCAGGGCAACAACTCAAAAAAAGGTTTTACAAAACCTGGAAGTGATGTCTGGGAAGGTTTGTCCTGACTGCCACCAACATGACTCTAAGGGGTCTCACACCCATCAGCATTAAAAAGACAGGGATCTCCTGGAGAGAGTCCAGAGGAGGGACAGGGAGATGATGAAAGGCCTGGAGCATCTCCCCTATGAGGAAAGGCTGAGTGAGCTGGGGCTGTTCAGCCTGGAGAAAAGAAGACTAAGGGGGAACCTTATTAATGTTTATAAATATCTTAAGTATGGGATGCAGGGGGAAATGGCCAGCCCCTTTTCAGTGTCTGTGGGGACAGGACAAGGGGCACTGGCTGCAAGTTGGAGCACAGGGAGTTCTGCACCAACATGTGGAAGAACTTCTACCCAGTGAGGGTGAGGGAGCCCTGGGACAGGCTGCCCAGGAGGGTGTGGAGTCTCCTGCTCTGGAGAGATTCCAGCCCCGTCTGGACGCCGACCTGTGTGACCTGTCCTAGGGACCCTGCTTTGGCAGGGGGTTGGACCTGATGATCTCTCAAGGTCCCTTCCAACCCCTGTGATTCTGTGCTTCTGGCTTACAGGCCTACAAGGAACCCAAGCTGAGACTCAGAATAAGAAATCCAGAATATCAACACATTTACTTCCACCCCCTTCAGTGGCTGACTGAAACAGCAAATCATCATTTGGGACTCAGAGTAGCACATAAGTTGACTGTACCAGGAAAGAAAATAGCTGCAGTGAATCCCCTCCTGACAGGGACCCGAAGAAACTACAGGTATAAAGCAATTATATCTTCTCCAAGGAATCCTGTGACCAGACAAAGAATAGTAATACCTGTCAAGTATGATGCAAGAGACCACCTCTTAAATACTTACAGGAATTGGAAGTTTCATGAACAAGGTGGTCACACTCCCTTCAATGGCAACATGTCATATATTCATAGGTTAGAAATAGTGACCAAACCAGGAAAGAAACCATGTAATATCACCTTGTATACAACTTCAGGCCAGGTATTCTCCAGTAGTAACACTGAGTGCTCACTAAGGACTCACCTCAAGAAGGATGGTCACAAAAATAAGATCATCTCTTCATAAATAATGAAGAACCTACACCAAGGTCAGGCTGAAACAATGAAGGCTCCAGGAATGAAGGAAAGAGATAGCAAAGCCTTTTAGTAAACAGCAGAAGAGCTTCAGGCCTGAGATTAGAAACTCAAAGCCACCACAGTCTCACATCCCTGCACTCTAAGGTTTAAAAAAATAAAGAACTCAGAAGAAAAATATCTGGAGGGCAAAGATCACTGCTCAAGGACTTGATGATCAAAGGGCTGGACCAATTATGCTCTGAAGATGGTCTGAGAGAGTTGGGCTGGCTCAGCCTGAAGAAGAGAAGGCTGATTCAGAGGAAGGCTTCAAGCCCCTTCCAGTCCAAGAGCAGGGAGGGCCAGGCCCAGGGGAACAGCCTTCAGCTGCAGGAGGGCAGCTGGAGACGAGCTGGGAGGCAGAAATCCTTCCTGGGGAGTGGGGAGACCCTGGCACAGGTTGCCCAAAGAAGCTGTGGCTGCCCCTGGCTCCTTCGCAGGGTTCAAGGCCAGGTTGGATGGAGCTTGGGGCACCCTGGGCTGGTGGGGGATGTCCCTGCCCATGGCAGGGAGTTGGAACTAGATAAGCTTTGAGGTCCCTTCTCACCCAAACCCTTCTGTGACTGTTTCATCCACTCTGGGAGCTGATGGAATAACCCCAGCCCAGCCATGCAGCCTGGCTGATGAGTTTGGGCTCTCTGCTGTATTTGCTCTGATAGCTGGATTGGGTAAGGTGGCCAGGACAGGGTGGGTGATTTCTCTGCACCCTCTAGTGCAGACCTGAGACTATCACCCTTCTGGTGCATATAGGTGAAGAGCTTTAGGTGCTCTCATGCAGTGCAGGATTATGCTTGGGAGCCAAACACAGAAAGCAAACGTCATGTTTAACATGTAGGTGCAAAATGTCCCTGCCTATAGCAGGGGGTGGGAACTAGGTGATGTTTGAGATCCCTTCCAACCTAAACCCTTCCATGATTCTGACTTGTGAGAGCTCAACTTGGCAAGGTCCATGCCCATGCCATAGCTGAGCTGCATGCCACATGCATTATATGCCCAGAGCAATGAGAAGTCTCCAAGAGATACTAGCTTGCCCACCCTGTGTTTTCAGCACCCACTAAATACCCACAATGTTTCAGTGAGCACCTAACACCCATCTGCTATACCAGGAGGTTTTACAGTATAATCTCACCTCCTCACTTGTGAAAATCAATGCAGCAGTTAAGTTCTTTACAGAGAGAATGGTCAGGGGCTGGAACGGGCTGCCCAGAGGGGTGGTGGATGCCCCAGTCCCGGGGGTGTTCAAGGCCAGGTTGGATGGTGCCCTGGGCAACCTTGTGTAGATCCAGACCTGGAGGTTGGTGGCCCTGCCATAACTTAACAGCTTCAGAGTTTGTGGGGCTGGCTACCAGCACCTAATAATCTCCCAGCACCTAATTCTTTTGAGAGCTGAAGCAATTCACTTCTAGCATTCTGCATTGTGCTTCAATGCTCTGGAATGACAGTGATTTTGTTTGGTTGGGTTTTTACCACATCTATATGTTTGTTGGGAGTCAAAGAGCTGAAATCTTCACTGGAAATTTATCATCTTACCTAATATCATCCAACAGAAAAAGCTCCTCTGTGAACTTCGTGAGGGATTCGACTTTACAAAGAGAAAACAGGGGGATTGAAACAATTTGTGCTCACGTACAGATGGAAGTTATTAGGAACTCTCAGAATTAACACACATTGTTTTGACTTTGGAATGTAACAGCAAAGCAAGTTTCTCCAAATAAATGCTCTACCAAGCTAGCACTGGGCTGCTTCTAATTCCAGCTGAATTCTCCCGAGTGCAAGATGTGGTTTTCATTGTTATTATCCTGCTGTTTTACAAAACAGGACCACTTTATCTCTAGAAGAGTTTTGATTTCAGTAATTTTGCTTAATATCCCCCCAGTCTCACTTCTTCCCCACTCACATCTCTCCTTGCCATCACCACTCCACGTAGTTGTGAAAGAAAAAAAAACAACCACAGAAGATATAAAACTCTGTGCAACCAGGGAAGCTTCTACAAGTGCCAAGGGCATCCTGGCTTGTATCAGAAATAGTGTGGCCAGTAGGTCTGGGGAAGTAATTGTGCCCCTGGACTGGGCACTGGTGAGGCTGCACCTCGAGTGCTGGGTCCAGTTCTGGGCTCCTCAGCATCAGAAGGACACTGAGGTCCTGGAGCGAGTCCAGAGAAGGGCAACCAGGCTGGGGAAGGGGCTGGAGGGCAAATCCTCCGAGGAGCAGCTGAGGGAGCTGGGGGCGTTGAGCCTGGAGAAGAGGAGGCTGAGGGGAGACCTTCTCACCACCTACAACTACCTGACAGGAGGGTGCAGAGAGGTGGGCGCTGGTCTCTTCAGCCAGGTGCCCTGTGATAGGACAAGGGGAAATGGCCTCAAGCTGCCCCAGAGCAGAGTCAGATCAGATATTAGAAAAAACATTTTTACTGAAAGAGTTGTCAGGGCCTGGAACAGGCTGCCCAGGGAGGGGGCTGAGTCCCCAGCCCTGGATGTGTTTAAAAAAAGGGCAGATGAGGTACTTAGGGATCTGGTTTAGCTTAGGATGGGAATGGTTGGACTTGATGATCTTAAAGGTCTTTTCCAACCTTGTGATTCTGTGAAATCCTTTCAGGTATTTCATTAGGATGACACAAGTTTTTCTGGGCTCTTTGTTTCTCACCCACAGTGATCAAGTCTTGAATGCATGATTTGAGCAGGGTGACTGAGACCTAAGCTCTTCTCTTAATGCTCCCGTAGAGTCAGCACCATTCCTCCCAGACACTTCCAATCCTCCCACAGCACCCAGAAGGAATTAAGCAACTGATCTGCATTTATTCATGACAGAATAGTTTACAGGACTGGTTCTCTGAATTAAGGCCAATACCTTTGGGCCTTAAAAGGATTTCCCCTCAGTTTGCAACGGTCTAGAGATAAGAAAGAGCCACCTGCTCATTCTCCATCCAAGCTTATTTTTACACCTCTATATCAGCTAAGCATATCTGGAAGCTTCTCCTGTGGCAGCCTTAAGATCTTCTGAAAGCTACTTGAATTGGACAGTTCCACCCTCCAAAGGAACACACTAAAGATTCAATCTCAAATCAGTGATGTATTTCTGCATGTTCTCTACCTGTTCAGCTTTCACAATGGAATTTCCCCTTGGTAGAGCCATAAAAACCTGCAATATTTGACCAAGAATATCAAAACAAAGGTGACTACAACAGTTTATATGGACTTTTTGGTCACATTGTCCCAATTAAATAAGTAGTAGAGCTCCCCAAAAAAACCTCAGATTTACTTTTGTTATGTTTTTATATTCAACAGCATATAAATCTCAAGCATTAACACATGAACCACTGGTGTTGTATGAACCATTGAGGTTGTACAAACCACTTCAAAGCTTGGCCATTGACTACTCTGTCTTGGACCAGCACCACTGAGCTCAGGTAGATTTGGAAACTTTTATACAAATACATATTCAAAAATTTTCATTTACTTATTAGTGAGTTTTCACACAGACCAGTGACACCAGAAACCAACTGCAAGGACATAGAAGGCAATCTAGGTGAGTGACCATGTGTTGAACTGTTCCTAGTCCTTCAGAACCAGGACAAGAACAAAGTCACAATGAGATTTCAGTAGGTCCAACAGTGGTAACAACTCAGAAGGAGGAAAAAAAAAACAAAACAGGAAAAACAAGTGAAGCCAACAATAAAATACTCCAGGCAGAAGTGCCAACTAACCCAGACTACAAGAACTACAAACTTGGGCTCATAATCCCAGCCAAGAAAGCAGCACAGAGAGTTTGCATCACAAACTGGGATGGCAACTCCAGAACAGATAACAAAACCATGAAAGGCTGAAAATTAAAGCAAGCAGCATCACGACTCACAAGTCAGAGAATGAACTAATGTATTTACATAAGGAGAGATTAAAGAAAGCATTGATTTGCTAGGAATGGAGAGGGAAAGCTATCAAAGCTTTTGAAGGAAAGAATATTTAATCCCTTTCTCTCACTAGTCTTCCCTATGAAAGTCAAGTGTGAACAGCTGGCTGCCATTATTAATACCAGCAGAGTCACAGTCTGATTTTATTAACAGCTTGGTTAAGTGAATTTCCAAGATTAGCAGGACTTGATTAACTTTGTCCTAAGATATTTTAGCCTTTAAGTAATTTCAGAGCTGTTGGAGGTTATCTTCCAAAATACACTAAGCCACGGCAAGATACCAGAAGTCTGGAGAATGGTAAATGCAATCCAAGCTTAAAAAACAAGCACTACAGAAAGACACAGAAACTTCACTTCAATTTGGGGTAGGGAATGGGGAAAAAGGGGTGGAAGAGAGAACTGAAGATACAAATCAAACAACTAGAAAACCAAGTATAAAAATAGATCTGATTTTTCAAGAACCAGCCAAATGTGAATTTGTCATATTTCTCTTGGAATTTAAATAAATCTCTTGGCACTTGATGGTGCAATATGCTCACAAGCATGCTGGAGAAATGGGATATTGATGAAGTATGAATGAACAGAGAGCAAGTAAGTACTCATTGGGTGTCATTAAACAATGGTTCACTGCTGTAAATGGAAGTGCTGGTGAAGCAGGACTCCACCTGGGTCTAGGCTTTACTCCAGTTATAGTAATACTTTAATTAGGTGAGCTGGACGGAGAATAGGCTCAGACACAGATAGCACAGAGCTGAGGTTGAGTGCTCAACCTACTTTTCCCCATCTTGTACATTATGTGTGCAGCATTTCTCCTGCCCTACTCACTGTTTTGAAGGCAACAGCTTTGGGCACTCACTTCAAGACAGATGTGGATTCAGATGGAGAATAGGAGCCAACAAGCATGCTCAAGGTCCATGAGATCCACACAATCCAGGAGATAACACTTGAGACAGGAGAAGCTGTCTCTCAGTGCGTAAAAGTTTTGCAAAGAGGATGTGAATTGAATCAATAGATTCTTATCATAAATGAGTATGTGGTTAAAGAGAAGCAGGATAGGTTTGGATTAGAGGTCAGAAAAGACTTTCATGGCCAGGACACCAATCATTGGCAAAGACTACATCAATCACAGGCTTTCCTTCAGGGAAAGGTACCAGGGATGGCACAGGAGCAGCTGACCCTACCCCAGGACTCAGCAGCAATGTAAATGTCCTCCCCATGTCCCTTCCAGAGCAGATTTTTTGTATGTTTTCTGAATTCCACACAAAGTGTATTACCTCCAATACAAGTTTCTAAACTCTCCTGCGTTTGCCAAGGTACATGATGATTTTTAAAATACATTAAAAGCAAGGAAGTAAGGATGATTAGGGGGCTTTTTATTTTATTATAAAGTCATGCATTTCCAGGACTTAATGTCTTCCAGCTTGTGTTTTATTACCACGAGTATAGGGGTAAGACACTAATTAATAATACAGCTAAATTAAAGATACAGCAATAAGGATGAAATGAATGGATCTTCAAGTATGGCAATAAAAATAACAATAACAAAATATTTACAATTTCCCAAAGAGCATGTATAGGCTCACATCGTTAACTATTTGAAAAGGAAAACACTCCTAATGAGCTGGCAAGCCCTTCTCTAAGCACCAGAGAAGAAAATCTCAAGGTAAGTGAAAAACAATGATTTGGAGAACCCCTCCACTCGTTCACCACACTGAACAGCATCACAAGAGAGCAGATGCACACTCAAGGCCATACTGACACAAAGCACGTAGTAGATAGAAAGAAATTTAAAAATAAAGTCTCAGTGTACCAACCTGTGCTATATTTTTGTTGAGAAGATAGACTCCATATTCAAACTGAAGCTTCTCCCCTCCTTTTGGATATAAAGGAAATCTGGTGAGAAAGAAAAAGGGAAAAAAAGAATGCATTTAAGGTGAAATTATTTAAATGCTTAAGTAAACTGGAAAAAGCCACACATTCCTTTTCTGAGAAGGTAAAGATTTAAAAAGCTTGACTTTCCTGGATAACTTCTCCCAGGACCCCCTCTGGCAGGATGGACTTAGGAACCCTCCAAACTTCCAGTCAATCAACCTGTAAAACCCCCTGATGTTGGAATTCAGCTAATGAGCTACGTTTTCTAAAGTATATTAAAGCATTCTAAAGATGCTTTATGACTCCCCCCAGTGCTGCAACATTCACAGAATCACAAGGTTGAAAAAGACCTTTAAGATCATCAAGTCCAACAGTTCCTGTCCTGTGCTAAACCAGATCCCTAAGTACCTCATCTACCCGTCTTCTAAACACATCCAGGGATGGGGACTCAGCCCCCTCCCTGGGCAGCCTGTTTCAGGCCCTGACAACTCTTTCAGTGAAGAACTTTGCCCTCCCAGCTGAGCTGACCCTGCCCTGGCACAGCTTGAGCCCACTGCCCCTTGTCCCAGCTCCTGTCCCCTGGCTGAAGAGACCAGCGCCCACCTCTCTGCACCCTCCTGGCAGGGCAGGGGAGGCGCTGAGAAGGTCTCCCCTCAGCCTCCTCTTCTCCAGGCTCAACACCCCCAGCTCCCTCAGCTGCTCCTCAGAGGATTTGCCCTCCAGCCCCTTCCCCAGCCTGGTTGCCCTTCTCTGCACTCGCTCCAGGACCTCAGTGTCCTTCTTATGGTGAGGAGCCCAGAACTGGACCCAGCACTCAAGGCACAGCCTCACCAGTGCCCAGTCCAGGGGCCCAATCCTCTCCCCAGACCTACTGGCCACACTATTGCTGATACAAGCCAGGATGCCTTTGGCCTTCCTGGCCACACTGGTGGCTCATGGTCAGTCAGCAGTGACCCAGCATCCCCAGGTCCTTCTCTGCCTGACAGCTCTCCAGCCAGTCTCCCCCAGCCTGTAGCGCTGCCTGGGGTTGTTCTGTCCCATGTGCAGCACCCTGCACTTGTTGTTGGTCTCAGCTAAGTGAAGCATGCTTTACGAAGCACGCAGCACACCACCAGATCCCACGTTATCCCTTTGTATTCAGACATTCACTTTTGGTCAGCTCATTTCTAAAGAGAAGTAATCTTTTAAAAATGGTGTTCTCTCTTGATCTTATTTTGGGATTGAGAGAGCACAAATGTCTTCACACACCGAGGACATTGACCATCACACCAGAACAACGCTCAGGAAATATAAGCAATTCCTTTCAAAAAGCCTCACCTGCTTATCAGGCTCTAGTCAGAGCATCAGGATCCCTCCAGCCCTTGGCAAATACTGTATTCCTAATGTTTATTTCTCCTTTTTAATAAAGAAAGTATTTTTTCCCAACTTTAGAATCACAGAATCACAAGGTTGGAAAAGTCCTTTAAGACCACTGAGTCCAACAGTTCCTGTCCTATGCTAAACCATATCCCTAAGTACTTCATCTACTTTAAATACCCAGATGCAGCAAATAGCTTATAAAGAAATAGCAGTGTGTGAGATCAGCAACCCAAAACTTTAGCCCCTCAAGTACTGAAGCTGTTGGACAGTCTGCATTAAAGAACATATTATTACTCCTGTGTTCTAGCAATATGTGCTTAATTGAAGCAGTTTTCAAACAGATTTAATTTGGCTTGTCTTCTGACTCTTCCTTTACCACCAAGAGGTTATGAGGTCATCACAGTCAATTCAGTAATCTCAGTCCAATCTAAACTTTATGGGAACTACATCATGAAATGAGCTTTTGCCTTTTCAAGAACCGTATGTCCTGCAGCTCCTAATCAAGATACTGAGTGTATTATCTGCACAAAACCCACATTACATCAGAAACCAAAGGCTCTCTCAAACAGAAGATAACAAATACAGGAGATCAATATCTACTAGAAACAACACACATCCTAGAGGGGTGATTACACAGAGTGTATTTTATCATCAATCAGCCCTGCAGTAGAGTGCATTTGCAACTTTTAAGGAGAATTATATAGCGCCGTTAAAGCTAAAGGTTAACAGGTCATGATCACAGCAGATCAAATATTAAGACATCAGCTTCAAGTTTTATGCTACTTTCAAAGGCACTAGGTCACTTGAAGTTGAGGAATATAAAAATCACCATGAATAGTATACATCCAGCTCACCTTGCTTAATAGATCTATAAATCCAACTAGTTCCCCATGCAAGAAAATAAAACCTTTCAAAATGAACACATGCTGTAAGAATTCCCCTGCACAGTAAAGTGTAAAACACAAACCAAGACAAATTCATGTCAACATATCTATAATTATGCTACCTAAGTAGAGGAGGATTTAGATTTAAAGGTTACCTTTACAATTAATCACAGAATCACAGGGGTTGGAAGGGACCTCCAGAGCTCATCAGGTCCAACTCCCCTGCCAAAGCAGGCTCCCTAGGACAGGGCACACAGGTCGGTGTCCAGACGGGGCTGGAACCTCTCCAGAGAAGGAGACTCCACACCCCTCTGGGCAGCCTGTCCCAGGGCTCTGTCACCCTAAAACTAATTGAGGCTTGACAATAAAAAGCACTATTAGAAACACAAACCACGTTTCAGTAGGTAGCAGTTCAGCAACTCACTAGTAATGGAAGCTACATATTCTATCCTTAGAGACAGAGCTCTTCAATACATACACTATAGAAAAGAGGATAAAATACAGTTTGCAGTGCTCCCTACCATCTCCCACAGCCAGTTTCTTTGAAGCAGTACAGATTAAGCTTTTCTGTTCATCACACTGGTGCTGGTTCTTAGCTAATATTCACATTCCTAGCCTCTAATTCCCACTAATTAAACTTGAAAGACTCTAAAGTGTATACATCCTCATGTCAGCTTTCATAACATCATAATTTATATGGAAGTCTTGAAAAATGTCAGTGGATGTCTTTCTATACACACTTTTATGGCTTGGAGAAAAATATTGCCAACTTGGATGTCTCTTTCTCTGTGTGTTACCTTCCTTGCCCATTAAACCTGCTCACAAGGGATAAACTTAAAGGAGAGGAACCACAACATTTTATACAGTGCTTCACTGAGTATAATCAAATACAACTTTAACTGTTGGTGCCCTGTTTGAAATTCTTCTTGCCTACAGAAAATCACGACTGTAAGCTCCATCCCTCACTTTGGCCTGCTAGAAAGAGTTAAATCTGTAAGGTTGCAGTTATACTTCCTCAAAAAGTACCTTTGAAAACTACTATTTTAGCATTTTTACAACAACAAAGTGCTCAACATGCAACATGGCATCTGGCTGCCCCACTCTACTCCAACAAGTGTCTGCCTTGGTTTTAGTCTTGCTGTCATGCTTGGGAAAAAAAGATTATTAAGCTCCTTTAAAGCAGAACTCATATACTTACTCTAAGATGACAATATCAGAAAGCTATAAGAGTATTTATAAGTATATATATATATATATACACACATATATATGACAATATAAGTGCCTATAGGAAAGCTGGGGAAGAACTGTTCCTAAGGGCATGGAGTGATAGGACGAGGGGTGATGGGTTAAACTGGAAAAGGGGAGATTTAGATTGGATATTAGGAAAAAAATTCTTCATTACAAAGGTGGTGGATCCCTGGTCCTGGTTGCCCAGAGAGGTGGTGGAGGCTCCATCCCTGAAGACATTCAAGGTCAGGCTTGATGGGGCTCTGAGCGACCTGATCTAGTGACGATGTCCCTGCTTACTGCAGGGGGGTTGGACTAGGTGGCCTTTAAAGGTCCCTTCCCTTACCTTACCATCCTAAGATAAGAAAAGCACAAGGACTAGTAGCAGTAAAGGGAATAACAAGCTGGCAGCCATGTGGAAAGGCAGCTTTAGGATCTACAACCACTCTACCAAAGATGCTGAAATTAAAGAAGTCCATTCAGAAGGTGGAGAACACTGTGTGAGCGATCCAAACTGCACACAAGACTGATGTTAACCAGACGGTCAATATGTGCCTTTAAGATCTAAGATAACATAAAGATGACTCTCAATTTTAAAAGCTTATGTTTGCTTTGGAAGTTTTACGTTTTGCTTATTTAATCCTGAAGGACTGTGACAAACACAAAGTTTTTATTAATTTCTTTGAGTCATGTGTTCTGGTTTATAAGACTCACTGGGCTACGAGTCAGATGACCTGAGCTACCCAGCTGTACCACACTTCAGCAACAGAGGGAAATCCCTAATAAACTGAAAAACATACACATGCATTGCATTTTTATACACATAGCACACCTCCCCTTTCATGGCACATTGCTTTGGACTGAAGTTGTATTCTTCCACTTGTGATATCGCAGTGACAGAACAGTTTCTTCCATGAAAAAACAGAAAAATATCATTACAGCCTCAATCACAGAATCACAGGGGTTGGAAGGGACCTCCAGAGATCACCAGGTCCAACCTCCCTGCCAAAGCAGGCTCCCTAGCTCATATTGCACAGATAGGCTTCCAGACAGGGCTGGAATATCTCCAGAGAAGGAGACTCCACACACACACCCCTGGGCAGCCTGTCCCAGGGCTCCCTCACCCTCACTGGGTAGAAGTTCTTCCACATGTTGGTGCAGAACTCCCTGTGCTCCAACTTGAGGCCATTGCCCCTTGTCCTGTCCCCACAGACACTGAAAAGGGGCTGGCCATTTCCCCCTGCATCCCATACTTAAGATATTTATAAACATTACTAAGGTCCCCCCTTAGTCTTCTTTTCTCCAGGCTGAACAGTCCCAGCTCACTCAGCCTTTCCTCATAGGGGAGATGCTCCAGGTATCTAGGTATGAGGTTTATACTAACGCTAATATGTTCAAGACCCAAGTTTTCCCAGTCTCAGAAGAAGAGGTTTCCACTGCTATTTTTCATGGGCAACAGTAAAAAGAAAATTGAAAAATTGGAAAAAAAAAACAACACAGAAGCAATTACAAGGCATTTCTAATCACCTCTGAATAATTTTGTTTTAGCAGAGCTTAGGAAAGAGATGGCACCTCATACCTCTCCCATTGCTCCTGCTTGGGGGGCTCTCAAGAATAAGCATCTCTCCCTATCCACAGTCTTCATTCCAACAAGTCAACATCAAGTGTTTCACTTCAGTGTATCACCTATTAATTACTGCTACCACTTCCCAAGCAAACATCAGCTGGTAGATAAAAACTCTTCAACTTAAACCTGGTCCAAGAAAAAATTACATGGAAGTCAGAAGGGCTAAGTCAAGAAGGTCTCCTCTTCCCTCAAAGGCACCTCATGTTCAAATCAGATCCTGCTCCTAGCACTGAAACTGTGTGTTTAATTCAGCCAGGTGGCACTAACCAGGAGCAGTTCTAGGAAGAGCAAACTGTTGGGGTTTTGAAGGCAACTTAGCTTCAGTCTGTTTACATGTAAGGTACTCACTGCTGATAGGCAATGAGTAAGCAAACAAGTATGAGCAGGTCAAGGCTTAGAGTACTGCTGATCTACATAACCAAACAGATCTGTTTGTACGAAACTCAAGTGAGACTGACAAATCAAAGCGTGCACTCAGGTAAATACAGATCAGTGCAAGCCCAAGAGGAAGAATTGTTTCATTTCCTTGTAAAATAGGGGTGGAAAAGGAAGAAATCCCAGCTGAAAGGAGTGGTTAAGTGAAGAGTCAACATCAGTGTTATTTTATGCACTGTAAGTTTCTCAGGTACTAACCCTCATTAAAGCCTCCCAAAAGAGCTGTGAAAAGGAACAAGGGAGGCAAAGGTTACGTGCTTTGTTCACAGTTATTCTGATGGGGAAAAGGAACCCAAGTCAGCCTTTAAAATACAAAACAGGGGTGAAAATCCACCTCTTCTCCAAGCTGAAACTACAGAACCACCACCACCACTTCAACAATGGAATTGTTCTACATCTTCAACAATTCATGAACACTCTTTTGTTTGCTAATAGCCTGAAAACTTGCAAAAGAAATATTGTGGGAGTTCTCCAGCTTACAGACACCCAACTACACCATGAGCAGAGCCTTAAGAGGTTGCTACTCTGAAGTTAGCCTTCAATGAGATTTTTTTTCCCTAACAGGGTAGTCAACTCGAGCACATTTTAGACATAACAAGAATGCATACCTCAAGCTGAAGAGTGTGGTTTTACTATAGCAAATCACATTTTAAGGCTACAAAGAACACAGGGTACTAAATTGTCAGGTCTGGTTTAAAAGTCTTTCTATAAAGATGCTTCTAGGCAACATGGAAAATTACTGGTAGCTGGTTGACATTACTTTCAGTCTAGTTGAATCATAAGGATGTTAGGAATTTGGGATATTAGGAAAAATTTCTTCACCAAGAGCGGTGAAGCATTGGAAGAGGCTGCCCAGGGAGGGGGTGGAATTGTAGAACTGTGGAATGGGTAGTAGATGTGGTGCTTCGGGAGATGGTTTAGAGGTTACAGTAGTATAGGGCTGTGTCATGGTTTCCCCCCAGCTGTGGGCCGAGATCCACGCAGCTGCCTGCTCCTTAAAGTAAAAGAGCAGGGGAAGAGGGAAAAAGGGGGGAACAAGGGAAGGGAAAAGGAAGGGGCAAATAACTCCAAACCCAAGAAACTAAGAGGCCCGTGGGTTGGGATAAGGAGAGTTTACTAAGAGAACAGAAAGATCAAATATCCCAATGCTAACAGGACTTTAGAGCAAAAGAATATGAAACTCTTGATCCCCAATGCAGTTTCTCCCCGACCCACACAACTCAGGTACCACCCAGAGCTGTCCCGGAACCCGACCGTCCCCCCAAGCAGCACGCGTCCCGCCACCGCCCCTCTTCTTCCTCCCCTCAGCCCCCCGTTCTCCTGGGCAGGACGTCATTGGCATGGAATACTCTCTTTGGCCCATCTGGGTCACCTGTCCTGGCTTCGCCCCTCCTTTCTCATGAATGGAGAAATAGGAAGAAGCTGAGAAAGTCCTTGACTGTCTGACTGCAACTAAGAACATCAGGGTGTTCTCAGCACTGCTTTCATTGGAACTCCCAAACACAGCATTCCATCAGCTGCTACAAATGAAGTTGAAGTATCCTGACTGAAACCAGGACAGGCTGATAGTTGGACTTGATGATCTTGAAGGTCTTTCCCAACCTTGATGATGCCGATTCTCTGAAGATGCCAACAGCTAGACAGACATATCAGTGTTAAACCAAGGCAAGCTTCAGCTTTCAGTTCAAGATTTAGTCTTGATTATGTCTAAAAATGTTTGTGGTCTTGGGGGCTGTACAGGATGAGCCTGCCAGCACCTGCCCAGGGGCTCAAAGTCATTTCTATGGGCTCTACCATATCTCTTCAGTAACACAATTCAACTACCCCACAAGACCACCAGTCACCACTTCACGTTGCTCGAAATACACAGTCATCCAGACACAAGCAAATCATCTTATAATCACAAAGCTACAAACACCGAGTCTGATGCATCATGCCTAAGGCACATTCAAACTACCCTGTATCCTCTCAGCTATGGTAACACTTCCCTCAAAAGAAATTCCTAACCCTCCTTGGGAGAGGAAGATGGACAATATTACTTTCTAGTGTTCACTTCAGCTTTATTTCCTATGATTCCAGGCATAAGGAAGGAGAGACGTGTGCTTACATGCTGCTGAATATGTCTGAGAACTTGCAGGGGTAGATGGCAGAGAAATGCCTCTTGCAAGGACTTCTCATATTTCCAGCTGAAGGTGAAACACCTACGGTTTGGATCAATCAAGTTTGGTGTTTCCCCCTCCCAACATCCCTCCTTATAAAAATATCAGTCACTCCTTAATAAAAGAGGTTTTAACCCATCTCTTACTGACTTTTCAATATATGGACTAAACCACTGGTTTGGGGAAGGTGGCACAGGCAGGAAGTTTGCTACTACAACACCTCCATCCAAAACTAATCACTAATACCATTTTATTTAAAAATCAGAAAAATTACTACAGATTCAGGAAAACTAGAGCTCTGAAAACCTAATTAGCCTAATTGCAGTGTTTTAAGCATTAGGACCACCCTTCTACAACTTTACATGATCTAATTACTCTTCACCATCCTGCCTTTTTTTCAGCTGACCTTAGACAAGTACTTCTCAGCCATCAAGATCATTTAATTTTATGGCCTCAGCTAATGCTTAGTTGTTTTACACAGTTACCTTCAGTGTTTGATGAGCCTGCAGTAAATCACCACAGGGCTCTCAGTTCAGGCAGATGGTAACTGTTAGGAAAAGCTGAAAGAATCCTTATTCCATACATTTATTTCAGACCTCAAATATCTCATATGAATTCAAGTCCAAATATATTTACTGTTCTGCTCTGTGATTTATGGACTTCTCTGGATCCAGAAAAATACATACTGATCTATTGGTGGCCAATTTTTATTGTCTATAACCGCCTGTCTTTAATAGAAGTATTTTTTTAAAGCTTAAGAAATTGCTTCATTTTTAACTGCTTTCACCTGCTTCTACTTTGGTATTGCACCATATGGTTTAGATCTTTTATTCTCTCTTCTGTTCGGATTTCTGCCATATCCCAAATTATATTAAAGTCTCAAAGTTTAATCTCTGCTTCAGAAAGCTCTTTAGGGAAGACCTAACTAAAAGAATGGGGGTTGGATTTCTTTTTTTACACATCAGATCTGTTTTCCACAGGCTGAAGCGTGGCACAATTTAACTACATCCCATTTAGCAAATCTAAGTAGAAATCCAAATCTCATTTTCAAAGTGATGCAGAAGTTCAAAGACAGCTAATATTTGCAAACTAAATTAACAGCAAGTCCTTCTATGTTTTAAGAACCCTTAACTATTGGACAGTTAACTGGTGAGCAGAAGCTTAGCCCACTGACATGAAGCTGGTATCACTGCATTTTCACATCACCGTATTTCATAGAAACACAGAAACATTAAGGTTGGAAAAGATCTCCAAGATCATCTAGTCCAACTATCCTGCTTGGTTAGAAGGTCAAGAGAGGTCCTTCTTCCCCTCTGCTCTGCCCTGGTGAGACCCCACCTGGAATATTGGGTCCAGTTCTGGGCCCCTCAGCTCAAGAAGGACATAGAACTCCTTGGAAGAGCCCAGCACAGGGCCACCAAGGTGATGAAGGGAGTGGAACCCCTTCCTTATGAGGAGAGGCTGAGGGAGCTGGGCCTCTTTAGCCTGGAGAAGAGGAGACTGAGGGGTGACCTCATCAATGTCTATCAATATGTAAAGGGTGAGAGTCAGGAGCATGGAGCCAGGCTCTGCTCAGGGGTGGCAGCAACAGGACAAGGGGCAGCGGGTGCAGGCTGGAGCATAGGCAGTTCCATGTGAATATAAGGAGAAACTTTGTCACTGTGAGGGTAACAGAGCCCTGGGACAGGCTGCCCAGAGAGGTTGGGGAGTCTCTTTCTCTGGAGACATTCAAACCCTGCCTGAACATGTTCCTGGGTGATTTCGTCTGGGTGATCCTGCTCTGGAAGGGAGATTGGACTAGACGAGCTTTCAAGGTCCCTTCCAACTCCTAATGTTCTGTGATACCACCTATATTACCTACTAGACCATGTCCCTGAGTACCTGATCCAAACTTTCCTTGGACACCCCGAGGGATGGCAACTCCCCCACCTCCCTGGGCAGCCCGTTCCGATGCCCAACCACTCTTTCTGGGAAGAAATTTCTCCTCATTTCTAATCTGAACCTCCCCTGGTGCAACTTGCAGCCATTCCCTCTTGTCCTGTTGCTACTTATCTGCGAGAAGAGGCTGATCCCCAGCTCACCACAACCTCCTTTCAGGGATTTGGAGAGAGCAATAAGGTCTCCCCTGAGCCTCATCTTCTCCAGACTGAACAGTCCCAGTTCCCTCAGCCGCTCCTCATAAGGCTTGGTTCCAGACCCATCACCAGCTTTGTTTCCCTTCTCTGGGCATATTCCAGGGCCTCAATATCTTTCTTGTAGTGAGGGGCCCAAAACTGAAGACATCAGTTCTACCTTCCTTGCACAGGAAGGTATAACTGATGTCTTCAGTTATGCTTCCTGTGCAAGTGCACCCTCTGAATTTGTCAGAGAACAAACTTGATGTGGCCTTTCCCTTCACTTCTTATTTCCAAGGACAGTAAGCAGCGTGGCTGCAGGGAGAGGGCTGCAGAGCAGACTTGGCAGAATGCAGCTGAATCCCAATTATTCACTATTAAACAGATAAAGAACTGATGTCACTACTGTGACTGTAACAGTCACTGGTGTGATAGCAGAGACTCATCCATCAGATCGAGGGAGTAACTGTGCCTCATACAACACTACCAACAAATAGGGCAGCTTAGAATATGATTTTTAAGCTTGAAGCCCATGGATAGGGGACCCTATATGAGGTTAGAACTAAATAGCCCAATCCAGATAAGATAATGACCTGAAAAAGTCACAAGTTCTTCCTTGATATGACTGAAGTATGAGGAGTGCACAAGAACACAGTTTAAATATTTACTGAAGTTTGACTTATTTTGACTTCACCCCCTTTTGGAGGGCTGCAAGGGGGGTCAGGCAGGGGAGGAAGGAGCTTGTGTTTTCCCTCCAACCTAACCACATCCTGTTTGCTCACTGTAAAGGAATGTCCTATCCAGAGAAGAAAGCTCATGCTGTTTAAAAGTGATGGGATTTTCTCAACCAGAATAAAGCCAAGTGAGAAGGACTACCTTTGTCCAGCCAGCTCACTTGAAATCACTATTCCCTGGGACATTTTGAATAAAGTGTTAGGACAAGTAGGCTGCTGAAGATCCACAGGCACCAAAATACCCTGCACTTCCAACCTCTCAGCACTCCACCAAAAGACCAAGACACAAGAAGTTTTGGCTGCAGGACTTCAAAACCTGTTTCACAGAATCACAAGGTTGGAAAAGACCTTTAAAATCATCAAGTCCAACTGTTCCCATCCTATGCTAAACATCATCTACCCTTTTTTTAAACACATCCAGGGATGGTGACTCAACCCTCTCCCCTCAGTCTCCTCTTCTCCAGGCTCAACACCCCCAGCTCCCTCAGCTGCTCCTCAGAGGATTTGCCCTCCAGCCCCTTCCCCAGCCTGGTTGCCCTTCTCTGCACTCGCTCCAGGACCTCCATGTCCTTCTGATGGTGAGGAGCCCAGAACTGGATCCAGCACTCAAGGTGCAGCCTCACCAGTGCCCAGTCCAGGGGCACAATCCCCTCCCCAGACCTACTGGCCACACTATTTCTGACACAAGCCAGGATGCTGCTGGCCTTCCTGGCCACCTGGGCACACTGCTGGCTCATGTTTAGTTGGCAGTCACCCAACTAGGTCCTTCTCTGCCTGACAGCTCTCCAGCCAGTCTCCCCCAGCCTGTAGCGCTGCTCAGGGTTGTTCTGTCCCATGTGCAGCACCCTGCACTTGTCCTTGTTAAACCTCATCCCATTGGGCTCAGCCCAGAATGGGATTTCCTTCTCAGATAAGCTGTCCCATGGTTATACCCACTTCAGAGTGGAGACTGGCACAGATCTTAAAGCAGACTCAAGCAGCTGAGCACTTGTTGGAAGGAACGAAGCTCAATCATAACAGTACAGAACCACCTTCACCACCCATCTTCTCAGTTACAGAGATTCAACACAGAGCACTTCAGATTCTTTTTTAGGTCAAGTTATTAATTGATAGTGGTGGCCAAAACCTGACCTCAGGGTGACTGCAAGACTACCAAGAACAGCTAAATCATCTGCCAACAATCAGCATGATTGGAGAAGTTTTCAATGAAAGGGCAAGATCTCCAGCTGGGAAGAAACCCTGAAATAAAATGAAAAGGCAGAGGGGAAAATAAATATTCCAAGTGGGCACTTTGCTTCATTAGAGATCAGATTAAGACATAACTATGAATCACAAAACACAAGTGAATTCAGATTTGATTACTACAGGGGTTTTTGTTTCTACTTGAGAGAAAAGAGCTCTACTTGTAAAACAAACTTGATGACAAAAATACAGACTGCCAAGGGACAAAAGCAGATCCTCATTCAAGCTTTACACAATACAATGATAATTAGTTTACTGGGAAAAGGAAAACATATTGGCAGTTTAACTTCATGAAATGTCTTTGCACAATGCCTATCTGAATAGCTCAACAATAAGATAATTGAAAGCAGAACCACTGCCATCTTTCTATTAAGAAGTGTAATTGCTGTGACCTTGCTCATGCAGAATGTACAATAGCTTCAACATGTACGGGCTGTATATGGGGGGAAAGAAAGCAAAGACCCAGGTCAGGCCCCACCTGGAGTGTTGTGTCCAGTTCTGGGCTCCCTGGGATAAAAAAGACAGGGATCTCCTGGAGAGAGTCCAGAGGAGGGACAGGGAGATGATGAAAGGCCTGGAGCATCTCCCCTACCAGGAAAGGCTGAGTGAGCTGGGGCTGTTCAGCATGGAGAGAAGAAGCCTGAGAGGGGATCTGATCAATGGTTATCAATAGCTGAAGGGTGGGACACAGGGGGACATGGGCAGCCTCTTCTCAGTGTCTGTGGGGACAGGACAAGGGGCGATGGCCTCAAGTTGGAGCACAGGGAGTTCCACACCGATCTGGGGAAGAACTTCTTCCTGGTGAGGGTGAGGGAGCCCTGGGACAGGCTGCCCAGGGGGGTGTGGAATCTCCTTCTCTGGAGATATTCCAGCCTTGTCTGGACACCGACCTGTGTGACCTGTCCTAGGGACCCTGTTTTGGACCCAATGAGCTCTGGAGGTCCCTTCCAACCTCTGTGATTCTGTCATTATGAAAGCCAGGCAGTTCCTGATGAGACAGTCACCAAATTATACAAGAGGGCATCGTCTTTGGGGTTGGACCCAATGATCTCTTGAGGTCCCTTCCAACCCCTACAATTCTGTGATCCTACTAGACCAGAACTAACCCTTTCAAACACCCCAAAAAACCACAGCCAGCCAGCCATGGGACAAGCCATACCGATAGTTTTTAGTATATTGTGTGTTTCTGTGCCATATTTCAGCTTGAATTGAAGGCCTGCTATGTATAGATCGTGATGGATATCACAACACAAGAACTATCTATCTCTGTAAGGCCAGAACAAGACAACCTTGCTATCAGGGCTTTAAATCTCTCTGCCACTGAAAGGACACTTTACACAGGTCAAAGCCTCTGCTTATTGAAAAATGAAGTAATGATTTGAAAAATAATCTCATCAGGAGTATAGTGTTCCAATGGGAGTAAATTAAGACTAGTATGTCTTCACAGAAACATTTCTCAGCTGTAGATGTCTGGGGTCAGTGGTCTCATCTACCGTGGTAAACAAAATCTGCTTTCTCAGACCAGCCAGGAGCATGAAAAAGCTCCTGGCTCCCAGAAATAGCATTAACAATACCTAAATTTATTACAGAACACCTGATCTAATTCTCAATCTACGCACAGCAAGATTTGCTGACCCATGTTTGGGTGATCAAGAATAAAATAAGCCAGGATTTTAGCTAAAATATCCTCAAGAATGTGGAACATAAAAATACAGTTCAAGAGAAGTTCATGGCAAGAAGCATTCTTTGAGCACTATAGTTGAACACTTAACACACACTCAATCTACCACGAAGAATCAACTTTGCTTTGACAGCTATTAGATTTCCCAAACAAACCATCTCCCTCCATCTGATTTAAGTTTGCCAAGATTTCTCCCCTAAGTTGCCATTTCTTTATCTCAGCTGAAGTACTGAATGTGATTAAAGACTTCTTGATTGAGGTGGAAGATGTTAATGTTAGCAAGACCTTCTTCACATGCTCATGCCATGATTTTTCAGGTTGCTTTGTTGCAAGTGGCTTATCTGTCACCAAGCACAACCACCTTCAGTTGTAGGAAGTCTACTACAGCTGAAACTCCAGTTTTCCTGTTCTTCAAAAAACAAGCAAGGTCATAGTAGTGAAGATGACTCTTAGATGACACTCATTCAACAAGAGGTTTTTCCAAAATTATTAATATGCCTGTTCATCAACACTTCTCACTTACAAAACCAGCTTGTCAGGCTTAAAAGAGGTAAGGACAGCAGAGCTTACCTAGGAAGGTAATTTCAAAGTGGTCTTGTAGAAGAATTGGTTTTGATATAAACTCTACTCTCAGGCCTGAGAATCACAGAAACGTAGGGGTTGGAAGGGACCTCAAGAAATCATCAGGTCCAACCCCCTGCCAAAGCAGGCTCCCTAGGACAGGTCACACAGGTCGGTGTCCAGATGGGGCTGGAATCTCTCCAGAGAAGGAGACTCCACATCCCCCTGGGCAGCCTGTCCCAGGGCTCCCTCACCCTCACAGGGAAGAAGTTCTTCCACAGATTGGTGTGGAACTTCCTATACTCCAACTTGCAGCCATCGCCCCTTGTCCTGTCCCCACAGACACTGAGAAGAGGCTGCCCATGTCCCCCTGTGTCCTACCCTTCAGATACTGATAACCATTGATCAGATCCCCTCTCAGACTTCTTTTCTCCATGCTGAACAGCTCCAGGTCATTCAGCTTTTCCTCGTAGGGGAGAAGTGAAGCTTCACATCAGAACTCATGCTGTCAGTAACTCAGGGTGCATGACCTAACACCGTGACTCACACACAATATATTGCAAGTCTTCTTCAGCAGTGCAAATGAGCACATCTAAACCAGCACACCGACACATCAAACTGATTGAACATGTGTGGCTTAAAAACACATCTGGCCCGACCACAATTGCTTTTTCCACTTCTCTAAAATTTGTCTCCCTGTAGTAATTAAAAGCATCCCAAAGTAGGGTAAACCAACCTACTGGTTTGGATCCAAGACTCAATGATCAAGCCACACATATTCACCACACGCAGCGTTGCCGTTGGACACACGTTAGCGTGTTGGCTTTAGCTTTGTGGAAGCTGATTTAGGATAAACTCACTTGTGGCTTCACATCCTTAGGAAATCTAGAACTAACTCTGAAGATCCAACATGGGGAGCTGCGTTTCATGCTTGATATGCTCTTCAGTTGATAAAGACTTTCTCACCCCAGTGAAAGATGAGCTGGTTTCTATTATTCAAACCTTTGTACTTCCCACATGGGTTACACCAGCAGGTCAAAGGAGGGGATCCTCCCCCTCTGCTCTGCCCTGGTCAGGCCCCACCTGGAGTGTTGTGTCCAGTGCTGGGCTCCCTGGGATAAAAAAAGACAGGGATCTCCTAGAGAGAGTCCAGAGGAGGGCTACAAAGGTGATGAAAGGCCTGAAGCATCTCCCCTACTAGGAAAGGCTGAGTGACCTGGGGCTGTTCAGCCTGGAGAGAAGAAGACTAAGGGGGGACCTAATTAATGTTTATAAATATCTGAAAGGTGGGACACAGGGGGAAATGGCCAGCCCCTTTTCAGTGTCTGTGGGGACAGGACAAGGGGTGATGGCCTCAAGTTGGAGCACAGGGAATTCCACACCAATCTGGGGAAGAACTTCTTCCTGGTGAGGGAGCCCTGGGACAGGCTGCCCAGGGGGTGTGGAGTCTCCTTCTCTGGAGAGATTCCAGCCCCATCTGGACACCGACCTGTGTGACCTGTCCTAGGGAGCCTGCTTTGGCAGGGGGTTGGACTCAATCTCTTGAGGTCCCTTCCAACCCGTACAATTCTGTGATTTTGTTATAGTACTGAAGTGTAACCAGCCTTTAAGGAACAGGCACCCAGAGAATTACAGCTCATTTCAAGTGCTGCAGTGCCTCTCCAGTGTCAGAGGCTGGATCTGCTCCGACTTTATTCCCAGATCAAAACTGATGCCAGCAGATCTTCAGAACCTTGGCTCAGGACAGCTACTTCTACAACACCTACCTAAATTAAACATTGAGAAAAGCAAATTTTGCTCAACATTTGACTAATGCTCAAAGTTTGCAGTAATGATGAAGCTCAGCTCCAGGAAACAGAATTTTTTGAGGTATAAACCCACATCACAAAAACAGTTTATAGAAAATTACTTCAGGAT
This sequence comes from Hypotaenidia okinawae, assembly GCA_027925045.1. Classification (NCBI taxonomy): domain Eukaryota; kingdom Metazoa; phylum Chordata; class Aves; order Gruiformes; family Rallidae; genus Hypotaenidia; species Hypotaenidia okinawae. The sequence goes on from BSDF01000001.1 coordinate 214,297,314, forward strand.
CAAACCTGATGCTGGGCAGGGAGAAACCAGATGAGGTTCAACAAAAGCAAGTGTAAAGTCTTGCACCTGGGAAGGAACAACCGTTTCTATCAGTACAGGCTGGGGGATGACCTGCTGGAGAGGAGCTCTGTGGAGAAGGACCTGGGGGTCCTGGTAGATGACAGGTTGGCCATGAGCCAGCAGTGTGCCTCGGTGGCTGAGAGAGCCAGTGGGATCCTGGGGTGCATCAGGAGGAGTGTGGCCAGCAGGTCAAAGGAGGGGATCCTCCCACTCTGCTCTGCCCTGGTCAGGCCCCACCTGGAGTGTTGTGTCCAGTTCTGGGCTCCCTGGTATAAAAAGGACAGGGATCTCCTGGACAGAGTCCAAAGAAGGGCTACGAAGATGATGAAGGGCCTGGAGCATCTCCCCTATGAGGAAAGGCTGAGAAGATTGGGACTGCTCAGCCTTGAGAAGAGAAGACTAAGGGGGGACCTAATTAATGTTTATCATTATCTTAAGCAGGGGATGCAGGGGGAATCAGCCAGCCCCTTTTCAGTGTCTGTGGGGACAGGACAAGGGGCAATGGCTGCAAGTTGGAGCATAGGAAGTTCCACACCAACACGGGGAAGAACTTTTCCCCAGTGAGGGTGAGGGAGCCCTGGGACAGGCTACCCAGGGGGTGTGGAGTCTCCTTCTCTGGAGAGATTCCAGCCCCATCTGGACGCCTGAGTGAAATGTCCTAGGGAGCTGCTTTGGCAGGGGGTTGGACCCGAGGATCTCTCGAGATCCCTTCCAACCCCTACAATTCTGTGATTCTATGATTCTATCACCTTCAGCTGCAAACACAGCACACATTTTGATCCTGTTCTCTATGAGAACACAGTAGGGCAACTGAGACGTTTTCTAGTGACAACTGAAGGTGTTTGTGCAGCAGAAGTAGCATCTCCATGTATGAAACCAAGGAAAATAGAAATCATTCCAACTATGCAACTCAGGGAACTAATCAACAAACTACCTAGCATTGTTGCTATAAAATCATAGAAGGGTTTGGGTTGAAAAGGACCTCAAAGATCACCTAGTTCCCCCCATACACACCATAGTCAGGGACACCCCCACAAGCCCAGGGTGCCCAAAGCCCCATTCAACCTGGCCTTGAACCCTGCCAGGGAGAGGGCAGCCACAGCTTCTCTGGGCACCCTGGGCCAGGGCCCCCGCTCTCCCCAGAAAGGATTTCTGCCTCCCAGCTCCTCTCCTGCAGCTGAAGGCCATTCCCCTGGGCCTGGCCCTCCCTGTCCTCAGGGGCCTGGAGCTCTCCCCAGAAGCAGCCTCCTCTTCTCCAAGCTGAACCAGCCCAGCTCTCCTGACCTGACTTGACAGGAGAGGTGCCTGTCAACGTCCCTCTGGATGGCATCCCTTCCCTCCAGCAAGTTGACTGCACCACAGAGCTTGGTGGCATTGGCAAACTTGCTGTGGGTGCACTCCATCCTGATTGTCCATGTCTGACAAAAGTCAAACAGCTCCAGTCCCAATACCAACCCCTTAGGAACACCACTAGTTACTGATCTCCACTGGACTTCAAGCCGTTGACCACAACTCTTCAAGTGTGACCATCCAACCAATTCCTTATCCACTAAGAGACCCAACCTTCAAATCCAAGTTTCTCCAATTCAGAGACAACGATGTTGTACAGGAGAACATCAGATGCTCTGCACAAGTCCAGTAACTTCTGCCATTCCCACTCCAAAATGAGAAATGCAAATAGCATGCACAGTTTTATTTCAAAACTAACCAGTATTCCCACTGCTGATCAATACCATTATTTATAGAGAAACTCAGGCAGCTAAAGCTACTCTCTCAGAAAAACAAAACTTAATTGTTCTAAATACTTAGTTGTTCTAAATACTTAGTTGTTCTGAGGCTTGATTTCAGCCACAAGACAGAGCTCTGGCAATAAAAGTGGTGTCTCTGAATCTTCAAGTGCCTCTGATATCTAAGCCACAGTGGCAGCATGCTCAAATTCTCATGCCATTTCACACAACTGTCTGGTTCCTGAGGTACATGAAAAGATATAAACCATAAAACATAACTGCAGAGAGGTCATATGGCTTTGAATACAGATGTCTAAGACTGAACAGCAGCTGTTTGTGCATCCTTCACCTGCTGGTGCCTATATTTGTCAAGCAGAGTGGAAGAAAATACCTCAATCTTTCCATAAACTATAAAATGCCAAGGAAACCTTTGTGGTAGCTTACTGTTATCCAAGGTCAGCTAATGCCAAATGTTCCTGCAAAAACTGACACCAGACTGGATCAAACTTCTTCTGTAACTGTCATGGGCCTGTTCAGGTTTTTATTGTTTTATTTTTAAACTTTGTATGACCTTTATAACATATGGGTTATAAACAACAGGTTAAATATTTAAGCATACAACACCAGAGGGGAAAAAAATAGCACCTCTTCAAGATGAGGCAAATCTGAAACACCTCTATGTGCTCCAGTAGCTACACTTGAAAGCTACAGTGTCATCTTTTAAATACAAAACCTTTTTGAATCACATATTCTCCACCTTCATTTTTGTTCCTAACATGTAATACGACTTGAGGTGCTTAGTTTCTTATCTATTTCTGAGCAGCCCAGTGTGATTTGATTAAATGAGCCTTCACTTCTTAAATACTCCACTGGGATGTTGTACAAGCATCATGTGAAGTTTCAATGGTAAGAAATAGCAACTGAATCAAAAGAGATGCCAAAAAGCTCCCAAACAGATGGACTAAGTGTGCTTTACCATACTCACTTTAAAGCAAACAAGGAGACAGATAGAGTTTAGAAATATTCAGTAAGCTTCCAGCCAGCAAAATGCAGGGACAGATTTCAGAGATGTTGAGGTTTTATTTGCCTTAAAAGAGAAGACTATCTAAAAATATATATATGACAACAAAGCAGCAACAACAACACAGGCAGTCTGTCTCACTCCAGACATAACACTCCTTATTTTGCTCTAAACTGGAAGCTATTTGTCATTTAAAACTCTGGGAGCAGATTAACAGTAGAATTTAATGCAGGGCTTTGCAGACAGTGTCAGAACATATCATAAATAGTTTAATCACAGCATTCTTACTAGGTTTATGAGGACGTGATGAAGTGCTGGGCTGGAGCTGTGCAAGAGCCATGCCAAGGAATTCGGTGGTTTATTCAGCAAGTATGCAATGTTTGTCACTGGAGTGAGGAAAATGCTGCTATCCTCAACAGCTTCAATTTGGGAGTTCTATCTATCTCCATTATTTCCTTTGAAATCTTTCAGGCTCCAGAACTTCTGAGAAATCATACTTTTTCTTCCTACAGATTTGATGCCTTCTGGAGACACTGAAATGCACCACCAAAGAATCACAGAATCACAAGGTTGGAAAAGATCTTTCAGATCATCAAATCCAACCGTTCCTGTCCTGTGCTAAACCAGATCCCTAAGTACCTCATTTACCCGTCTGTTAAACACACCCAGGGATGGGGACTCAGCCCCCTCCCTGGGCAGCCTGTGCCACAGCCCCACAACTCTTTCAGTGAAAAACATCCAATCTGACCCTGCCCTGGCACAGCTTGAGGCCATTTGCCCTTGTCCTATCTCCTGTCACCTGGCTGAAAAGACCACATCCCACCTCTCTGCAACCTCCTTTCAGGTAGCTGTAGGCAGTGATAAGGTCAAAGAAGTACTTTAATGAGCTATTTAGTGAAATTTATCTCCCTGCTTTAGCTTTGTGGTTCAGTTATTTTTAAAGGGAGAGTTATGGGAGAAAACTTAAGAGTCTTTTAGTAGTACTGAAACAATTATACAGAAGATGGGAACAGTTATTGAAGAAATTACAATGACCAGTGTCTCTACCTTTACACAGCTGACCGTACGTACAAGTCATCTACACGTGTAAGTACACCACCGGCAGGGATTCTGCACCTCATTCTGCCTTCAGTAACGTGGCCAGACACAAGTGCTGAGTTCTCACCCCAGCCTCCTACTTCTTCTGTACACTCTCAGGTTCCAGTATCAAAGAATCACCACATCTCCTGAGCTGGAAAGGACCCCTAAGGCCCATGGAGTCCAAGCCCTGGCTCCACACAGCCCAGCCCAGTCAGAGCAGGGCACTGAGCGCATCGGCCAGACGCTTCTTGCCCTCAGCCCAGCTCGGGGCTGGGACCCCTTCCCTGGGGAGCCTGTGCCAGCGCCCGACCCCCCTCTCAGCACAGAACCTCTTCCTGACACCCAGCCTAAACCTCCCCTGGCAGCTTCACGCTGTTCCCTCAGGTTCTATCCCTGGTCCCCAAAGAGAGGAGAGAGATCGGCGCTGCCCCTTCGCTCCCCTGGGCAGGAAGCCACAGACCCCATCAGGTCTCCCCTCAGCCTCCTCTTCTCCAGACTGAACAACCCCAGGGCCTTCAGCCTCTCTTCGTAAGCCTTCCCCTGCAGACCCTTCCCCATCCTCGCTAGCCTCCTGTGGACACTCTCCAAGAGTTCTGTGTCCCTCTTGTCCTGTGGTGCCCAAATGTGCCCACAGAACTCAAGGTGAGGCCACCCCAACGCATTGTGGAGCAGGACAATCCCCTTTCTGGACTGGCTGGCCACGCTTTGCTTGATACACCCCAGGACATGTTTGGCCCTCACAGCAGACAAAACCAAATGCTTCTGCAAGAATCTTGATGTTTAAGCAACCTGGATCATCCAGATAAACAAATCTGAAACAGCTAAGTCTTTCCCAAGCATAACTGAAATCTCTTAAGATATTTAACAATATTTTATTATGAAGGCTTTAAAAAGCTGGTACAGAAACTTGAAAGCAAAGTAACACATTTATACAGTATAACACTGAAAACAAACACAGGTACTTATGAAATGGCTCTTGAGTGAAAACATCAGCTATTCCCCCAAAGCCCAATTTTTAGAAACTCTTAATATGGATCTTGGGGCAACCCTACAGTCCAAAATAAAGTAAAATAAATAATATGAAGCCAAGGAAAATGTTTAACCTAGTCAGTAATCGTGGTGCTAGGTGTTGCAGTAAAGCCTGAGCGAAGATGAAACCTCACTGTAATTACTCAACAGTTTATACTGGAGTCTGCAAAGCTGCTAAAGGACAAGTCACCAAACTAAAGGAAAGCAATAATGCCTGTTAATTGCCATATTCATTTCAGTTCAGAGCAGGTGAGAAACATCAGCTATTAGTTTAGAATGAAAATGTCAAGTGAAGACATTTGAGGTTTTCTATAGCGACTCAAGTCCTTTGAGAGCTGGTAGGATCAACTCTCCAAAACCTGGGAAAAGATGATTTTGAGCAGGAGCTAATCCTGAAACAATCCAGCAGAACACAGGTAAATGGCCAATGAGGGATTCATACACTTAGCTAAACTTTCTCCTTTTCAGAAATCTATTCTGAAATAAAGTATTAAGTCAGTAGTGTTTGGAAAGCTTTAGCCTGAAGGACTAAGCCTTCCAATTTGTCTCAGACAACAGGAAATTGGTTTAATCTTTATACACCCCCACACAGGCAGCTCTACTCCTCAGAAATTTGTTTTCCAGATATAAATGTCCAAGTTTGCTATCCTTCTGAAAGTGATGTACAGGAAGGAGTATGATCATACACTAAGGGAGCTAAACTGAAGCAAAACAGATTAATGGTCTATTAAGTTACCCAGGAAGTGTTTGGACAAGTTATTAAAGAGGTATGAAAATTAATTTTCAAGACATTATTACTCTAGTCATATTTTATTGTGTCAAAACAGGAAGACCTCGGTGAGTTTAACTCTAAAAGCGAGTTACCTCTGCTGTCCTGCCAAAATCACTGAGCTTCAAAAAGGAACCAGATATTTCCAAGCACCTCTAGGCTATCAGCTATGCACAGTAAAACCCTTCCATCTCAACTGGGATCATTAGGAATTAAGTGTTAAAATATGTTTATTCCATACTTCCAAAGAGAAGAGGGTTGGTGTTTTGTTTGGGGTAGCATTTTTGGTGGGTTGTTGGGGTTTTTTTTACATGCTTCAAGGCCCTCAGCCATTTTCTCTGCTCCCTTTTCAAACCTTACATCTGGACAAAGCAAGGTTACCAATGCTGCAAGCCTGACTCTGCAGCCATTCATACACACACAGGACCAGAAAGGAGCAACTGGCACCCCACAGCCAGGCAGTGCTGCGCTCCTTTGAGTTCTGGGGTTGCAGACTACAAAAGTGAAGTTTAACCAGCAACTGTGACTGGTTTTATATTAGAGCACGTAGGTGCAAAGACAGCAGGAAAACAGAGTGCCAAAATGCAGAAGGCAATCAGAAACTACATTTAAGTGAAAATAGTTTCTTAGCAGCAAAACAACATCAACAGTGTAGCTACCTGCTGAATGAATGGAGATGAGATTAAAGTTATCTACTACTCTAAATCAACTGAATAGTCAATGAAGACTTTTCAAAGTGCTCATTTTCAGATATTTAAAATCCCCTGTGTTAAAACCAAGCTATTGGTTTGCTCACATTTATCAACCACTACTCCAGTCCTAGCAGTGCCTCCCCAGTGAAGATACATTTCCTATCAGCAGTTTGTTCCTACTGTCAGGAATAAAATATGAAAGGTAAGTTTGCCAATCAGCAGCCAAAATTTATCTCTAAAACACACTCTTTAAGTTCTTCTAGCGTTATTAGAAGCCATATCAATAGTAGAGGCATGCTAACAGATCTGGAATGGCAAGCACTGGGACAGGCTGCCCAGGGGGTGTGGAGTCTCCTTCTCTGGAGAGATTCCAGCCCCATCTGGATGCCGACCTGTGTCACCTGTCCTAGGGAGCTGCTTTGGCAGGGGGTTGAACCTGATGATCTCTGGAGGTCCCTTCCAACCCCTATGATTCTGTGATTCTGTGACAAAGCTGAACTACTGTCAGATCACAGAATTCCCACAACTGTCCCACAGCTACTGAAAGCAGTAACAACCAACTTCAAACTCGGTGTCACTTCAGACTACCCAAAACTGTTCAAGGTTTGTTTTGCTGCTGTCTATTTCTCATTAAGAAATTACATAGGCACATTTAGGACATACTTACTCTCGCTCTTTCTCTGTCAGTTTGTCGTTGATATTATCTTTGATTGTAGACCTGGAGCCCTTGTGAATTATGGGATACCTGAGTGGCACTTGTAAGAAATAGGAGATCATCGAAACCAAGTGAGCGGTGTAGCCCAGGGCAACAGCAATGCTCCCATCATCTTTTGCTGTCAATAACAAAAAAGATTCAGTTTATCAACTGAAAATGGGTGCAGGCTCAGCTCAGATACATCCTTAGTGCTCAGAGAAAGAGAGAATTAATGAAGCTACCAGAAGTTATAACTTAGATGCAAGTCTGAAATAAGATTCAGACTGCTTTATGATTGATTGTGTTTGCTGTATTTGCCTCTTCCATTCAAGGGCTACATAAAGTAGGTGATGGTTTGTTCTCCATCTGCTTTTACACCTTCAAAGCTACAAGTTACTCCTAATGTTTGGCTGGGTGAGGGAGGGTAAAGAATAGATGGGGAAGTGAGACAGAATTCAAGTCTTAAAACCTTCTGCATCTGTCTAGATGTAGCTGATGGGTATGACCAGGGCCAGGAACAAGCTGCATTCCTCCATCACTTTATTCATTAGTGAGATCAGGCTGACCCCAGGGTAGGAACTCTGTTCTCTGCCAGAAATGGGAAGAGCTTAGATTAACCCCTTGTTTGAAAGTATCATTATTAATTTGACATTTAATGTTTCAACCTTAAGGCTTCTCCTGATGGGAACACACACAGATCTTGTGATTCAAATTACATCCTTCAGCCACGTAAGGGCTCTTCCTTTCTGTGTTGTTCTGTTTTTCTTCTTTGTAAGGGAACACACCAATACAACCATCCCAGCATCATCTCTGCTGAGGCACAGTGGTTTCCCAAGACTTACCCAACTGATTTCATTACCCCATTTAACACAGTCAGGAAAAAGCAACAAACTGATTTCTGTCATCCTGACAAATTAATTTCATTTAAAGATTAGTCCAGCATCCAACACACATGCTGTTAGCACAAGTTAATACCTAGGGGGATGGCAACTGATTGAGGCTTCCACCCAAAGAAGCCACATGCCTTGCAGAGAGAGCAAGGAATTCTCACAGGGATTTTAATGAAGTTCCAATTCACCTCAAACATTTGTTGATGAATGTATGCAATTACCTGGGCAACTGATATACAGACAGGCATATTAGGTATCTTCTTGTGCAACAGGGTGACTGTTGACAGTTAAAGTAGAAGTTGACTTTTAAAAGACTCCATACAGACTTTAAAGTCTTATTTAGTCACGATATTTATTCACCAGCAACTACAGCAAACTGAATGGGGATCTGTGTACATTGTCCCATCACAATTTCTAGGCTGAAAGTAGCCACAGTGGAATTTTAGGTCAAGCACAACTATTTTCTTGAATCAGGACGTTTGTAAGGCATCTCTGGAGACTGCAAAGTTTCAGCCTCATGCTCAGAGCAGGGTGAGCTACAGCAGGTTTCCCAGGATGGTGTCTGGTTGGGTTTTGACCATTGCCTTAGAAGGAGACTCCACATCTTCTCTGGGTAACCTGCTCCAGCACTTCTGTATTAAGTCTTAGAATACAGAGGTACTTTTCTAAGAATCAACAGGAACTTCCCTTGCACTAGCTAGGAAGTAGGAATAAACAATGCATACATTTTCTTCTAGTTTAGACCTTTCACAGAATTGGAGGGGTTGGAGGGGACTTCAAGAGATCATTGGGTCCAACCCCCACCAGTCAGGTTCTGACTGAACCTCCAGTCAGAAATTTGGATCTGAAGCCATTGCCATCAGTTTACAGAATTTTAGGGAGTTTAGAAGCAGTGTCAACTGTAACAACTAAATTAAGAATATCCAGCTACCTTGAAAGTCTTCAGAATTAGGAAGCTTGACTCCACAAACAAAGTAATCCTTTTGATCATTCTGTAAGTTTAAAAATCAACAATGGAAGGTGAGAATGGAAAACAGTAACATCCAGAAAACAGAAACCTGCACAAATTCCCATGACAACAAAGCATTATTGTAAAGAAATAAACAAAATACTCAGTGAAACCCAGAGTGACTTTGTCATAATGTTTTAGCCCACATTTCGTATCATTCTGAAATAAACACAACCTTTTTCATAAAGATGGAGGAGCTCAGTATTTTGACATCTGTTTAAGTGCACTGTGTTCAAGTTCAGGATTACTTGATATAGTTGTAAAACAAATGGAAAGCATCCATTCAATTACAGTGAAGCTATTCTGCTTTTAAAGTGAAGACTATTTGAGAGATGCTGGCATCAGTCCTTTCCCCATAAGGTTTGCAACCTTGAGGATCAAATCCAAGAAAAAGTGGGAAAAAATAGCATGGGCAAAGAAGCAACTTTCATCCTGAATAAAACAGGCTATTTGCTCAAAGTGTAATAAATAGGAAGTTCATTTAGCATCAAGCAGATCTTTAGAACATTAGGAACATACCAGATCAATAGGGTAGATATAGGACAGCTCCGACAGCAATTGCTTGCATCGAATAGTCTGCTGGGCATTCGTCTTCAAAAACAGTTCTCTTTGGGGAAAGAGATCCCAAAAACATTAGTTTCTTCAACAGCTTTAATGCTATCAAAGCCCTCTATTCTCCTCTGTAACCCTTCTGCACCTTCCCAGGTATGAGGACAGCATGTGAATATAGGCTCAGAGAGTTGGGCTTGTTCAGCCTGGAGAAGAGAAGGTTCCGGGGGGACCTTATAGTGGCCTTGCAGTCTCTGAAAGGTGCCTGTAGGAAAGCTGGGGAAGAACTGTTCCTGAGGGCTTGGAGTGATAGGACAAGGGGTGATGGGTTTAAACTGGAAAAGGGGAGATTTAGGTTGGGCATTAGGAAGAAGTTCTTCCCTCTGAGGGTGGTGGATCCCTGGGACAGGTTGCCCAGAGAGGTGGTGGAGGCCCCATCCCTGGAGACATTCAAGATCAGGCTTGATGAAGCTCTGAGTGACCTGATCGAGTGAAGATGTCCCTGCTCACTGCAGGGTAGTAGAATTAGGTGACCTTCAAAGGTCCCTTCCAACCTAACACATTCTATAATTCTATTACCTCCCCTTCCCCAAAAAGCTAGGTAATTCCACAAAGGCAAAACAGAAGACAAAGCAAACTTCTCATTGTACCCATCATATTATCACATACTCAGACCATGACAATTACCACTACAAAGCTGGGTTTCACCAAACACCTAAAAGTCCTATTACAGTCTACACGTGCAGCCAAGCACTATCTTCTCTTCCAGTCTTGCAACAGTCAATTATCAATTTAGATAGCTACAAATTGTAGCAGAGGTGGCTTAACAAAAGTTTTGGGGGGATTTTAGGAAGTATTTGGCACCATAAGTCCCACTCAAACACTCTACCCTCAAGCCTGTATTTCCTTTCCAACTGCAGTAAAAACAAAGGTCCCTTTTACCTCTTTGCAGTGCATTCCTTTCTTAATTCATGCAGGGATTCATTATGCTCTTGAAGTTTCTGGTGTTCAGACTCAAATGCGTTTTCTAAAGAACACAAAGAATCAGGAAAAAAAATTAGCATCAAGAATTTTCGTAGTTATCTGAAGTTTTACAAGTAGATAGTGACACAAATGTTGGCAAGAATCCTCCATTTACTTCAGATCCCCATTTTCCAGGTTATGGTGCCAAACTGGGGAACGACAGTGTAGGAGGAACACAAGTCTTCATGCCCTATACACCATTCACCAGCCAAACACAAGCAATGAAACCTCCTTCTCCTTTAACACCTGCTCCCTTCATGTCCACAGAAACAAGAGTAATTCAGTTAAGGCACCTTATTTTTAGTAGTGACTTATTCACTGAGCATCAACTAGGTATTAATATATAAAAAGAAACATTAAAAGCTTAAAATATAAAAAGCAGCATTAAAAGCCCTGCAACAAGATCAGACACCCATGGAGCTTGGTCTCTGGTGAGACAGCAATGTAGCCTTTAGCTACAGGACATTTTCACAGTGAAACAAAGTACCAAGACGACTGAGCATTTCACCTTTCACTTATGTAATAAGCTATGAAGAGGGGTTTTTGTCTTCTAACACTTCAAATGAGATCCTAATCACAGGTACAATAACATCTCTCCTGACATTAGAGCTTGCCTGCATCAAGCTGCTGTTTACAGCATTACAGTGCAGCTCTTCTGATTTTCTCATAAAATTTTAATAAAGCACAGATTTAAGAGATGTATCACAGTAAGAAGCTATTTGCAGACAGGATACCAGATACTCCTGTCCAGAGTTCAGTGTAAACACAGACAGTGAAGACCTAACATCTGACTGCAAACTACAGATTAAAAAGACACAAGCACATTGAAGCATGATTTAAAAAAAAAAACCCACCAAAGTATAACTTAAAAATCCAAAACATCACCTTCCTTTTGGTCATCACAACCATAAGCTAAGCTACTGTCGTGGTTTCCCCCGGCTGTGGGCCGAGATCCACGCAGCTGCCTGCTCCTTAAAGTAAAAGAGCAGGGGAAGAGGGAAAAAGGGGGAAACAAGGGAAGGGAAAAGGAAGGGGCAAATAACTCCAAACCCAAGAAACTAAGAGGCCTGTGGGTTGGGATAAGGAGAGTTTACTAAGAGAACAGAAAGATCAAATATCCCAATGCTAACAGGACTTTAGAGCAAAAGAATATGAAACTCTTGATCCCCAATGCAGTTTCTCCCCGACCCACACAACTCAGGTACCACCCAGAGCTGTCCCGGAACCCGACCGTCCCCCCAAGCAGCACGCGTCCCGCCACCGCCCCTCTTCTTCCTCCCCTCAGCCCCCCGTTCTCCTGGGCAGGACGTCATTGGCATGGAATACTCTCTGTGGCCCATCTGGGTCACCTGTCCTGGCTTCGCCCCTCCTTTCTCATGAATGGAGAAATAGGAAGAAGCTGAGAAAGTCCTTGACTGTCTGACTGCAACTAAGAACATCAGGGTGTTCTCAGCACTGCTTTCATTGTAACTCCCAAACACAGCATGCCATCAGCTGCTACAAATGGAGTTAACTCTATCCTGACTGAAACCAGGACAGCTACTACTCTTCTGATCAGTAGATTATGAGTATCTGGAACAGAAGCAGAACTGCTTCAACACTTACCTCTGTCATGCAAAGTATTTTTTTCCTTATGTAACAAGGCTACTTCTTGACCCAGGGCCTTCTTCTGCCTCTCCAGTTCATTACGCAGCACCAGGATCTTCAACTGTAAACATTCACTCTCCTTTTTCTATTGGAAGAAAAAGAGATGTTAAAATAAATACTTTTTTTTTTTTCTCTGTACTCAAGCAGTTCTATAAAAGCAGGGATAGGAGGGAAGGAGAAACATGGAGCAAGAACCTGCCAGCCCAAAGACTGAGCTCCTAGATGAGCAGAGGCAGTAATTACCAAAGACCTTTATCATTTTGCTGCTTTGGAAGGACACTCAGCTGTGTCCCACAGTGCTTTTTCCTCCTGTGGGATGCATCTGTTGATGCATGACCTGCTGGAGAGGAGCTCTGCGGAGGAAGACCTGGTAGATGACAGGTTGGCCATGAGCCAGCAGTGTGTCCTGGAACTTAAGACAGCCAGTGGGATCCTGGGGGGAATCAGGAGGAGTGTGGCCAGCAGGTCAAAGGAGGGGATCCTCCCCTTCTGCTCTGCCCTGGTCAGGCTGTATATGGGGGGAAAGAAAGCAAAGACCCAGGTCAGGCCCCTCCTGGAGTGTTGTGTCCAGTTCTGGGCTCCCTGGGATAAAAAAGACAGGGATCTCCTGGAAAGAGTCCAGAGGAGGGACAGGGAGATGATGAAAGGCCTGGAGCATCTCCTCTATGAGGAGAGGCTGAGGGAGCTGGGGCTGTTCAGCCTGGAGAGAAGAAGACTAAGGGGGAATGTTATTAATGTTTATAAATACCTTGAGTATGGGATGCAGGGGGAAATGGCCAGCCCCTTTTCAGTGTCTGTGGGGACAGGACAAGGGGCAATGGCTGCAAGTCAGAGTATAGGAAGTTCCACACCAACATGGGGAAGAACTTATCCCCAGTGAGGGTGAGGGAGCCCTGGGACAGGCTGCCCAGGGGGTGTGGAGTCTCCTTCTCTGGAGAGATTCCAGCCCCGTCTGGACACCGACCTGTGTGACCTGTCCTAGGGAGCCTGCTTTGGCAGGGGGGTTGGACCTGATGGTCTCTGGAGGTCCTTTCCAACCCCTATGATTCTGTGATATCTTCTCCTGTGCCCAGTGACACAACCCACCCAGGACAGAACTTAAGAGGGAAGAAGAGGTGGGAGAAAGTTTCCACAAGAGAAGTACATAGGGACTAACAGCAGAGAGCTAAGACTGCAGTCAACGTCCCCTGGCAAGAAGGAATGTGAGCAATGAGGAATTCATACTAAGTTGAGGCAGAGAGCTGGAAAAGGGTTGGAAGTGTCTGAGCTATACTATTAAGATTCAATTCTCAGCTTCAGGGTGATGAGGGGGAAAAAAAGAGATTCAAAAGGAAAGAATAATTGAAAGATCCCTTCTTTAAAAGTTCTAGATTTAGAGTAGGTCCAGGACAAATCACATTCCTGTGTCTAAAAAATCTTGTTCTTTCATTGATGTACTGTCTCCATGAAAAAAAAATATGAGCATAGTAAACTAGAAATTTCTATTTTGTTTGGGTTTTTTAAAGGAAGGAATATCCACCATGTTTAGCAGAACCTTATTGAGAGTAACTGATGATAATTCAAAAAGGGAAAGAGAAGTTACATCTCTTTGGTCCAGTCACACGCCTGACAGAGCTCAAAGGGGTAGTCAGATACACGAGTGAGCAAGCCTTGTGTAAGTACTACACCACTACCTTGCATCACACTGCCAGCTTTCACTTTTTCAAGCAGTTAATGGAGATAATTGGTAGATGAGAAACTTCCTATGAGCCAGCAGTGTGCTCTTGCAGCTCAGAAGGACGATGGGATCCTGGGCTCCATCAGGAGAGGGGTGGCAGCAGAGACAGGGAGGGGATTGTCCCTTTCTGCTCTGCCCTCAGGAGGCCCCAGCTGGAGTCCTGTGTCCAGAGCTGGGGCCCCCAATACAAGAAAGATGTGGGACTGTTGGAGAGGGGTCAGAGGAGGCCATGGAGATGGATCAGAGGGCTGGAGCAGCTCCCCTATGAAGAGAGGCTGAGGAAGCTGGGCTGGTTCAGCCTGGAGAAGAAAAGGCTGTGGGGGGACGTCATTGCAGCCTTCCAGTCCCTGAAGGGAGCAGAGAAACAGGAGGGGAATCAGCTTGTTAAAGGGCAGAGACTGGCAGGACAAGGGGGATGGAGTGAAGCTGAAGGAGGGAAGGGTTAGAGGAGATCTTAGGGGGAAGTTCTTTACAGAGAGAGTGGTGAGGAGCTGGAACAGGCTGCCCAGAGACGGGGTGGATGCCCCATCCCTGGGGATGTTCAAGGCCAGGTTGGATGGGGCCCTGGGCAACCTTGTGTAGATCCAAGCCTAGAGGTTGGTGTCCCTGCCTGTGGCAGGGCAATGGAACTCTATGACCCTTGGGGTCCCTTCTAACCCAGACCAGTCTGTGATTCTGTGATAATGCTACCCATAAAGAAGAGAAAAATCAGCCCTTGCTGAACTCTTTCTTCCAAGAAGTGATGGTGCAAGGCCGCTGCAGGAAACATGACTCAATATTCAGGAATGAAACTACAGTTCACACACTTATAAAAGAGAATGGAAGCCCAGCAAGAGCTTCCAAAAGGAAAAATGTGTAATCGCTTCCTTACACCACAGACCATGATTGCTGAGAAGCTGCATCACATGTACTGGGCAGTGGTGAGGCTGCACCTCAAGTGCTGGGTCCAGTTCTGGGCTCCTGACCATCAAGAAGGACACTGAGGTCCTGGAGCAAGTCCAGAGAAGGGCAACCAGGCTGGGAAGGGGCTGGAGGGCAAATCCTCTGAGGAGCAGCTGAGGGAGCTGGGGGTGTTGAGCCTGGAGAAGAGGAGGCTGAGGGGAGACCTTCTCAGTGCCTCCCCTGCCCTGCCAGGAGGGTGCAGAGAGGTGGGCGCTGGTCTCTTCAGCCAGGGGACAGGAGATGGGACAAGGGGCAATGGGCTCAAGCTGTGCCAGGGCAGGGTCAGATCAGCTGGGAGGGCAAAGTTCTTCCCTGGCAGAGTTGTGGGGCTGTGGCACAGGCTGCCCAGGGAGGCGCTGAGTCCCCATCCCTGGGTGTGTTTTAAAAAAGGGTAGATGAGGTACTTAGGGATCTGGTTTAGCATAGGATGGGAATGGCTGGACTTGATGTTAAAGGTCTTTTCCAACCTTGTAATTCTGTGATTCTGTGACATGTAAGATTGTTGCTATTTTTTTAGTGTTCTTCATGTAGTTTTCCTCATGCATATTTATAAAAGAAATACCTTTGCATGGAAGGACTAGGGTATCACTAAAGCTTCTAACAGCCAAGGTACCAGCAGAAGGCAAGCAGCTGCTGGTCAGTCACTCACAGGAGATGTTATGTCACCCTTTACGGGCAGTGACTTCTTTGCTGCTTTGTCTACAGTCCAAGTCTTGTAACTTGAATGGGTGAAGCCCTGTATTTCCATTTTATCAAGCCCTTAAACTAGTTTGCCACTTGGGAAGTTAGCTGAGTACTCTCAAACCCAGGCTCTACCTTACAGCAACAAAGCAAGCTCACATCACAGGTTTGCCTTTTCCAACACATGGCACCAGACATGTGCCTATGAGTTCCACTACAATGAAGCTTCCACAAAGCCTCTCCTGGTTCTGTCAACTTGCTGCTTTGAGCTGAGCTCAGCCTTTTTGGGCAGAAAGCAGAAACCAGTGCCAAAAGGCTTTTTTTTTTGGAGGGGGAAGAGGACAGGCAAAACAATCTGTCAAAAGCTATTGCAAAATACAAATACAACTTCTGCTTTAAATGTATGTGCCACTTGAGTGACAGCTTCTGCATTAATTCTGTTCACCCAAAGGGAGAGAGGTGCAAGAAGATCCAGGCAGTAGACTCACCCCACTCTAAATCCATCACAGGTTCCTGTCAAGATTTATCTAAATCAGTAAAAGTTTGTTTTTCCTGGTAAACCTCTTCCATGCACTGTGAATGTTTATGCTTTAACAGTATAGAAGCAATTACACAAAATAAAGGTAAAAACAGGATACCTAATCTATCCATCCATCCAAGTAATACACACAAATGTAAAAATTCCATTACATGACACTTCTCAGATGAGTTCCCATGTGAAATGAGAGGTTCAAATAATGATTTCAAGGTCAAGTGTCTTAAAAAAAGCCAAATCAAGACGTCAGCCAGATGCTTTGGCAAACCTGTAGAGCATGGGTTTAAATAATCCAACTTACCAGTTCGTTGCTTGTAGATGTACACCTCAGCTTTTCTTCAATCTCCCGTCCTATCTTCTGAACAGTTACCTGAGTCTGTTTAATTGCACACTGGGCTCTGTGAAGCCTGTAAGAAGAGAAGTTACAGCTGTACTAAAGCTTCCCCACACGTCTCCTAATGAGGAATGCTCCAGCTGTCTCCAAACCAGCAGCAGCAACGTGAATTCAGATTGTCAACTCCTATTTTTAACATTAAAAGAGGAATCATAACTGGCTCAGTTTATAAAGGAGTAGCCAAAGCAAACCAGCAAGTCTCTAAATCCAAGTACCAAATGTCCTTTTCATCTCTTCAACTCAATAGATGTCAATAAGGCAAAGCTGTAGGTGAGAGAGCAGCTAATTGTTACGTGAGATAATTAAGGCCTAACACTGTTAGCATCAAGACAGACACACACAACAGTCACTGTGAGTTTTGTTAACCTAGGCCAGGTCTAAAAAGCAAAAGTATCTGTTAGATAACACACAGCTACCCAGGTCAAGAGCACAAACCACCCTTTAGTAACCCCTAAGCATGCTATATGGGCCTTTCTGTGACCAAACCATGGGTTTCTTAACTGAATCACGTTTTAAGCACGAAATGATGTGGTGTTTGGTTCTGATCATTAGCCCTGGCTGCAGGGTGAAGATGGAAAACTTATTTGCCATATTTACTGGAAAAAAAAAAATCAGGCAAAGCAAATGGCAAAACCAGGTCTAAGAGGCATTAACATCTTTCTTAAAATTAACATGGAGTGGGAATTCATGTATTTATTAGGAAAAAAAATGAGTTGGCCTGCAGACATAGACTATGTCTTTTAAGTCATGCAAAGCCAGGCTTACTTCTCCTATTCAGAGTTTCACTATCAATATCTCCTCCTTTTGTAAGGATATTCTCCAGGCAGCCTTGCTTCTGGGATAAGCACTTAACTAAGGTCTCTAAGAGCAAGAAAAAACACAGTAAGGTACCCTACTGTGTGACATTCATGCTTTGCCAGGCAAAAATAATGAAAAGACCAAGCCTGCTTCAATCAATGTTTCACTGATCATCTCCATCCCACCAAAATTAAAAATCTCCGCCTCTTCAGATCAACATTTACTTTTATTAAAGCAAGGCTATGAATCTGCTGACAGCCAAGGACAAAAGAGCTTGAGCACGCAGAAGAGACTACTCAGCTCCTCACGTTCTCTAATCTCTTCCAGATTTGCAAGCAATCAAGGCTTTGCTAATTTAAAGGGTTTGGCTAGTGGTTTTTAATGGCCCATGCATAGCTAGACCAAGATGACCAGGACACAGGCATCAGGCATGAGTAACCACAAAGCATTGCTCCTTCTCACACCAGCACTCAGCATCCTGTCCCACCTCAACCCTACATGGTAGGTACCAGTTAATCAGCATGATTAACCTAAACCAAGCAAATAATTATCCAGAGAGGAGATTACACAGAGACAAGAAGGAACATGCAGCACTAG
Source organism: Hypotaenidia okinawae (assembly GCA_027925045.1). Lineage (NCBI taxonomy): Eukaryota > Metazoa > Chordata > Aves > Gruiformes > Rallidae > Hypotaenidia > Hypotaenidia okinawae. The sequence goes on from BSDF01000001.1 coordinate 214,315,168, forward strand.
TAACATTAAATAGAGTCATTGCTGTTTAGGACTTTCACAGGCTGTAACTAAATGAAAACACAAGTTATCAGACACCTTTAGTTCCTTCTCTTAAAGGACACTCTTTATACCTTTGGTATACTGTGATACCTTTGGTTTCTTTAGATTTTCTTGGACTGCTCAGACCATAGAATCATCAAATCTTTAAGGCTGGAAAAGACTACTAAGATGGCTCAACCGTCTGTCCAGTGCCGCCACGTAAACTAAACCACGTCCTGGAGTGCCAGATCTACGTGGTTTGTGAACACTTCCAGGGATGGTGACTCCACCACCTCTCTGGGCAGCCTGTCCCAATGCCTGATCACTCTCAGTGAAGAGATTTTCCCTAATATCCAATCTAAACTTCCCCTGACACAACTTGAGACCCTTTCCTCTTGTCCTACCCCTTGCTACTTGGGAGAAGACACTGAGCTCCCATGTGGCTACACCCCCCTTGCAGGTAGTTGTACAGAATGATCAGGTCTCCCCCCAGCCCACTCTTCTCCAGGCTGAACAACTCAGCTGCTCCTCGTAACCCTTGCCTCAAACCCTTTTTCAGCTTCACTGCCTTCCTCTGGACAAGCTTCATCACCTCAGTGTCCTTCCACACACAGCCTGGGAGCTTTTTGTGGGTAGGTGTACCCCATCTAAATCATCTATCAAGCAGCTCAGCATTGCTGACTACTAAAAGCCTTCAGGGGTGGAAAAAGACTTCTGAGGCACACAGCACTGGGTCCTGAGTCACCCAAGGGCTCAGTCTCAAATCCCTAGGGAGTACTGAGATCTCCTAGAAACACTTAGTTCCTACCAGTAACTTTTAACTTCCACCTTCCTGAAAACATCTTGATGCTGTTGGCTAGGTAACTTTGGTCAAAGCCAAGGTTTAGATCATTTAGATCTCTACTGTCACATAGTACAGCTGGCTCTAAGTTTCCTACTTCAACAGTTTCCAGCCTGTCCCTTTCCAAAACGGTGGAACATTTTCTTTCCAAACATAAGAATGATTTACCCAAGGCTAAAACTTGCAGGTAAAGAGTAATAACAGAGCAACATTGCCCCTTCCCTTTCTCTCACCTTCATCTAATTTTATACTGGAAGAACGTTCTTGTTTTAGTCTGTTTGGGGAGCAAGACATTCTACAAGTCTTCATGTCACACCACGTAGGTAGCAAAATGTGACTGCTGAAAAGTGTTTTATGCTTTGAAAAAATAGTCACAAAGCTGATAAACTGTGAGAATGTCATTTACCCTGTGAGCTCCTCACAGTGATATTCAGATAACCTACAAATGTTGTAACAGCTTTAAGTTCTGCCCCTGACCAAGTATAAAGAACAGTCTTTAGATAGTATAAGGAACATCTACCCCATCTGACTTCTTAAACCAGTCCATGCTTTAGGGTGCTTCTTCAAGCCTAGAGATGAGAAGGCTGCGGGGGGAGTTGGGGGGGGGGGGGGGGGGGGGACGGGCTCATTGCAGCCTTCCAGTCCCTGAAGGGAGCAGAGAAACAGGAGGGGAATCAGCTTGTTAAAGGGCAGAGACTGGCAGGACAAGGGGGATGGAGTGAAGCTGGAGGAGGGAAGGGTTAGAGGAGATCTTAGGGGGAAGTTCTTTGCAGAGAGTGTGGTGAGGGGCTGGAACAGACTGCCCAGGGAGGTGGTGGATGCCCCATCCCTGGAGGTGTTCAAGGCCAAGTTGGATGGGGCCCTGGGCAACCTTGTGTAGCTCCAGGCCTGGAGGTTGGTGGCCCTGCCTGTGGCAGGGGGTTGGAACTGTCTGATCCTTGGGGTCCCTTCCAACCCACACCAGTCTGTGATTCTATAATTAAATGTGGTGAAACTATATCTAAAAGTCTGTCCCTAACCTATAAAACTGCTATACAGAATAATTAAGCAAATACATTTATTTTCTTTTTGTTAATAAGAAATAGTTTTCTTTTTAAGGCAAACATCACCCAGGTGTTTCTTACAATATAAAAAACCCCTATGGTTAAATTCAGCTGCCTCAGTGACAAATATCACCATTTACACTGAGCCACCCAATATCACTACACCTTCTTTCTTGCAAACCCAATACATTCACTGTTGTTCCAAGAACTTTTCAAATGGTAAAATTTTTAAGGACTACACATCACAAAAGCAGCAACTATCAGCAAATATCTCCCTTCCCCAGCCAAAAAAAAGCCCCCACTGCACCCACATGGAAATCTCTGGTCATCCAAGAATAGGAGTACAAACTAATCCATGAGAAGGTCAGCATGGAAATGTGCATGCAGAAATGATGGATGTCAAGACATATTATTACTATTTTATGATTGAACCAATGAATGGAGATCAGGTTGAAGCCATAAATCTAGATTAAAATTTGTATATAATGAATGGAGAGAAATGTCAATGCTTACTGACCACAGATTGTTTCCATTTCTGGTCTGAAAGCAAGTCCAGTGCTACAGCCTAAAGTCAGCACAACTTGTGCTTTGAGTACAGTCTGCCTTGGTTTAGGAATAGACAACGAGCCAACTGATGGCATAATTTATGTGCTATCAGCCAACACAGGATTCTTTTCTTCCTGGACTGTTCAAGAAGTGGGTTTGGGGGTGGGTTTTTTTTCATTATTTATTATTAAAATTAGCACTTCCATAGCACTTTAAGAGCTAATTCAGGGCTTCAAGAGGCCACTGGCCCGCTCCCAAATTTCCTTCAGCAGTCAGGAAAGCCAAGCCAGTTAGAGCAGAAACTCAAGCCTTTTTAAAGAGATAGCTTAGCCAACAGTGTCGTCATCCTGTGTCTGCAGGCTGTTCTGGTGTCTCTGCAGCAGCTCACAGCCATTGTCAGCCAGCAGCAGAGTAATACAAACGTTGTGACAGATTTACTGCTGTTGCTCGGGGCCACGAGAGCTGCCGTGTAATCGTCCAACATCAGGTGAGCTGCACGCTGCTGCCTGGGAAAGAACTGGAAAAGCAAGGCAGACATTGACATATCTAACCACCCAAATACAGTTTGAGGGTGGAGATCCATGAAGCTGCTGTTCTACTTCCATGCTTGTATCACTTCCTTTCTGAGATGGGGGAAACTAAGAGGAAACAAAATACCTTCCCTTCCTTTGGGAATTTGAAAGACAGTGGGATAGGTACAAAACTATTAGCCATGTGCTGTAAGCCAAAGGCAACAAAAGCTGCATCCCTAATTAACCTAGGAAGAGCCATCAGGCAAAGATACTCTCCTCTTCTCTAGCTAGTTCACAAGCTGCTGAAATACCAGCTGTTTGGGGTATTTCTTCAAGCCTTTTAAGTCTGAAATTAAATTGTTTCCTCCTATCTACAATAAAAACCCAACCAAACAAAAAACCTCACCCCAAATAACTGCTTTCCACCTTGGTTGTAAGATCCAAAACAACACTAGCAGACAATGTTCTGCCAATCCATTCAATGTGGGTACTGACTTGGAAGTTGCCAAGTTTTGGTCTTCTTCACCATTCCATGATTTCCTTGCAGTAACAACCTTGTCTCCTTCACAAGATCAAGCAGTTTTCCTGACATCCCAAAGACCTCGCAATGCAGTGGTCCAATGTAAGATACAAAGATGACTAAAGGCCTGGTGCATCTCCACTACAAGGAAAGGCTGAAAGAACTAGGGCTGTTCAGCATGGAGAAAAGAAGCCTGAGAGGGGATCTGATCAATGGTTATCAAGATCTGAAGGGTGGGACACAGGGGGACATGGGCAGCCTCCTCTCAGTGTCTGTGGGGACAGGACAAGGGGCGATGGCCTCAAGTTGGAGCACAGGGAGTTCTGCACCAATATGTGGAAGAACCTTTTCCCAGTGAGGGTGAGGGAGCCCTGGGACAGGCTGCCCAGGGGGGTGTGGAGTCTCCTTCTCTGGAGATATTCCAGCCCCGTCTGGACACCGACCTGTGTGACCTGTCCTAGGGACCCTGCTTTGGCAGGGAGGTTGGACCTGATGATCTCTGGAGGTCCCTTCCAACCCCTGTGATTCTGTGAACATAACTTGACTTTAAGACTTGGGAATGTGCTGCAACACCACATTTGCTCTCTTCCAGCCTGCTGTACATCTGAGACAACATTTAAAGCTTCAGCTGAAGCATTTTCCTTTAAGACACTGCAGTACCTTGCAACAGAGATATCCCTCTTGGTCATGAACTTAGTGATTTACTCCTTTATACAGCAAGCTCACTCCTGGCTGATAATCTTCCCAAAAACCTAAAAGCTGGAGCATAGTGACAGCCATGCCTATTAAACTAACATATGCTTATATTTACATTAATGAATGAGTCCCAACTTTACTAGATATTCAATATGCAATTCTGTAGTTCTATCACACACTCCAAATATCTATTTGCTTCTATCAGGCACATCTGGATTTTTCATGTTCAGAGCTTTAAGCTGTAAATACATCAATTAATTACAGCAGTCACATAATACAACTGCTTCTCACATGAGAAATAAACACCTATGGTCTTATTTGCCAGAACAACCTTGGTTTACAATGAGACTAAATTTAAACTGAGAATTACTACCAGGAATTTAGAAAATAGAACAGAACACTTCTGGCACTGAGACGTAGGATCCTGGAAGTAAAATACCCAAACCTACTATTAAAGAAAAAAAAAAATAATCCAAGACTTTCCTATTAAATACCCAAAAAAAAAAGGAACACACACTACTTATATCAGTCCAGAAATTAGATTATGGAGAGTGCCAGCCAGCTCTAACATTTTCTATGCAGCCCTTTAAACCATCACTTGCTACATTTGCTTTCCCACATGAAGCTTTTTCCTAATTTATAATCCTCTACTCCCTTTCCCCAGTTTCCTCAGAAACCCACACCTACAATTTGTCAAAAGCAGATGTAGGGTGAGAGAAGACAATAGAGTAAGAAGAGAACAAAATGCAAGTCTGACTTCTTCATTTATGGCATTAAACCTCTGCAAGAGCCAGTGCTGTACAGAACTCAAAGAAGACAGCGCTGTTGAAGCACAGCTACTTTTCCATCATCCTCTCAAACAGTTTGAATTAACTTACACGTGTAGGACTCGAGTTTTTGAATAATCAAGTCCATGTGGACACTGCAACACTGGAGGCTTTGAGCTATTTGCAGATGGAGAAGGAAAAAATACGTCTATCAGACTGGCAGCGGGGGAGGTAGTGGCCTCCAGCATGAGGAACGTTCACTGGAGCTAGCTCGTACAGGATCACCTTGAATACACACGAGGCAGGAACGGAAGGGGAGGGAGAGTCTAATGTGAAACACCAACAATTCCTTCCAGAAATGAAGTCACAAAATCTGAGATGCCTCTAGACCTCTTCATCCTAATTTATAGTTTTCATTCCAGCACTGGGATGGATTTTCAGCTTGATTTTTTTTTTTTTTTTTTTAATTTAAAGAATAAAAGTAGCAGAAATAAGGGGGTTTTGTTCTTTCTACTAGTGGTTATTACAGACACCAGGCTGCCAGGGCACCAGGCAGAACCATCAAGATGTACTCAGCAGAAAGGTAAATTATATATGCAAATACAAATTCCCAAAGGGCATAAATATGTAAAGATGATTCCTACCAGGACAGTGACACTGGTATAATGCAACAGGCTTTTGCTAACATGTAGATTGCCAACAAACCTTAATATTCAATATTAAAGATTCAATTCTCGCCCTGGAACTGCAAATGAGGTGAAGACTGGAGTTTACTGCATGACTGCACTCAGCATTGGTGAGGCCACACCTCAAGTGCTGGGTCCAGTTCTGGGCTCCTTGCCATAAGAAGGACACTGAGGTCCTGGAGTGAGTCCAGAGAAGGGCAACCAGGCTGGGGAAGGGGCTGGAGGGCAAATCCTCTGAGGAGCAGCTGAGGGAGCTGGGGGTGTTGAGCCTGGAGAAGAGGAGGCTGAGGGGAGACCTTCTCAGTGCCTCCCCTGCCCTGCCAGGAGGGTGCAGAGAGGTGGGTGCTGGTCTCTTCAGCCAGGGGACAGGAGATGGGACAAGGGGCAATGGGCTCAAGCTGTGCCAGTGCAGGGTCAGCTCAGCTGGGAGGGCAAAGTTCTTCCCTGGCAGAGTTGTGGGGCTGTGGCACAGGCTGCCCAGGGAGGGGGCTGAGTCCCCACCCCTGGGTGAGTTTAACAGATGGGGAGATGAGGTACTTAGGGATCTGGTTTAGCACAGGACAGGAACGGTTGGACTTGATGATCTTAAAAGTCTTTTCCAACCTTGTGATTCTGCGAGTCTCTGACTGAAAACAAAGATGCATAAATCCAGACTGAAAAGGTTACGACTTCCACCCAAAAAGAGGGACAGACATGCTCTGAAGTTGATTGTGTTCTTTCAATGACAGCCCATGCAAGTGTAAGGTGTTTGCAATGACTGCACACAAACCTTACCCACTGGAGGGAGGAGGAGGAGAAACACAAGTCAATATTCAGGTGACTAATTTTTTTTCCCAAGCTACACACTGCTGCACTTTTTCCTGGAAGCCATCCTCACACCCAAATCAAAGTTTACTGAATTCTGCAGTTGAGAGAGACAAGCAAGATCTCCCACCAGACAAACTGAAGTGCTCTGCAGCTTCACACCCACAGGTACGCTCCCCATCTTGACCAAGTTTTAATTAACAAAGAGATGAGAGAGTTTTCCCCAATGTGAAATCTTTAATTTGTTCTCAGTCAAAATGGAACAGTGACTTTCCTTATATCCTTATTTCCTTATATCCTTAGATATGACTGAGCCCTTTGGAGATAGGGCCACAGTCACTGATATCTTCACTTTCTCTTTCAGCCTTGTTCCTCAGGGCTCTGTGCTCAGACCGGTGCTGTTTAATATCTTTAATAAAGATATTGGCAGTGGCATTGAGTGCACCCTCAGCAAGTTTGCTCATGACACCAAGCTGAGTGGTGAGGTTAATGTGCCAGAGGGATGGGATGCCATCCAAGGGGACCTGGACAGGCTGGAGAAGCAGACCCATAGGAACCTCAGGAGGGTCAACAAAGGCAAGTGCAGGGTCAGGACAATCCCCATTATCAGGAGATGATGGGCTGGAAAGCAGCCCTGAGGAAAAGGACTTGGGGGGACTCACAGGTAAGAAGCTGCACATGAGCCACCAATGTGCATCTGCAGCCCAGAAGGCCAACCCCATCCTGGGCTGCATCCCAAGGAGTGTGGCCAGCAGATGGAGAGAGGGGATTCTGCCCCTCTGCTCTGCTCTGGGGAGACCTCACCTGCAGTGCTGTGTCCAGCTCTGGAGCCCTCAGCACAAGAAGGACAAGGGCCTGTTGGAACACATCCAGAGGAGGCCACAAAAATGATCCATAGGAGCACCTCTCCTGTGAAGCCAGGCTGTCTCCTGTGAAGCCAGGCTGAGAGAGTTGGGCTGGGTCAGCCTGGAGAAGAGAAGGCTCCAGGGGGACCTCATTGCAGCCTTCCAAAACCCAAAAGGTGCCTGTAGGAAAGCTGGGAAGAACTGTTCCCAAGGGCATGGAGTGATAGGACAAGAGTTGATGGTTTAAACTAGAAAAAAGGAGATTTAAGTTGGATATTAGGAAAACATGTTCTTCAGTATGAGGGTGGTGGATCCCTGGCCCAGGTTGCCCAGAGAAGTGGTGGAGGCCCCATCCCTGGAGACATTCAAGGTCAGGCTTGCTGGGGCTCTGAGTGACCTGATCCAATGAAGATGTCCCTGCTCACTGCAGAGGGTGGGACTAGATGGCCTTCAAAGGTCCCTTACTACCTACCACACTCTGTGATTCTATAATTACCAGCACAGTTCTTACAGTCACATCCAGGATAAAGTCATAACAAAAAGAAGAATCCCAATGCCATGGTTCACAAATTCTTCCTTCTTAAACACTTTCAGGTATCGCTTGGAAAACCCGCTAAGCAACATACTCTGATTTTCATCAACCTCAACAAAGCTGGGAAAAGGAGGACAACTGGGTTATGACTTCTCATCTAATTGAGCATTTCTACATTGACAGGGATTTCCATGTGCCATCAAATAAAGCAAGAATAAAGCTATTTTCAACATTTCACACAGCTTCCTCAATCTCTCTCTCTCCAACAGTGCTCTGAAACCAAACGTAATCCAGAGTTAACAGCGTGCCTATCACATCTATGCTAAAAATCTGCCACTGTAGGGGTGCTTTACTCCATATGGCATGCTAGGAAAGATGGAGATAAGAGCAGTGGTAGCAGCAAGCTACTAACCCTGCAGTTAGCATACAAAAAAAATCCACCCCTCTCGTGCTTCACCGACTGTTTCAACTTGCTGTGACCCACGCCGCTCTGTTCTACAGCTTTTGGAAAAGTCAGGCTTGTAAATTGACTGTTCTGATGACTGATTTGCCGCGGTTTCCATACAGCTTAGCACCACACAAGTGAAGTGAAACTCCTGGGAACAGATTTGTCCAAAAGACTGAGCCACAGCTCAGAATCCCAAAGGAACCTCTTAAGAGGCAGAAATTCAGCTCCCAGTTTCCGTCTCCATCGCTACTTCCCAGGAAGACACCACCCCACAACTCCAACCCACGTGGTTTTGAAGCCAAGGGAAGATGACACTTGTTACACTGTTCATCCATTTCAGTTCTGCTTGTTAAAGTACACAGAGGCACTCCAGAGGTCCGATTACACCTCGTATTTATTTATGCTGGCCTTAGGCCACTGAGGTTTTCATGTCCAAAGCCAAGGGGATGCCTGCCTCGTCTTGGCTGCCTATACAGCATGAAGAGCCAAGTCTTCCAGGTGGAAGTCTTTCCTAGTTAGAAACATCAAGCCTAGCCATCACAGAAAAAAACACCATGCTTATCACTAGCAAAGGGAAGTTTTAGATGAGGAACTTACTGATTTAAGAGCACAAGTCAGGCTATGAGGAAACCTACAGCCCATTCCACGCTCGAGATGGTGTATTTCCACATCTGCTGGGAAGGGGTGATGGCAGCAGCAGTAGCAACATGAAAGTCTGCAACACGAGCCAGCAGTGTGATTGCAAAGATACTCATGGGAAAAGCTAGAAGGAGGCACTGTAAGAGCATCAGGCTCCTAGTGACAGCCTTTTCCTGCCACACACATGCCATCATCTCAGGAAGTGGCACTCTTCCTACTGCATGAACATCCATGACTACAACATTTAGAAAGGTTTTGGTCATGGGTGTGAGTTGGGACCCTTCTCTGAAGAAAGAATAAAAGGGATAAAGCTAGAAACAAATTACTTCATTCACTGTCAGAGCTTATTTCAAAATATATATATACACACACACACACATCTTGCCTACCTCCCCTTACAGCATGCTAAAAGGAACAGGGTAGCAAAGAGCAACTCAGTTTCCCTGCAGACAGAACCACAGAGGCCAGACGTGGAATTCCCACCTACTGCACAGCTCTGCTGGGTTCACAGAGACAAGGAGAGAAATAGAAGAACTGGGGAAGTTCAAAACAAGACAGCTTTGTGCAGCTCACCTCAGGGTTTGTTATCAGATGCTGCACAACAGAGCAGCTGACAGCAGGTTCTCCTCCTGTTTTCCTTTCTTTTTCTTTGCTCCTCACCAAACATTTGGAAGCTGAAAGTTCAGAATCAGTGCTTAAGGCAACTAACTGTACAATAGCAAAGTCTACCTGACTGTTAAAATGGGACACTGACAGTGCTCAAGACTGACTTAGCTTGTGCTTCTCCTTAGCTGTAAAGAGGTCAGTGCAGCCCTCAGACCGACCTTAGCAGAAGGCAGCACAAGCCTACAAAGACTTTGCTTGCCCCATCATTCCCCACTCAGAGCACTTGTGAAAAACAGCTCAAGTTTAGCATAATTTCCATGTCTTTAAAAATAGCTGCCCAAAGGCACTTACTACATCTGGCACGTGCAGTTCCACTGCCTCTGTAGCCTCAGAGAAACCACTCTAATGAGTTTCTCAACATTGTGACTGCTTACGTCGACCACATACTTTCATCTCCATGTCTAGTTTCAGAAATCAACTTGTGTAAGCTCTGTTCATTCAGTGAGACTGCTAATAAAGATGGAAGAATTTAAACACACAAGCAATGCATCTGTTAAAAGGTTTCTTCCCTAAGATGGGCAGAGCTAAAGGAAAGCTGATTTTAGATTGTCCCCCCATGTTTTAGTCACACAAGACAGCCAATTCTACCAACATCTCAGCTTCAGGCTGCAAACTTACATTCAGAGAATCACAGGGTGATGGGGGTTGGAAAGGGACCTTGGAAGACCATAGAACCATAGACTGGTCTGGGTTGGAAGGGAACCCAAGGATCATAGTTTCAACCCCCCTGCCACAGGCAGGGCCACCAACCTCCAGGCCTGGAGCTACACAAGGCTGTCCAGGGCCCCATCCAACTTGGCCTTGAACAGCCCCAGGGATGGGGCATCCTCCCCCTCTCTGGGCAGCCTGTTCCAGCCCCTCATCACTCTCTCTGTAAAGAACTTCCCCCAGTATCTAATTTAAATCTTCCCTCCTTTAGCTTTAGTCCATTCCCCTTTGTCCTGCCAGTCTCTGCCCTTTAACAAGCTGATTCCCCTCCTGTTTCTCTGCTCCCTTCAGGGACTGGAAGGCTGCAATGAGGTCCCCCCACAGCCTTCTCTTCTCTAGGCTGAACCAGCCCAGCTCCCTCAGCCTCTCTTCGAAAGGGAAGTGGATCATCTAGTCCAACTCCCTGCCAGAGCCGCATCACCTTGAGTAGCTCACAAGAACATGTTCAGGCAGGTTTTGAATGTCTCCAGAGAAGGAGACTCCACAACCTTTGGCATCTTAAAAACATTTCTTCAGTGACAAGACACACCCTCTTCTAGAGTTACATTATAAGTGGTAAGTCCTGGAACTTGACAGATTATGAAACCTGAAGTCAATGGGCGTAATTACGGCACTGGGACACCCCTCACCAGCCCAGGGTGCCCAAAGCCCCATCCAACCTGGCCTTGAACCATGCCAGGGATCCAGGGGCAGCCCCAGCTTCTCTGGGCACCCTGTGCCAGGGCCTCCCCACCCTCACAGTAAAGAACTTCTTCCTAATATCTAATCCAAAACTCACTGAACCTGGGCCATCGCTGCTGTGATGTGAAATAAGAGATAAACTGTTTGCTTAGTGTTATGAAATGGTTTGAAAAGTTATGTTTACCTGTCCAGGGCACAGCAGCTGTATTTATCTGCTTATCACCAGAACTGCAAGAACCTTTTTTTATTTTTTTAAAGAAGACATAGCCTGTGCAGCCTCTGAAGTTGCTCTAGTCTTCAAGATTTAACCCATCAGATGAGATGCACATGTGGCAGTAGCAGAGGAAGCCCTTTAACACCTACAAGTATTATTTAAATCCACTGCAAACAGATTAGATACTAGCAATACTGCAGCAGTTTCCTAGAGCTTGTCTTTGGGAATCAATGGTTATCAATCAAGTGTGGGACACAGGGGGAAATAGCCAGCCTCTTCTCAGTGTCTGTGGAGACAGGACAAGGGGCGATGGCCTCAAGTTGGAGCACAGGGAGTTCCAGACCAATCTGGGGAAGAACTTCTTCCCGGTGAGGGTGAGGGAGCCCTGGGACAAGCTGCCCAGGGGGGTGTGGAGTCTCCTTCTCTGGAGATATTGCAGCTCCATCTGGACACTGACCTGTGTGACCTGTCCTAGGGAGCCTGCTTTGCCAGGGGGTTGGACCTGATGAGCTCTGGAGGTCCCTTCCAACCCCTATGGTTCTGTGAGATTTTATTCATCTCCTCCATTCAAACTGTACCAGTATCAGATTTTGTTGTTAAACTATTAAAAAAATAGAACCAAAATGTTTTCAATTTGCACAAACTGGTTGACTAAATAGCACAAACTCCATCCCATCTGCTGAAGGAATGGTTAAACCCTAGAGAAAAATGGGTTTTGACTGGAAAGATAAAACTAGAGGAATCAAAATTTCAAAGGGGTAGGTTTCACCAGCTCTTAGAGCGCTTCTTCAACTAATCTAGTTGAAGATGTCCCTGCTCACTGCAGGGAGGTTGGACTAGATAGCCTTCAAACGTCCCTCCCAACCCAACGCTATCTGTGATTCTATGATTTTTGTCTCCAGGCAGGAATTTGGGAGGATTTTGGGCACTCACACCCTCAGAGGCACCAAAGTAATTACCCAATTGCTCCAAGCATCACACCACCACAAAAAGCTGTTGTAGTATACAAGATAATACTTTTTGTATTTAGGAATCCAAGTAACATTTGAACTTACAGGATTTTAAGCCCTCCTCTATTTTTTTTTAGGGATTGCCTCCTTATCCCATCTGCCCAACACTACTTAATACTGAAAGGTCTATTTTTCAAAGTTTAAAGAAAAGAAAGGCTAGAAAAAACTAAGAGAATACTAAATATAAACCTATTCCCATCAGTGTTGCAAACGTGCTGAGAGCTTGATTATGGAGACATGTCCAGAACATGACCTCAGATGAATTTGGCCCATCCTGAGTGTTATATGAAAGGTGAAACGTGTTACTGTATAACCTATTACTACCAGCTACATAATATTTAGAAAGCCTTTAAGTGACCTCTTTTCAGGAAATCTGACAATATGGCCAAGGGATAAAAGGCTCCAAATTTTACCTTTCCAGTTGGGGTGGTTAATTTTTTTGTTAGTTAGCTTTTTTAAAAACAAATGGCTGGAAGAACATTCATCACATCCATATGGCACGAACAACTTATTAACAGCACGGTGCTTGCCTGAGGATCTTGTCCCTGCCCCAAAACAAGAAGGTTCATGAGAACTTCCTTAAGTAAAGCTAAGCTGTCTGGGTACTTAAATTTTTCCTTCTGCTTAATTAACTTGTAAATCCATGTAATTAAGCATCTGAACACACTGGCACTATTTTAATCCAACACTCAAAAAATGTTCTACTGTTCACACACTCTGGCATTTGTAATTAGTTTTTTTTAATCAACATAATTTGAGCCAAGCACATGGTTTTCATCAAGGCCTATTCACAAGCTCTGTGACTTTTAGCTCCTTACTTCTTCCCCAAGAAGTGGTTTTCATGGCATCAGCCACAGAAGTTCTCATTTTGTAGCTTTTCAAGAGTTAAGGGTTGAGCTAGAACCCGCTCTCTCCATCAACTTTCATGCTGTGCAACCAACCAAAGTGGCTTACCAGACTAGGCAGCATGGTACCATCAGAACAACAGGGATGGAGATACCACCATCACCAGGACTTGCTTCCTTTGAGAAGTTTAAGCAAAGCCAGTACAAGGTCTTCTTTGTAGTCACACATCTCATGAAAACATTAGCAAACCACATGTGAAGCTTGTGAATTTTTACTACATACAAATACCACATCACAAAAAGTCCTCAAAAGATGGAATTTACGTGGCCAGATGCAAACCTTCACTGTGTAGACACCTCCCTATCCTCTTTAAAGCCAAGGGACAGAAGCAGGCAGACAGCAATTCATTTCCTCCCAAAGCACACGTCCTGTCAAAGGAATCACAACTCAAATGATGTCCATCTCTCTCTTCTGGTTGTACATGGAACATCCTCTCACAAAAACTGTCTTTCCAAAGAGTTAGTGGGCTAGTTACTCAAGCCTGGACTCCTGGAAGAGGACTCCTGAGAAAAGCAGCCTGAGAGGGTATCTGATCAATGGTTATCAATATCTGAAGGATGGGACACAGGGGGACATGGCCAGCCTCTTCTCAGTGTCTGTGGGGACAGGACAAGGGGCGATGGCCTCAAGTTGCAGCACAGGGAGTTCCACACCAATGTGGGGAAGAACTTCTTCCCAGTAAGGGTGAGGGAGCCCTGGGACAGGCTGCCCAGGGGGTGTGGAGTCTCCTTCTCTGGAGAGATTCCAGCCCCATCTGGACACCGACCTGTGTGACCTGTCCTAGGGAGCTGCTTTGGCAGGGGGTTGGACCCCATGATCTCTGGAGGTCCCTTCCAACCCCTGTGATTCTGTGAAAGAACATGCCTCCAGCAATCAGGTTTTAACACAACAAGGTGGAGCACCCAGCAAGGTTCTATCAAAGCTGACATCTTCATTTCTTGTCAGCTTTAGGACAGTCAGATACTTCCAGAAGCAGGACCACAGTTCATACTAGACAGACTATGACAGGGCTCCACTTGGTCAAGGTCATGACCAGATGGGAGTAGTAGTGTTTTCTCTGGAGCCTACTTCATACCACTATGAAACAGAGCAATCAGGATGACCAACACTTCTGCTTTTTTATTTAACAAATCCTAAATGTTAGTGTAAGACTTCTGATGGACTGTACTGGAATGTAATCAGAACCTTGTAACACACACCATCCTCTGTGCTTTTCTAATCAAAGTACAGAAGACAGACATTTAGAAAGCAGCCTTTAGTTTAAGGATACTTTACAGAATCAAGAACCAGCACATTTAAACTTTAAGAGAGCTTATAAAATAAAGACTTCTGAATAAGCAACCTAAAGTTAACTTTTCCTACCACTTTCTTCACTATAGAATAAAGCTGATGTTTCATGCAGGCAACAGTGACACCTACTGTTAATAGAGTAAATTGATGGTAGAGTAAATTGCAACTGATGAAAAACCAAACACATCTTCTTCCCAAAGAGTTTAATGTGCTTTCACAACATCTCCCTGTCAAGGTTTTCCTTTGTAGCACATCTACTGCTAGTACTGCAGAACTGAAGTTACCAACCTGTCATAAAATGCCTTTTAAATACAAATTTCTCAAAACCAACCTACTGATGGTGTCTAAACCCTCTATTATACTTCCCTACAGCAAAAATTATTGTATTAGCTAAAGTAGATCTGAAAAAGGCCACCTTCTTTACCTTCACACTAGCATTTCATGGTTTATTCTACCAGAGAGAGTGAAGTAACCACCCAAAAGTGCAGTTACCATACCATTCTGCTACCATAAGTGTTGGAGTAACTGAGCCCTGACTAAGCAGTATCTCTTTTCTGTATTACAAGGGAAGATTATGCAAAGGTAAATTAAATTCAGTGTTTCAACATTAAAAACCCACCAAAGTCCCATAAGCACACATTGGTGTGTAGCTGCTTTGTTCCAGCATCAATTGTACCAAGTTAAGTTTTGGGAAGCTGCTTTGTGTCCCACTGTTCTAATTTATTCAAATTAATTTAAAGTTTGCTAAGGAGAACAGTGTAGGAGCTTTCCATGGAACCTCCCCAACAGGATGGCTCTGCAGAGAGACCTGGACAGGCTGGAGCAATGGGCAGAGGACAACTGTACGGGGTTCAACAAGGCCAAACACTGGGTCCTGCACTTTGGTCACAAAAAACCTGGGCAGCACTACAAGCTAGGGCAGAGCAGCTGGAGAGCTGCCTGGAGGAGTTAGTGGGCAGCTGGTTGAACATGAGCCAGCAGTGTGCCCAGGTGGCCAAGAAGGCCAACAGCATCCTGGCCTGTATCAGGAATAGTGTGACCAGCAGGAGTAGGGAAGCAATTGTTCTGTTGTACTCAGCTCTGGTGAGGCTGCACCTCGAGTGCTGTGTCCAGTTTTGGGACCCTCACTACAGGAAGGATGTTGAGATGCTGGAGTGTGTCCAGAGGAAGGCAATGAAGCTGGTGAAGGGTCTGGAGCACAAGTCCCATGAGGAGCAGCTGAGGGAGCTGGGGCTTTTTAGTCTGGAGAAGAGGAGGCTGAGGGGAGACCTTATCGCTCTCTGCAACTACCTGCAAGGTGATCTCTTCAACCAATGGGTTGGTCTCTTCTCTCAGGTGACAAGTGACAGGATAAGAAGAAATGGCTTAAAATTGCACCAGGAGAGATTTAGGTCAGATATCAGGAAGAATTTCTGACCTGAAAGGGTTGTCAGGCATCAGAACAGGCTGCCCAGGGAGGTGGTGGAGTCACCACCCCTGGAGCTCCATGATTTCAACACTCACAAAGTTCACTTTACACTTGAAAAGGTTCTGTCCACACACAAAAGCTCTAACAGCTACACAGAATATTCTTAAAAACCTTACCTAAGCAAAGAGAAGACATCATAAGAGTTACGAACACAGTTCTGATCCACCTGGAGAAGACTATTCTTCAGGGTACCTGAGTGATCCTTAAGGCAAAGAAAGAACATTAATTAAGAAACAAAGTGTTTTCCACCTTGACTAAAAGCATGCAATTTTGGCAGAACAAGTGATCTTGTACTTAATGTGTTTTAAATCTGTTTTCACACAGTTTTATGTACTGGAGGTAGAAACAATTTAAGGCAGCAAAATAATACCAAGTTTGGCCTTACCTATATGTTAATGACCAATCACTATCCATTTTCTACACATGGCATGAGTTTTCTTGAACTTTGTAATCCATTACTGCACAGATTTTATGTGCAGAACTACCAAAGGATGCAGTTTACAGTACTGCCATTCTTCAGCTTCAGATCTAAGAGCCTGCTCAGCAACGTGCCAGAGATGTGAAAGACCATGAGATACAGCTCTATTCTTTATCCACACTGTAACATGACTACACCATCAAAGCAATCTTAGTTTTGAATGATGTGGACAAGTAATGTCATTCTTCACAGACCAAAGCTTACATTCAGCACAAGAAGCACTGAAACAGTTGCAGATGAGCAGCAGTTCCTCATGCTTCAAAGGTCAGCTACCAGGCTTCTTCATACCAGGTACAGCCCCATCAATTCCCAGAAAGCCAACAAACTCAGAAGTGTTTCTTCACATGACAAAAACTCTAAGCAGGTCAAACCACGTGGCAGAACCATCAGAAGTTTCCCAGTTTGGAGGGAAGAAAAGGATTTATTCTAGTGTATGAAGCAGCCCTGGTTGGTACACATGATCAGCAAGTTTTCCAACAGGGATACAGATCTGCCCCAAGCAACATAACCCCCACCTACACATCCCTTCCTGCCTCAACAGGTTCTGTCCATACAGGTGATGTTGAAATGCAGAGTTATGTGCCAACACCTACTGACTGTTAGCCACAGGCCACGCAGGAGCCATTTCTTCCCACCAAAAATAAGGTTCCACCTAAACTATCGTGTTGTATCGCAATAGAGGCACCACATCAGAAGCTGTCTCAGCTCCTTGCTTCCATTCTCGACATGCTGGATTCTAGAAGCTGAAATGCACACAAATATCCCCTGAAAACGGACCAAAATAAAAACATCTCAAGGCCTTGAAGGAACCAGGATGGTGGGAATCTGAGAGAACTGCACAACTCCCAGCGGGAGGTTTAATAATGCCGAGTGCAGGACTCTGCATGGGACATAACAACCCTGAGCAGCGCTACAGCCTTGGGGGAGACTGGCTGGAGAGCTGTCAGGGTGAGGAGGACCTGGGGGTGTTGGCTTACTGCAGACTGACCATGAGCCAGCAGTGTGCCCAGGTGGCCAGGAAGGCCAACGGCATCCTAGCTTATGTCAGACAGAGCGTGGCCAGTAGGTCTGGAGAGGGGATTGTGCCCCTGGACTGGGCACTGGTGAGGCTGCACCTTGAGTGGTGGGTCCAGTTCTGGGCTCCTCACCACAAGAAGGACACTGAGGTCCTGGAGTGAGTCCAGAGAAGGGCAACCAGGCTGGGGAAGGGGCTGGAGGGCAAATCCTCTGAGGAGCAGCTGAGGGAGCTGGGGGTGTTGAGCCTGGAGAAGAGGAGGCTGAGGGGAGACCTTCTCAGCGCCTCCCCTGCCCTGCCAGGAGGGTGCAGACAGGTGGGCGCTGGTCTCTTCAGCCAGGGGACAGGAGATGGGACAAGGGGCAGTGGGCTCAAGCTGTGCCAGGGCAGGGTCAGCTCAGCTGGGAGGGCAAAGTTCTTCCCTGGCAGAGTTGTGGGGCTGTGGCACAGGCTGCCCAGGGAGGGGGCTGAGTCCCCACCCCTGGGGGTGTTTAACAGATGGGTAGATGAGATACTTAGGGATCTGGGTTAGGATAGGAGAGGAACGGTTGGACTTGATGATCTGAAAGGTCTCTTCCAACCTTGTGATTCTGTGATCACCATTTCACACCATGAAGCTGATCCTGTTTCAAGAAACACCACCTTCAGGAAGCGAAGGACAACTTTTCTCACAGCACAAGCAGAGTACCCTGGAATAACTAGTTTCAGAAGGGAAAAAATTTAGAGCAGCAAGATATTTTAGCATCTTGTTTTCTCCTGTAATGCAGGGTGTTGAAGGAGATTCCCCAAAAAGTCAGGCACCAAATGGCTGATACAAACTGTTCCACCCTGAGGAAACTTGCAGGATGTGCAATAGAAGGGTTTCACATTTGGTTATTAAAGGAAGTCATCCTTTGAAAGGGGAGTTTGCCCACTTCCCTGCCACAACATCTCATCCAGGCAGGCACACGTATCTGCAAACACACAAAAAGGCTTTGCTTGTGTGAAGAGGCCTGGAGCTAGCTGATTTTAAAAAAAGAAATGAAATAAAAATGCACATTTCATGGAAAAAAATGTACCTGCATTGATGGACACTAAATACTGGAGAGAGAGAGGGATGTAGCTTTTCAAAGGTAAGGGTCTTTCCTGCTTGACAGTTGAAAAAGGAGCTGCAATTCAGTACCCTTCAAAAATATCTCTATCAAAAGAAGTTGCATCCCCAGCAGTGGGACAAGCAGGTCTTTGAAAGGGGGATTCTGCCCTTCTGCTCTGCTCTGGGACAGACACATCTCTGCAGTGCTGCCTCCAGCTTGGGGGTCCCCAGGACAAGGAGGACATGGAGCTGTTGGGAATGAGTCCTGAGGAGCCACAGAGATGATGTAAGGGCTGGAGCCCCTCTGCTCTGGAGCCAGGCTGGGAGAACTGGGCTGGCTCAGCCTGGAGAAGAGAAGGCTGCTGCTGGGGAGAGCTCAAAACCCCTTCCAGTTCCTCAAAGGGCTCCAGGAGAGCTGGAGAGGGGCTGGTGCCAAGGGCAGGGAGGCCCAGGCCCAGGGGAACGGCCTTCAGCTGCAGGAAGACAACAGGAGAGGGGTTGGGAGGCAGAAATCCTTCCTGGGGAGGGGGAGGCCCTGGCCCAGGGTGCCCAGAGAAGCTGGGGCTGCCCCTGGCTCCCTGGCAGGGTTCAAGGCCAGGTTGGATGGGGCTTTGGGCACCCTGGGCTGGTGGGGGGTGTCCCAGCCTACACGGGGTGTGAGAACCAGATGGGCTTTGAGGTCCCTTCCCACCCAAACTAGTCTGTGATCCTAAATAACTTATATAACTCCTGACCACAACCAAGTTTTTTGAGTTACGGTGAGCTGTGCAGACTACTTGTGGTTTCATTTTTTAAGGAAACAACAGTCATTAACTAAAAGCAACCCTTGCTTCCCTAAATGCACTTTCTGAAAAGGTACCACTGCAAGAACAAAGGCAAGACTTAGCCAGTATCAGCACACAGAAAATGGTTGAAAAAATTTGAAAGCCAGGAAGGCTCTGAGGAAAAAAGGAGAAAGGGAAACCTGGTTTTAGAAAAACCAGCACAGCACCCACACCTGATTTTGTTGAAGCTGGGTAAAAACTGGTTTTTACACAGAAGCACACAGACTCAGGCAAATCCAGATTCAGAAAAATCACAGAAGGGTTGGGAATACTTTTAGTTCTTGTTGACAGCTTCAAAATCTCTGAAGCTCACATCTGTCTTATCCAAACATCAGTCAGGTTCAAGCAAATCCAAACAGAGTTTCAGTATATGATTACTGGACAAGATGAAACTAAGTGAGGAGCAAGTGCTTTAGTGGCCCCAGGCCAGGAAGAAAATGGGAAAACAAACTGGACATGGTTGTGACAAAAGCAGCAGAATCATACTGAAATCTTCCAGCAAAATTACTGCATCATTTACCTCAAAATAATAATTGAAAAGCTGGATCAGAATCAGAAGTTGGAGGTACAATTACCAAGTCAAGAACAAATAGGGTCTATCAGCAGCACACACTTGTGTTAACACTGAGAAGCTACAAGTGCTAGTGGAGAAGTTACACAAGCACTGTCAGAGACCTACAGCAAAGCAAGAAACACCTTCAGGGCTCAGAAAACACATACACACAAGAGATTTTGAAACCTTATTTCCCAACTTTTTTCTTGCCATTGATGCTAAGCATCCATTGCAGCAAGAAACCTGCAGCTTATGAATAACAGTATTGTAATCATGTGAAGACCTTACTTGCTGTCTGTGGCTAGTGCAGAAGCTGTAGCTATGCCTCAAGTCATTTTTCTCTCCAGCCAGGGACCCCTCACACAACCTATCTATAGCACAGTACTGCCACCAACAATTTGGGATTAAAAAACACCAGTCAGTTGGGTTAATTACAATAGGGAAGTTTAAAGTTTTTTTCATCATTGATGAAAAAATTCTGCCATCCAGAGAGACCTGGACAGGCTGGAGAGCTGGGCAGGGAGAGACCAGATGAGGTTCAACAAAAGCAAGTGTAAAGTCTTGCACCTGGGAAGGAACAACCGTTTCTATCAGTACAGGCTGGGGGATGACCTGCTGGAGAAGAGCTCAGTGGAGAAGGACCTGGGGGTCCTGGTGGATGACAGGTTGGCCATGAGCCAGCAGTGTGTCCTGGGGGCTGAGAGAGCCAATGGGATCCTGGGGGGAATCAGGAGGAGTGTGGCCAGCAGGTCAAGGGAGGGGATCCTCCCACTCTGCTCTGCCCTGGTCAGGCCCCACCTGGAGTGTTGTGTCCAGTTCTGGGCTCCCTGGTATAAAAAGGACAGGGATCTCCTGGAGAGAGTCCAAAGAAGGGCTACGAAGATGATGAAGGGCCTGGAGCATCTCCCCTATGAGGAAAGGCTGAGAAGATTGGGACTGTTCAGCCTTGAGAAGAGAAGACTAAGGGGGGACCTAATTAATGTTTATAATTATCTTAAGCAGGGGATGCAGGGGGAATCAGCCAGCCCCTTTTCAGTGTCTGTGGAGACAGGACAAGGGGCAATGGCTGCAAGTTGGAGCACAGGGAGTTCCACACCAATCTGGGGAAGAACTTCTTCCCAGTGAGGGTGACAGAGCCCTGGGACAGGCTGCCCAGGGGGGTGTGGAGTCTCCTTCTCTGGAGATATTCAAGACCCGTCTGGACGCCTATCTGAGTGAGATGTCCTAGGGAGCTGCTTTGGCAGGGGGTTGGACCCGATGATCTCTCGAGGTCCCTTCCAACCCCTACAATTCTATGATTCTATGATGATTCTATGAAGTAATCTGCATTGTTCCATCATTAATTTGGCTGCAGCCACAATATTGGGCTGGACCTGCACAAGTAAAAATCAAAAATAAAAATACAACATGTGGGGGGGAACAGTCACATCAGAGAAAATAAACAGCTTTTCATCTAAAAGCTACAAATTCTGGTTTTAAGAGTTATAACCAAAACTTATCCTGCTTTTCTATTTGCCATGAAAATGAGTCTTAACAGGCACACCGTTTTCAAAATCTTCTATGCTTGAATTAAGTATCTGCCTCAAAGAACAGAGTCAAGGGTTATTTTCAGTAACCAAGAGGTTGTGGGTTTTACACTTAAAACACTCTGCTTTAAATCTTCCCCAAACAGCTCAGATGTCCATGCAGAGGCAAGAGAACAGTTCTCATCTATCATGAAAAAGAGGCATTTCTTCTCCAAGCAAAGCATTTCAGTGTTCTGAGCATCCAGTTGTGAACATTTCAGCTCAGAAGCTGAATTGCAAATTGCCAGCTGCATTAACCAAGCCAAACAGGAGACACCCTCCTTACCTTCTGTTCAAATGAAGCTCCATAATAACCATCATTGAGACCAAAGATTATCTCATTTGGGTTTCTTGCATGTATCTGAAAGAAGATTAGAGAACAAACCACCTTACAGTCAGCTTGCTGACTTGCAATTTCACAATGCATAAATTGCACTGTCTGATAGTCAAACACAGTTCTCCCTGTAAAGCACCTGCAGTTCTAGACAAAGATGAAGCTTAAGAGGAAACTGAATTTAATCACAGAAAACTCATTTGCTTCACAGCTTCAGTAAGCCACCAAGTATGCTCAGCCATGAATTCAGAAACTATTCCATTTTCATTGCTGGAGTATCTACTGCTGAATTTCCAGCTAATAAAATAATTAAGAGACCAGGAAATTAAAGAGGTAAGTCTCAAAAGTGATTACCTTTCACTTGAAATTACCTAAAATGATAGTCAACATTAGGTTTTTGTGGTCACAAGAGATATTAAAAAAAAAATAATCAGTGTTCAGCATTATAGCTAATATCCTGCTATGGATGTAAAGAACATTATCTCAATTAAAATCACAGGCTAGTGAATATTCATTATGAAGCTGTTATTTCTGTCCAGTGAAAAGAAATGGAAAGCTACACTCTGAATATTGGGTCTGGGAGTGATGGAGTTAATTTTCTCTGAGCAGTGCTGTGTTCTAGATCTGACAATGAAACATCAGTGTTTTAGCTGTTGCTGAACATGGTCCCACAGCATCAAGGACCCCTCTGCTTCTCACTTGGGGCCTACAGAAAGTTGGGCTGAGGGGTGGGCAAAAGCTTGGAAGGGGACACAGCTGGGACAGCTGAGCTGAACTGACCCAAGTGATATTTCATTCTGTACCATGTAACATCACCCTTAGCAGTCTTTACAAAGCAGCTGTTGCTTAGGAACTGGCTGGGTGGACATTGGTCTCTTGGGGGGAGGTGGTGATTACCTTTGCATCACCAATGTGTTACTTTGCACCACCACCTTTTTCATTATTTTTATTTTCTCTCACTTATTAAATTGCCTTCTCAACCAAAGATTGATTCATTTTTGCTCCTCTATCACTTCCCCTGCCTCTGAGTGCAGGGATCATTGACCAAGATCAATAAACCATGTGAAGCATAGAATCACCACATCTCCTGAGCTGGCAGGGACCCGTAAGGACCATGGAGTCCAAGCCCTGGCTCCACACAGGCCCAGCCCAGTCAGAGCAGGGCACTGAGCGCATCGGCCAGACGCTTCTTGCCCTCAGCCCAGCTCGAGGCTGTGACCCCTTCCCTGGAGAGCCTGTGCCAGCGCCCGACCCCCCTCTCAGCACAGAACCTCTTCCTGACACCCAGCCTAAACCTCCCCTGGCAGCTTCACGCCGGCCCCTCGGGTTCCAGCCCTGGGCCCCAAAGAGAGGAGAGAGATCGGCGCTGCCCCTTCGCTCCCCTGGGCAGGAAGCCACAGACCCCATCAGGTCTCCCCTCAGCCTCCTCTTCTCCAGGCTGGACAACCCCAGGGACTTCAACCTCTCCTGATAATACTTCCCCTGCAGACCTTTCCCCATCCTCCCTGCCCTCCTCTGGACACTCTCCAATGGTTTTGTGTCCCTCTTGTCCTGTGGCATCCAAAACTGCCCCCAGGACTTGAAGTGAGGCCATCCCAGCGCAGGGCAGAGCGGGACAATCCCCTCCCTGGACAGGCTGGACATGCCACATTTAAGCAAGAGCTATAAAGTTTTCTTCCCAGGCTTTGAAAAATCCCAATTAAAAAACCCCAACGTTCTAAAGTTAGAATAGATCACAGTTTATTTCTCAATAGATTCAATTAATTCATTACTGTGAGGATGGAGAGGCCCTGGCACAGGTTGCTCAGAGAAACTGTGGCTGCTCTCCAAATGCATCAATCTCCTCCTTCGCTTTCTACATCTGCTCATGAGGTTTTGTTTCTGTAAGGAAAATGTTGAGGAAAAAAAACCTGTTTTCACATTACCTGCTGGCCCAAGTACTTTAACCCATCTAGATTGACCTTCCATTCAATCAAAAGCTGAAAGTGCTCCTTCTTGCCACCCCAGATCCTCACAACGAAACAGGAGACAGAGGTATCAAGGCGATCAGGCATTATTCCAAAGTCCAGACTCCTCCATGTTGGATTCTGTAAGTATTCAAAAAGAGAGAGAAACAATTCAAGCAAGCTGGAAGTAGCCCTAAAATTGACAGTTCAGAAAGCAACAAGGTCCATGTGAAAGATTTTTAAAACAACCCTTGAGAATATTGAGTAACAGCCACCTCAAGGTTTACATAGAGTTAAAGCAAACAGGCTCTGCTCAGTCTTATTCTGCATCTTCCATATTCACAGATTCATAGGGGTTGGAAGGGACCTCCAGAGCTTATCAGGTCCAACCCCCCTGTCAAAGCAGGCTCTCTAGGACAAGTTGCACAGGTCGGTGTCCAGATGAGTCTGGAATCTCTCCAGAGAAGGAGACTCCACACCCCCCTGGGCAGCCTGTCCCAGGGCTCTGTCACCCTTCTCTCTTCTGTAGATAGAATTCTGGTGCAAAAAGCTACTGCTGTAAAGTACTTCAGAAACTCAGAGCAGGCTCTGCTTCCTTCCATTACAAGATGAAGAATTTACTAATGAGGAACTTTAAAAGTGGAAGCCACATTTCTTTCCAAGTTGTAATTCATCTGCTGAGAACTAGGTTATAGCTTGTATTGAAAAAAATTTAATTTAAAATGCTGATCTATTCCCCAATAATTAAATTTGCATAATTTACTGGCAGGTTTGCTCACATGCTTCTCCTCCTTGACTGAAGCTGCTTGTCACTAAGAGCTCCTCTTAACTCTGGATCAGACTTGCACCTCGGCTTTACAGAAGCAGCAGAGATTAAGCTAAACCACAAAGAACTCAACGTTTGTGGACAAGAGTCATGCCAAGAACTTAGACCTCTGACACCATTTGAATTAAAGATTAATAGAAAGTGGTATAATTGACATAAGTTGCGACCAAACTAAGTCAATCCAACACTGCTAGTACTAAGTGGCAGGTAGAAACTTTAGGTCTTCCCCAGGCCATAAATGACAGGGTGTCCCAATGCAGAAATGGGAAAGGGCTTTTTAAACACACACAAGTATATATATCTATATATAGATATATGTATCTACAGAGATACTTATCTGTACCTGGGGGAGACTGGCTGGAAAGCTGTCAGGCAGAGAAGGACCTGGGGGTGTTGTGTGACTGCAGACTGACCATGAGCCAGCAGTGTGGCCAGGAAGGCCAATGGCATCCAGGCTTGTGTCAGAAATAATGTGGCCAGTAGGTCTGGGGAGGGGATTGGGCCCCTGGACTGGGCACTGCTGAGGCTGCACCTCAAGTGCTGGGTCCAGTTCTGGGCTCCTCACCATCAGAAGGACATCGAGGTCCTGGAGCATGTGCAGAGAAGGGCAACCAGGCTGGGGAAGGGGCTGGAGGGCAAATCCTCTGAGGAGCAGCTGAGGGAGCTGGGGGTGTTGAGCCTGGAGAAGAGGAGGCTGAGGGGAGACCTTCTCAGCGCCTCCCCTGCCCTGCAAGGAGGGTGCAGAGAGGTGGGCGCTGGTCTCTTCAGCCAGAGGACAGGAGATGGGACAAGGGGCAGTGGGCTCAAGCTGTGCCAGGGCAGGGTCAGCTCAGCTGGGAGGGCAAAGTTCTTCCCTGGCAGAGTTGTGGGGCTGTGGCACAGGCTGCCCAGGGAGGGGCTGAGTTACCTTCCCGGGATGTGTTTTAAAAAAGGATAGGTCAGGTACTTAGGGATCTGGTTTAGCTTAGGACAGGAACAGTTGGACTTGATGATCTTAAAGGTCTTTTCCATCCTTGTAATTCTGTGATATCTCTCTCATTCCTCACCTACAAACAGAAACAGCAGCTCCTCCAAAACAAAGGGGAAGACCACACCATCCTGTAAGGGAACAAGCTTTTCATTCTAGCCCTAAGCAGCTCAGAACAGGCCAAGCACCTCTGAACTGGTATGAGGTAATATAGAATAAATAAAGCCTCTGAAAAGAAGGGAGGGGCAAAGCTGCCCAGTAAGCATTAAAGGAGGAATGCATTCATCTATTTTCCATAGGAAAACTTGGTATTTTGTAGCTATTTAGGCATAAGAATATCAGGTCATTATAATACTCAGAGATGATGTATGGAATTTGCTCCAGATATCTTTTATTTAAAATTCTTGTCATTCCATCTCACATTTCCTTTGGTTAAATTCTCTTTCTGTTCTTCCTTTTCCCAATACAGAACAGGCAGAACTTAAAATCCTGAAGTACCAAGGAACTTCTCAACAGCCTTGTGGATGCAGACAGCTTTTCCCCCATCCAGGTGGTTTTCAAAGCATTTCCAGCCCAGTGAGCAATAAAAGGTGCAATACCACCTTGGTAAGGCAGACGTTAAAACATCTGGTTAGCAGCTTTTCAAATTCCCTTATCCAACAGTTATGACATCCTGCTCCCACAGAGAGACCTACCCCTTCTCAGGTGCAATAAACTGTTTGGTTCTGGTCCTTTCACTGCTTCAAACTGGAAAACTTCAAAGTTCTTTTCCAACTTCAGTTTCTTAAAGAATCATAGAATCACAGACTGGTTTGGGTTGGAAGAAACCTCAAGGATCATAGAGCTCCAACCCCCGTGCCACAGGCAGGGCCACCAACCTCCAGGCCTGGAGCTACACAAGGTTGCCCAGGGCCCCATCCAACCTGGCCTTGAACACCCCCAGGGACGGGGCACCCACCCCCTCTCTGGGCAGCCTGTTCCAGCCTCTCACCACTCTCTCTGCAAAGAACTTCCCCCAATATCTAATTTAAACCTTCCATCACTTCTTGAAAGAAAGAGTTCAGCAAGGGCTGATTTTTCTCTTCTTTATGGGTAGCATTATCACAGAATCACAGACTGGTCTGGGTTAGAAGGGACCCCAAGGGTCATAGAGTTCCAATCCCCTGCCACAGGCAGGGACACCAACCTCTAGGCCTGGATCTACACAAGGTTGCCCAGGGCCCCATCCAACCTGGCCTTGAACACCCCCAGGGATGGGGCATCCACCCCGTCTCTGGGCAGCCTGTTCCAGCCCCTCACCACTCTCTCTGCAAAGAACTTCCCCCTAATATCTCATCTAAACCTTCCTTCCTTTAGCTTTAATCCATTCCCCTTTGTCCTGCCATTATCTACCCTTTTAACAAGCTGATTCCCCTCCTGTTTCTCTGCTCCCTTCAGGGACTGGAAGGCTGCAATGAGGTCCCCCCACAGCCTTCTTTGCTTAAACCAGTAAAAGCCCAGCTAGCATTATTTTGCCTACCAGTGTTCTCAATATTTGAAGTGAATATATGTTGTTAAGCTTAACCTTAGTGCTGAACAGGTGTCACATGAAGAAGCCCTACCCTTGGAGTGTTTGGCCCTACCTGCAGGAGTACCAGACCATCGCTGCTAAAACGAACTCACATTTCTACTCTTCAGTAACTCACTGTGCCAACCATTGTAAAAAGAGCCTGAGAAGGAGAAGAATGTAATGCTTCCAGCTGGAGAGTGGAAAGACACATTTAGCACTCATGGTACCAAGCAGAGAAATCAATAGACTGAAGCCAATACATATTATTTTAAAGTATTTTTTTTCTATATTAAAATAACTTACCAGAGAATTCTTGATCACCTCACTTTTATAAAATTCTAAAGAAAAAAATAAGTAAAAAGACACTTTTAGATTAGCTTAAACACTGATACTAGTCTTAGTATTTAAAATAGAAAAAGCTAAAACAAAGTAAACACTCATGAAAGACAACTGCTGGCAGGTCTAGTTTATCAGTAACAGATTCATGAGAAAGACTTTACAAATCAGCCATGCTTCTGACTAAAAGTACTCATTCACACTTAACTATTAGAAGTCGTTATTTAAACTCAGTATATCATCTTTATACTCAAGATAACCCTCAAGATCCAGGTTTCTGGAGAAAGAACGTGCCCCAGTACTTTGCAAATGTCATCCCAATATTGTAAAGTGAGTAGTTTGTCATACAGCATCTTCCTGGAGGAGTGCAGCACGGATAAACTAATTGCATGGCTTTCCTGAAGAGCAAGGGTGACCTGTTCCAGATGCTTAGAAAGTGAACAGCCAAATTACCTCACAGAGGTGCCAGGAACCTTGTATTTAAATGGCAGTAAGCCAACTGCTGACACACAGGCCTTGGCTTTCGCAGCTAAAAGAAGAGCTTAAAGTCTTTAGGTAGGTTGGAAGTTGGAATATGGTTTTGTACAACATTTCTCAGTCCATTGGAACCCAAGGACAAAGCTTTGAAGGTATGCAGAACAGTCCCATACACAAAACACTGTAGAAATAGTATCAATTACAGGTTCAACCAACACCATAAGAAAGTCCAGGTAGGAAGCTCAAGTTATGCATTCTCATCCTTCTAAAACAGTGACCTTGGAAAAAAGCAAGGTTCACCTACACTAGCAGGAAGAAAAAATCAGCAGAAAGACAAAATTAGTTTGCAAAGCTCCAACCACTGATCTTTCTCCATGCTCAAGAACTATACATTGTAGTGGAAAGCAAAGCATTAAAGAGAAAAGAGATCTAGCACTCAGACACAGTTATCAAAAGCAGAACAGAGGCCCAGATGCTTCCTGTCATTGGCTGACTAGTCTATTTTTGGAGAACTTTGATAGCAGAAAGTGCTGCTTTACACTCTGTAAAATACACACAGAGCGGGATGCTCTCCCACACACAAAGCAACCAAGGCTCCAGAAGTTTCTCTGTGCTCTTCAAAGATCCCCAGTTTCTTAAGATATTGGTGAGGGGGGATCGAAGTTGCCCAGTTTAAGTTATCAGTGAGGGGAAAGAAAAGCAGTTAATTTAAGAGACTCTACCATCTGCCACCTGGTTTGCTTCCTTGCCTTGATAACACTGAAAGCTTTTATGAAGGAAACTGAACTAAAGAGCTCTTTTCCACTGTTGGTATGTGGGATACAAATAACAGCAGCAGGTTGTCAAGGCAAAAAGCAAAAAGGACAGGGAATGCTTAACATAAGAATTCAAAGATTAGCTAATAAAAAAAGTTGATAGCAAACCTGGTTTACCTTTGTATATCTTAGCATTATCACACAAGTGAAGAGTGAAGTAGGTATCCAAGAGGCGATAACCATTCTTATTGATAATGTTCCGGGCAGCGATATTCCGAAGGTGACGAAGCCGGCGCTAAAAAGAAGGAAAAGAAAAATTGAACTCTATTTTTTTTAATATATTTAAGCATTTTAAGGATTTCCAAAGCACTGCTGTCAAAAAGAACCCACTGAACCACTCAATTTTCTTTGGCAGAAAGCTAGTGTGAACAGTGCTCATTCAGCAAAGCCGTAAGAAACTGGCTGGACAAGTAACAACTAGCACCTACGAGCTCAGATTAAGCAAGACTGATATACAAGATAAGCTATTCTTTACTCATGTCAATAAGCAGGTTATATTCCACATGTCTAAATCACCCCAAGTATTTGAGCAGTTTCAAGCAAAAAAAATGGGGCGCTATTGGCAGCAAACAGCAGCAGGAGCACCCAGATGTTCTACATCATCGCACAGGAAACAGTTCACGGACAAAGCTATTTTCAACAAGCACCAGTGGATCAAGAGCACCAAAATAAACCACCACCTAATCCAGAGCCATACATTCCCTGGCTGAACAAAGCTCCCTGAGTTCACAGGAATCCTAGAGACTGCCATCACAGCCTTTAACTAAACACATCAGAATGACACATCCGGATTTTCAGGGAAAATTAAGGGCACTGTCAAAGTTTCTGATGTCTGTCAGGTCCATTCTGCTTGGATAACTGAGTCCTTTTCTCTTGGATTCAACACACTAGAATATGTCACTAAAACCTTCAGTTTAAGTGATTTCATCCAACTCCAACAGTATGGCAGTTTGCTACAATCCTGGGTTTTGAATAAAAATAATCAGATTGAATCAATCTCTCTCTCCCTCTCCCCCCTCCACCATCACTTCTAAGTGCCAGACAGCTTTAATAGCTGTGGCTAAAATCCTCAGCTTCAAATGCTACTACGCCCTTCATCTTTGACAACTATTTAGCATTACTAGCTTATTGTTAAATTTAACTAGTTAACAAAGTAGTTTGTAGGACTGCCTACTCACTCTTAAACCACGGCTTA
This sequence comes from Hypotaenidia okinawae, assembly GCA_027925045.1. Lineage (NCBI taxonomy): Eukaryota > Metazoa > Chordata > Aves > Gruiformes > Rallidae > Hypotaenidia > Hypotaenidia okinawae. The sequence continues at coordinate 214,344,960 of BSDF01000001.1, forward strand.
GCTGTGGCTCTTATTTTAACTTTGAAAACCCCAGCATGCTTAAACCAGCCTACACCATGATCCCAGCACTCAGCCAACTGCCACTTCAAACACATAAAGCACTCACCAAATCCTACTCTATCATATTCTCCCAATTAATCTCCCAACCTACCCATGTCTCTCCCATTTACCATGGGGGTGTTGACAAACGGCTGCCTCTCCTTTTTGGATAACCACAAACCATCTACAAGCCTCAGAAGAACTGGTTTAATGCTTCTTTGTACCACAAAGTTCACTTTACAGCATAATACTTTTTCCCAAAAGCTTGTTGATTTTTAAGCCTGGATCCACCTTAAGAAAAAAACCACATTCTTATATTGATCAAAAGTGGATTTAAAATGTTTTTGAAACCAAAAGGCAACTTTTTTCCCCTGTTTGCAGTTTTGAAAGTGAAATGCTTTTAAACAAGAGTTCAAAGGCCATCTGTTTTAGAATCACAACATGACACTTGATATCACTTAATAGCATCTTAAGTGAAATATATATTTCCTGGAAGGAAAAACTAGTAAGAGAAACATTAAATTTCTGTCCATGCAAGAGATGCAAAAGCACCGGCGGATTCAGTCCTGCAATGACTGAATTGCTGGGCAGTAGGATGCCCATGACCAGCACTGTGCCCTCGTGGCCAAGAAGGCCAATGGCATCCTAGGGTGTATTAGAAGGGGGGTGGTTAGTAGGTCAAGAGATATTTTTCTTCCTCTCTGCTCTGGTGAGACCACCCCTGGAATATTAGGTCCAGATCTGGGCCCTGCAATTCAAGGACATAGAACTCCTTGAAAGAGCCCAGTGCAGGGCCACTGATATGATGGAGGGAGTGGAACATCTTCCTTATGAGAAGAGGCTGAGGGAGCTGGGTCTCTCTAGCCTGGAGAAGGGGAAACTGAGGGGTGACCTCATCAATGTCTATAAATATGTAAAGGGTGAGAGTCAGGATGATGGAGCCAGGCTCTGCTCAGGGATGGCAGCCACAGGACAAGGGGCAGCAGGTGCAGCTGGAGCAGAGGTGGTTCTGTGTAAACATAAGGAAAAACTTTTCCACTGTGAGGGTGACAGAGCCCTGGGCCAGGCTGCCCAGAGAGGTTGTGGAGTCTCCTTCTCTGGAGACATTAAAACCTGCCTGGATGTGTTCCTGTGTGATTGAGGGGGGTTGGACTAGATGATCTTTTGAGGTCCCTTCCAATGCCTAACATTGTGTGTGTGTGATTTATGGGTTGGACTAGAAACAGCTGGAGATGGGATGCATGGATACCTCCAGAAATAAGAAATTAAAACCAAACACCTTCTAAACTGTCTAGTTGCAGAACAACATGGTCTTATATTTTGTTAAGCAACTGGTGTCAAAAGAAAGACAAAGCTTCATAAAAAAACCTATATGGACCTTGTACATTTTTTTCACATCTAATCTTAAAGCTGGGTAGTTTTGCTGGCTCTTTTTATGAGCAACTTCAACATCCCTTAATAAATGGCTTTGAACATACATCACACTCCCTATAAAATTGATTTAAGAGTTTTATGTGACAGAGAATCATCAGAGAACCTCAGACTGGTTTGGGTGGGAAGGATCCTTGAATAACCATCTAGTTCCACACCCTGACATGGGCAGGGACATCCCCCACCAGCCCAGGGTGCCCAAAGCCTCATCCAACCTGGCCTTAAACCCTGCCAGGGAGCCAGGGGCAGCCCCAGCTTCTCTGGGCACCCTGGGCCAAGGCCTACTCCTCCCCAGGAGGGATTTCCGCCTCCCAGCCCCTCTCCAGCTGCCCTCCTGCAGCTGAAGGCCATTCCCCTGGGCCTGGCCCTCCCTGACCTCAGCACCAGCCCCTCTCCAGATCTCCATCCTTGACAGATGGGAAGAGGCTTGGAGCTCTCCCCAGAAGCAGCCTTCTCTTCTCTGGGCTGAGCCAGCCCAGCTCTGCCAGCCTGGCTCCAGAGCAGAGGGGCTCCAGCCCTCCCATCATCTCCATGGCCTCCTCAGGACTGGCTCCCACAGCTCCATGTCCTCCTTGTCCTGGGGACCCCCAAGCTGGAGGCAGCACTGCAGGGGGGTCTCTGTCCCAGAGCAGAGCAGAGGGGCAGAATACCCCTTTCTCAGCCCTGCTGCTGGGATGCAGCCCAGGGCATGGGTGGCTTTCTGGGCGGCCTTATCTCTCCCTTCATTAAATTCAATAACCTAAAAATTAATCTACCATGCTTAATACCCCCTTCATTCTTTAATTTTTTGTTCAAATCCTTTACAAGCCTCAAACAAAGAGGGCAACTTTCTCCAGGTCTTTTTTGAATTGCAAACTAATTGCAGGACTTAAGTAGTATGTTACAATGAAGCACACTTAAAGCAAAGCCAAACAAGTTTCTCATCTTTCACTAAGTGAAATGAGGTTTGGAAAAAGCTGTAGCCTGTCATAACCTACACCTGCATCTCTGAACAAGAACGGAGTCCTTATCTCCATGATTTGTGTCCTCTTTGTACCCTGGAATTCATCCAAAAAAACTCACTTCTCCCAAGCCAGTTGCAAGAGGAACACTAAATATGAAGTTGTGAGACCACATCACAGTTGGAATGTCTATTTACATCACCATCTTAGTCACCACTCTCCTCCTCCCTCCTGTCCCATTACTTGTCCATTTAGTCTAGCCGACAGCAAACGAGTTTCCAACTAGAGAGGCAATTTTCTTGTTCACATTCTTTAGCATGAGGTCATGATGACAGAGACATGGATCGTGAAAATAAACCTTCCAGTTTGCCCACTATATTGTCACTGATATTATATTGCATTATTCAGATTTTCTCAGAACTCAGAGGCAGCAGTCAGAGTTAATTAACCTCTCCTGACCAAAAGATAATGAACTTTAGCCAGGGGACCATCAGCTACAAAGACACATCCAAAAGACAATTCATTCCAATAGGCTGTAAAATTAATCATCAAGGCCTTGGAGCTGTTCTGTGAAGAACAGTAAGTATTATTTTGAGGAAGTTTTCAATAATCAGTAACATTCATTCATTTTTGCTGGAGATATTAGAATACACAAAACAAAACCCCCACTGTGCTGTAGCTCAGCAATCACCAGCATTGGCCGATTCGCCCTGCTGCCAACCCCTGTTGCATCACCCTCCCCATTTGTACCACCATAAATAAGCCCTTGTGCAGCTGCTCGGTGAAGCTCCCCAGGGAACTGATCCGGATGGAAACCAACCATTGCTGGGTTAGTTTCACTAGATCAGTTCCTCAGTATGGCTCACAGTGTGGCTGCACCGGCAGCTGCGCTGATGGAAGAGGAGACGGGACCACTTAAATGAAAGAACCAGCTTAAAACTTGTGAGGGGCTACACACAGCCTGGCAAATCTAAAAGCAAAGCAGTGTAAGATGAGGATATGAGTGCATTTGTGTCCAGTTCTAGGCTCCTCACCATCAGAAGGACACTGAGGTCCTGGAACATGTCCAGAGAAGGGTAACCAGGCTGGGGAAGGGGCTGGAGGGCAAATCCTCTGAGGAGCAGCTGAGGGAGATGGGGGTGTTGAGCCTGGAGAAAAGGAGGCTGAGGGGAGACCTTCTCAGCGCCTCCCCTGCCCTGCCAGGAGGGTGCAGAGAGGTGGGCGCTGGTCTCTTCAGCCAGGGGACAGGAGATGGGACAAGGGGCAGTGGGCTCAAGCTGCGCCAGGGCAGGGTCAGCTCAGCTGGGAGGGAAAAGTTCTTCCCTGAAAGAGTTGTCAGGGTCTGAAACAGGCTGCCCAGGGAGGGGGCTGAGTCCCCACCCCTGGGGGTGTTTAACAGATGGGTAGATGAGGTGCTCAGGGATCTGGTTTAGCACAGGACAGGAACGGTTGGACCTGATGATCTTGAAGGTCTTTTCCAACCTTGTGATTCTGTGATTTGGACCCAACGATCTCTCAAGGTTCCTTCCAACTCCTACAATTCTGTGGAAGCAACTCTTTATGAAGAAGAGACTTGTTACAGTAACTGCTAATAATCCCAAATTCTTTCATTTCCTTACTTCTTAAAATCAAGTATGAGAAAGTAGTCACTCAGAGGGAAGTTTTAGCTGTCTTCATCAAAAGGAGGGATCCCCACTGAGGAAATGCTGTGCAACTGTAACAGCCATTCCAATAAGCCCAGTTTATGAACCAAAATACAAGTGGTAAACACAAGCATTTTAGCAGCCTCGTGAGTCATGTAAAACAGACCAGCTGCATTTGCAAGCTGATAGTGCAGACCCTCCTTTTGTAAAAAAAAGTTAAGCAAAATATGCAGATCAGCACAGACAATTCTCATCAGCATCTCCTCAGTTGGCATTTCACAGCACTCAAAGATTCCAGACACTACACCAGGCATCCTAGTAAGATACTCCACTGCAGGAAAAGTTCTTTTTCAGTAGAGCACTGCTTTCAGGAGGCTCTCACAAGCAGAGCTGGTAGCATTAAAAACAGTATTTAACTTTTCCAGCAGCTCTGACTTCAGTGCAGGCAGCCTGAATGTGGTGTAACCTGATGGTTGCTCAGCAGAGCAGTGGAACAGGTTTAACAGCTCATTCTAAGGGATTTGTGACACTCAAGTTATTTTGATCACCAGATTTGTCCCTTGCACTTCCCAATAAAGTCAATGGAGCAGTGAAATGACATGGTAGGCCTTGTTATCCTTTAATTGCCAGTCTAAGTTGCAATTGAGTAAAAGTTAACTGCTACACAGGAGCTCTGCACTGACCTACATGGAAGAAATTAGTACTTCTGCCTTGGAAATGAAGGACTACCAGCCAGAAGAGATCCACTCATTTTCCCTTCGAAGAAACCCTGAGTAACAGCAGTTTACCTCCAGCCGTGCTTTTAAAGAGAGATCACAGGTTATAAACACACAGCTATCCTAAAGATGTACTGACAGGCTGATTACAAAAGCCTTGGATGAGATCAGAAGAGCAGAGCTTACCATTCAGTCTCACCACTCACGCCTGCAGAGCCACAAAATCGGCTTCGTGGAATTCAAGAGCAGCACCTTGACAGAGCTGCTGGAGTTGGGTGAGACCATCAATGCTCAGCTTCCCTCAAAAGTCAGGGACCTTTGTTCTTATTTAAGAATAGTGTTCACTTATCGTGCTTAAGAACTACCATCAGTTGTTCAATGTATTCAATGGCTTTCTGGAAACTTCTCCAGATTTACTGCAGGCCATAAACAAGTCAGGCTACTGCAAGAATGAAGTGTTTTCATCTCATGGAAAAGCTATGTATTAATGAGATTGTTGATGATACCAGAACTGTTCAGTCCACCACAACTTCTGAGGTTTAGAGGACTGAAATTGCCCACTCCCTTCACGCTTTCTTAACACTAAGATACCATAACCTTCTACTACCTCTGTCTAAAATGCCACCTTCAGCATCTGGACTCTTAAGAGTCACAGAGTGCACTAGGTTGTAAGAGACCTTTAAAGGCCATCTAGTCCCAGCCCTGCAGTGAGCAGAGACATCTTCACTAGAGCAGGTCGCTCAGAGCCCCAGCAAGACTGACCTTGAACGTCTCCAGGGATGGGGCCTCCACCACCTCTCTGGGCAACCTGGGCCAGTGTCCCACTACCCTCATAGTTAAGAATTTTCTTCCTAACACCCAACCTAAATCTCCCCTTTTCTAGTTTAAACCATCACCCCTCATCCTATCACTACATGCCCATCCTCATGAACAGAGCTTGTTTTCATCCTGCACCATTTTCTCCTGCATTTGGGCAGTCTCATGGTGAGGGTCAGAGAACTTAAGCAAGGTAAATCTGGCAGAAAAAGAAGTTAGATTATTGCAGAAGTTTCTCTAATTTTTAGCACTGCAGTTTCTTGATGACTTAAAACTGATCCAGACATACCTCTCTGCTTCCTTCCAGGCCTGAGAAACTGAAGTAATAAAGTTATTCACTGGGGTTTTTTCTTGGTATCATTAATAAAAATCACAGGAGAGATGGGGGTGGAGAGGAAGGGAAGAAAAGGTGTAAGTCAAAGCAAGAGATGAAAGGGCACCACTGTTAACAAAAGGTCTGCTCTGTTCGTGGAACCACAAGAAGAACAGTGACTACGTACACCAGCCTGAAGTATTCGTGGAATTTCATCATTATTTGTTCAAGGTCACATAATGAATAGCAAAAACAAGCATGGAAAGTTCTGACTCCTCTTTCATCTCAACCACTTTATTATTCTCTTACAAGAACCTGATGACCCTTAGAAAAAAAAATTTAGTAAGTATATCCCAGCCAAACATCATTTTTCTATCTTCACTAGGGATCTACCACACGTGGAGCTCAGGGTCCAAGTAGGAGTTGTGAAGCTTAGGTCATTAATACAGGCAACAGTTAAGCCTATTTGTTATCACATGGACCCCAATGTTTTATTCACAGCTGAGATGATTTAATGGCTCATTGCTGGGGAAAAAGGGGAGGTCTGTCATCTTCTTGTCCCACATCTGCCTCCTCCTACCCCCTTTACTACTGGCTCTCTGCAAAACTATTCATGAATTATTGCTCCCAATAGCAACACCAGCACTTTGACACATTACATCTATTTGCAAAGGTGTCAAAGAAACCTCCAGACTTAAGGCAGGCAGTTTAGTTTCTTCTAGCAACAGGCATCCAAGATGCTGTCATAAAGCCCTCCCTAGAAAAGAAGAGTTAGGGCCAAAACCTCCTTCTGATGTTAATGAAAGAATGACAGTGGGCCTACTGCAGCTATGCCCATAAGCAAGTTTCAAAAATTCTTTTGAAATAGTTTAATTTAAAGAACTACTAAATTTGAATGTATTTTCCAGAATGCAGTTTACATTCAACTGGCCAGGAAGAATTTTTTATAAATCTATGGCTGAGGTTCTGTTCCCCAACCCACCATTCCCACATTCCTGATGACATCCCAGGCTGAGAGAGTTGGGATTATTCAGCCTGGAGAAAAGAAGGCTCTGGGGAGACATTTAGCACCTTCCAGTACCTGAAGGGCCTACAAGGAAGCTGGAAAGGGACTTTTTAGAAGGGCATGTAGTGATAGGGTGAGGGGGAATGGTTTTAAACTGGAAGGGGGTAGATTTAGATTGGATGTTTGTAAAAAATACTTCACTATGAGGGTGGTGAGACACTGGCACAGGGTGCCCAGGGAAGTGGTGGCTGCCCCATCCCTGGAGGTGTTCAAGGCCAGGCTGAATGGGGCCTTGAGGAGCTCGGTCTGGTGAGAAGTGTCCCTGACCATGGCAGGGGGGTCAGAACTTGGTGATCTTTAAGATCCCTTCCAACACAAACCAGTCTGACTGGTTCAGCACCAATTCTCCTTTCCTAGTGTCCCACCAATCAGATACACCAAGACCTACTCTTCAGTTTCAGACACAATCTGGTTTTCAGGTAGTTGCCCTTCTCCTGCTTCTTTTGAAGGACAATATTCCATACATTCTTTTTACCTTAGGCTCAGCTCTGACCTCTGTACAAGCTGGTCCAGTTTGGTCTTACCTGGCTCTCACATGAGTTTCCTAGCTCACTTGCTTTATGTCTACTGTAGCTCTGGAAGAATTCAAACAAAATCCTTCCAACTATTTTAGCATTAAAGCAGAGTGAACAGATTAGTTAGCAACACAAACGTTACTACAGCAAATCTAGGTGGGTTTTTTTAACTTAACAGAACCATGCTCACAAGGTCAGCCCTTTAGATCTCTGAATACTTGTCATAATCAAATCACAGGAAAACACTGGGCTCTGTGTGCTCTGCAGCTCACAACAGCCAGGTTGAGGTCTGAGAAAGGCTTTTGTGGGGTTTTTTTTTTCCTTAAAAATCTCTGGCTTTAAAAAAATGGACCTAAATATGAACTGTGTTTAGCAAATATGACCATTAGTTATCTCAGCACTGCTCTACACTTCATTACAGCTTCCTACTTCCTCAGCTTTTTGCTACCAACTTGCTTTCATCTACCCATACCAATCCCAATATTAAGTAGCAACCATATGATCCCAGTTCTTGGAAGTCAAACAGTCAACAAGAATTCATACTTTGTGCAATTTTATGTAAGCTTGATATACTCCACTACCAAAAAAAAAGGTACCTCACAGAAGGTTTGTGTCAAGCCTGCTCTAGTACACAAACTACACTAGCAAAGGAACCTACAGTGGGAAGTTAAGATACTACTTTACTTAAAACCACAGGAAGGACAAGAAAACACTGGTGCTCCAATTTACATGCTCACTAGGAAGGTTTATTTAGAAGCTCTGTAATTAAACAGTTCTCCACAGCTCAGAGTCAAGAGAATCACATGTGATTTCAGATCCACTGCAGAAGCCTTTGATAAGCAATTTTGTAGGACACACCATCAGGATTTTTTTGGATTCTATTTTAATGTCCTTTCAGCACACACTTGAAGACAGCAAAGCCCTCAAAGCTACGCAACCATCATTAGTTTAACAAACCGCTTGCGGATCTCCTTAGAACTGCCCCCCTTCATATCTCCACTTCCCCATGCCAAGTGATGGGATTCACAGCACCACAGGGGTTGGAAGGGACCTCCAGAGCTCATCGGGTCCAACCCCCCGCCAAAGCAGGGTCCCTAGGACAGGTCACACAGGTCGGTGTCCAGATGGGGCTGGAATCTCTCCAGAGAAGGAAACTCCACACCCCCTGGGCAGCCTGTCCCAGGGCTCCCTCACCCTCACTGGGAAGAAGTTCTTCCCCAGATCGGTGTGGAACTCCCTGTGCTCCAACTTGAGGCCATCGCCCCTTGTCCTGTCCCCACAGACACTGAGAAGAGGCTGGCCATGTCCCCCTGTGTCCCACCCTTCAGAAAACCATTGATCAGATCCCCTCTCAGGCTTCTCTTCTCAAGGCTGAACAGCCCCAGTCCTTTCAGCCTATAAGGCGGTTCGGTAACTCATTTCCCCTTCTAAGACTCAGCTACTTTCTGGCAAGTGTCTTTCAGAAGTTATGCCCACTGTGAATCCCACCTGAGGCTCACACCAGTTCAGAGGTGCCTGCTAGGAATGTAAGTGCTTTTTTCCCCTATGAAGATATAGCACACACACAAACTTTCCTACCTCATGATCCCAGAGGCTGGGTACAAGGAATAAGACACACTGAATCCGTGCAGCGTGACTTACCCAGACTGAATGGCCATCAGAAGTATCAAAACTCATCAACACAGGCTCAAGGCTTTCACAGATGTGTGGATTTTAGTCTGCAGTTCTGTAAGGCAAGGTGCTGCCTTTCCTTTATATTTATGGGGATCTGAAAGGCTTTTGAGAAGTTCACTTTCAACAGAAAATATTTAGGAAGTTTTTACTTGAACACGTAGCTTTGGGTTTGCCTGGCAAGGTTTTGGTAGCAGAGGGGGCTACAGGGGGAGTTCTGCTGCTAGGAGCTTCCCCCAGGTCTGACAGAGCCAACAATAGCCAGCTCCCAGATGGACCCACTGCTGGCCAAAGGTCAGCCCACCAGGTAGCACCCGTAGGATAAGATATTTAAGAAGGAAAACAAAAAGGAGCAGCAGCTTCTACAGCCAAGGAGAGGACTGAGATGTAAGAAAATTTGCAGACACTAAGGTCAGTGAGGAAGGTGGGAGGAGGCACTCCAGGCACCAGAGGAGAGATTTCCCTGCAGCCCCTGGAGAAGACCATGGTGAAGCAGGCTGTCCCCCTGCAGCCCATGGAGGATGATGATGGAGCAGAGATTCCCCTGCAGCCCCTGGAGAAGAGACCCCACAGTGGAACAGGTGGAGGCACCTGAAGAAGGCTGTGATCCTGTGGGAAGCCCATGCTGGAGCAAGCTGGTGGCAGGAACTGTGGCACCATAGAAAGAGAAGCCCACACCAGAGCAGGTTTGATGCAGGGACTCGTGACTCCATGGTGGACCATGTTGGAGCAGTCTGGTCCTGAAGGTCTGCAGCCCGTGGAAGGACCCACGCTGGGACAACTGGTGGAGAACTGCAGCCTGTGGGAAAGGCTCATGATGGAGAAGTTCATGGAGAGCCAACTGGCATGGGAGGGACCCCACACTGGAGCAGGTAAGGAGTGTGAAGGAGTGTCAGAGACCATGTATGATGGATTGACCTCAACCCTCATTCCTTGTGAGAGAAGTTGAGCCAAGAAATAAGGGAGGGGTTGAAGGAGATGTTTTAAGATGCAGGATTATTTCTCATTACTCTATTTTAATTGGTAACAAATCAGATGAACTTTTTTTCCTTAGTCAAGTGCCTTTTGCCTGTGATGGTAATTAGTGAATCACCTCTCCCTGTCCTTATCTCAACCCACAAGCCTTTCATTATGTTTTCTCTCCCCTGTGCAGTTGTGGAGGGCAGCTATAGAGTGGCTTTGGTGGGCATCTGGCCTCCAGCCAGGGTCACCCCACCACACATTTAGGCTCAAGGCAGGTTTCTATTCATCCACACCCTGCCACAACTACTCCTGTTTCTGTACTGTGCAGAACAGTACTGTTTCAACAAGAATGATCAGCAAATGGAAGATACCATCCAAAAGGCATCAAATCTTCCCTAATTCATACATGGAGAAAGTGAAAGAGGAAAATAAGGAACATCTCAGTATTGGCATGGCCTATGTAGAAATATAATTCTTCTCTAGCTCCCCAAATGCAAAACAGTCCTTCATCAAAAAAACCCATGTGTGAAGTCAATGTTATGCTGTAACAAAACATGTCAGTCTATGGCACAACCTGCTCCTTTAATGACAACTCAATCAGCAGCATTACCTATCTCAATTACTTTCTGACTCAAATTACCTAATAACTGAAAATAGCTACATACTACTCTTAAAAGGCAGCTAAATCCTTTGGACTATCCTCCCCTGCACCCTTACTAGCTACCCCACTAAACTCTATCCTCACTAAAGAACTGAATTTACACTGGGGAGCAACTCAGAACTCAACCTCAGAGCAATGACAGAAACATCTGGTAACTGTTCAGCAGGCACAAGCCATTTTCTCTTTCAACACCAGAATCACCCGTAGAAGATCTACACCACTATTTCAGAGCCCAGAACCAATAAAACAACTAAGACCATGACTGATATGCAATGAAAGCCCACAGCCTCCACACTCTTGAGTAGTTTTCCTCACAACCGCTTTCCACACCCAGAATCTGCACTCATCTCTGCAGAAAGACAGAGACAGCCTGCTATTTAAAACATGGTAGGTACAGAATCACAGAGAATCATAGGGGTTGGAAGGGACCTCAAGAGATCATCAAGTCCAACCCCTCTGCCAAAGCAGAGTCCCTAGCTCATATTGCACAGATAGGTGTCCAGACGGGTCTTGAATATCTCCAGAGAAGGAGACTCCACAACCTCCCTGGGCAGCCTGTCCCAGGGCTCCCTCACTGGGGAAAAGTTCTTCCACATGTTGGTGTAGAACTTCCTGTGCTCCGACTCACAGCCATTGCCCCCTGTCCTGTCTCCACAGACACTGAAAAGGGGCTGGCCATTTCTCCCTGCATCCCATGCTTAAGATATTTATAAACATTACTAAGGTCCCCCCTTAGTCTTCTTTTCTCCAGGCTGAACAGTCCCACCTCACTCAGCCTTTCCTCACAGGGAAGATGCTCCAGACCCTTAAAGACATAGGTATTCAGTCTTGGGGTACAAAGAGGACAGCTGGTTAGGTGTGACAAAACGAGCTTCAAAACAACAGAATTTATTTGAATGTAACATTAGCAGGAAGGGTTCAAAAAGCAAAGTCATGAGCCCATGCAGGCACTTAGGCAAATGAAGCTCTTTCTGTGTATTGTTTCAACAGCTGTGTTTGGTTATGGTCACTACAGCACCCAGAGCAACAGAGCAAGAGAGCTGGCAAACATCATCACTCTGAAGAATAAAAACTGTCAGCACACCCTAAAATATTGCTCTAAACTGGGGTTAAGAAAATCTTATAAGCACTGACCGCTGGCCTGACAAAGCTCCTCTTGCTAGGTATTTATACAAGACACAGACAGTGAGGAATTAGATATAGGCTCTCTCCATCTGTACCTGAGACCTTTAAGCAGCAGCAGCTAGAAATGTCATCCTTCCTTAGGGATGTTTTCCTCTGAGTTTGTCTAAATAAATATTTACTGACCAGCAAAATGAAAGACCAAAACTCTAACTGCTTCTTTGATACAGGATGGGAACTATACAATAGAAAAGAGAAGATCACGGTCCAAGACCCAGCTCATTTGTTATGCACTGCAGCAGGTCAGAGAAGTCCCTTAAGCCTCTTAACATCACCTTGGGCAAGACAGCATTAGTCCATATCAGCTTTGGGAATGACCTGGGAATACCAGGTAAGCAATGGAAAACAAGATGATGCTCAGAATGAAGGACCCAATAAAAAAAATTTTAAAAAAATAGGGCCACATGGAATAAAACATCAACAAAATCAAATCACTTTTGACCTTAAAGATCCACTTGATTTTAAGTATACACCAAGATACCAATTCATAACCTGTAGCATATTCATGTTTATCATTTTACTGGATGGTAAACTTGCCTGACTACATGAAGTTCCACCAAACCACGAGGAGGAACTTCTTTACTGGGAGGGTGGAGGAGCCCTGGGCCAAGCTGCTCAGTGAGGTTGGGGAGTCTCCATCTCTGGAGACATTCAAACCCTGTGATCCTGGGTGCTGTCCTGTGCAGCCTGCTCTGGCAGGGAATTGGACTCAAAGATCTCCAGAGGCCCCTGCCAACTGTGACCAGTCTGGGATTCAGTGATAAACCAGGAGACCAGTAAGCCTCTCTTCATAAATAAGGAACGAGTCTTTAGTTACTGACTCCCAAGACCTTTCCTTCACTCAATAAAGAATGTTCTCCAGCCCACACACATATGTCCCAAATAAAGCATCAAAACTGATTTACTACAGCTTTCTGACAGAACAGTCTAACTTCTTGACAGATTATTCAGTTTGCAAAACACACTTGCATTTCTTAGAAAAAGAATGAAGTACATTGTAGAGAGCAAAAAGATCCAACCCCAGGTTAACAGCCAGCTTTTTGGGCTACAATTCCACTTTTAGGGTAAACTTAACAGCTATTTCCTCTGAATTACATCCAGCAAACACTAGACACTGATACAGCTGGACATGGACACAACCGTAAGATTACTAGGTCAACACTCACATAGAATCATAGAGTGGCATGGGTTGGAAGGGACCCCAAGGATCACAGAGTTCCAACCCCCTGCCACAGCCAGGGCCACCAACCTCCAGGCCTGGAGCTACACAAGGTTGCCCAGGGCCCCAGCCAACCTGGCCTTGAACACCCCCAGGGATGGGGCACCCACCCCCTCTCTGGGCAGCCTGTTCCAGCCTCTCACCACTCTCTGTAAGAAACTTCCCCCTAATACCTAATCTAAACCTTCCCTCCTTTAGCTTTAATCCACCCCCCTTGTCCTGCCATTATCTACCCTTTTAAGAAGTTGATTCCCCATCACCGTGTTCTACTGAAGCGGCTCTTTGAATCATGGAATCAGGGAACTGTCATGGTTGGAAGGGACCCTTTAGATCATCACATCCAACCATAACCCTAACCTGCCAACCACCACTAAACCATGTGCCTAAGCACCACATCTAACCATCTTTTAAACACCTCCAGGGATGATGACTCCACCACTTCCCTCCCCACTCAGCGTTTAAAAAGTCAAAGAGAAGTGAAAGTGACACTCAAATACAACACTTTCCATCCATGCTTCTGATTTCCCCCAGCATGTTCAGTAGGAAAGAGGAAGTAAAATCTTTAAGAGACAGTCTTTGTTTTCATGTTACTCAGTGGAGTATTTAACAATAGCTATATAAAACTATAAAAAAAAATGGTCTCTTCACAGTTGAGGGCTACACATGTAGCCCATCCAGTACCTTTCTTGACTTCTCCCACATACAAGACCCCTCAAACTCATTTACCAGTGCACTTGGAACAATGCTTGTTCTGCATGAGTGGTATGCATCTTTAAACAAAGTACCCATGAAATTTTAGCCTTGTTCTAATTCACCCATATTCTTCTCATGATGCTTTCACCTCAACTGGCTTACACTGAAGGTACTGAATCACACTGGACTGTCACTTCCAACTGCTGAAAATATGGGTTGGATCCAGAAGTACCTGCAATCCAGAAGTCAATTTCCTCCTCCCCAAAAAGCTCCTTCCAGAAATACTTTCAAAAGAAAAAAAAACATCTCTTGCTTTAAAGTACCCTTTGGTCAAGATTTTCATCCCTGGGTTCAAACAGGGCAGCAATGCAAGTTTCTGAAGCATGTCCATTAAGCTCATGCAATTACTGAAATTCCCAAACCCATTAAATGATTAGCACATGGCATTTCTTTAAATGCAGCTCAATGCAATGATTTCTTGTACAATGAATTTTACAGAATTGATAGAATCTCCACTTCCATGGCCACCCATGACATATTTAGATCTTGTCATCAACTTCCCCTTTCATTATAGGAAGGATCTAAGGGTGACAGAGCCGTGGGACAGGCTGCCCAGGGGGTGTGGAGTCTCCTTCTCTGGAGAGATTCCAGCCCCATCTGGACGCCGACCTGTGTGACCTGTCCTAGGGACCCTGCTTTGGCAGGGGGGTTGGACCTGATGATCTCTGGAGGTCCCTTCCAACCCCTACAATTCTGTGATCATGGAATAAGAGTATAAATATGAAAAGGGCATTAACAGTCTTTGAATCCCATCCCTTTATTACAGCCAACCAGTTCCTGGAAAGTGAACATTACAGCATGGTTTCATGTTCAAAGAAAATTTTGGGGGATTTTCTTCCTATCACTTTGAGGTCTTTGCCAGAACTTTGTTTGGCTGAAAGAAATTTCTCAATTCCTAAAGAAGATTTTCATCTTCAGCATTCAAAACAAAGGACTCTTCCCTGCCAAACAGGTTTGGGACAGGGATAACCCACTGTTCGAGCTATGGAGGGATGGGGGAAAACATTTCCTGGCCACATGGTACTTTCACCCAGCTACTGGAAATGCCAGCATGTATCTAATCTGACACGTCTGCATCAGTACCAAGTATAAACAGATGTGATGCCTTGCAGTTTGCTGATGCTCAGATGGTGCAGAGACTCACATGGCCCATCATGGAATCAGTTCAGGTCCCTTGCCCTTATCTCAAACCTCTATCCCACACTATGTAAGCTAAACTGCTCCTTGACTACAGTGGAAGCCACAGGAGCCATGTTTCCTACACATTGCTCTCAGGCTCCTAAAAACCCATCACACTCTGACTGACTAGTTAAGAATCTCAGTCTGAAAGCAAACACAGGCTAGAGAGCGTCCTCGGGAAGTTCCACTGTTTGCTCTGGTCTGTTCTGCCCTAAACACCTGCTTCTGACATCTGTGTCTCAAAGCTCATCACTGCCCCTTTCCACAGAAACTGTCATCATTTGACAAGAGATGTCTAGGAACTGAAAGACAGCGATGATGTTTGGTCCCCTGGACTTTGGGCTAACACTATCACAGCTGTACACAGTAGCACAGATTACCCCTTCTCTTCTTACCGCCACATCCCTGTTCACAATATTCACTCACATCTAATGTCCTCACATGTGCTCTCCCATGAAATACAACCAGTCTTGGAGCAGCTTATTTTGGACATCAGTCACCTCTCAGCATGCCTTGTGCAGTGACCAACACTGAACTACAACTAAAACTTCTGATGGAGAAGATCCAACTCCCTGTACAGCTCCTAGTGCATCCCCCAGTACCTATAATACCAAACTTTTCCCTCCCTTACCCAGGCTATCACCAGTGAGCAGAAAATTGCTTACATCAAGGTATCAACAACACAGGTCCAAGAGTTGAACAGTTTCCTGAGGGGGAAAAAAGCAGATACAGGTGGAAGCGACCTGTGGTCCCATTATAGTGCTGCCTTATGTACACCCTAAACATCACATACTGTTTTTCCTCCTGTAATTTGGAAGTAAGCCACAGATGATCTTTAGAGGATAGCTTCTTGCAACTGCTCATCCATCAGGCCAGTTGAAAAAAAAGCCACATGAGTGGATCAAACTTTTCAGCTTACAGCTGGCAAGTGCCAGAGACAGAGATGCAACTGGCTGATGAGCATTCTCAAACCACTTGGGAACAGGCTGTTGAAATACTTCACAATCAGCCAAGTCACAGGAGCACTAAGCTCTTACATGTATCACTCAGTACTCACCTACTACACTGGAATCCCCATCAGGTTTTGCTTGGTTTCCCTCTTTCTGTTATCTTTATCACTGTGGAGGACACTTACATAATTTTCTAAAATGGTTCTAGCCATTCTTTCTGAGAGATCTGCCTCTTCTCCACCCAAACACAAAGCCTACTGACAGTTTATTCAGGCCCTGGTTAGCCACCTAGACAAGAGGGATGCCAGGTTGGATGGGGCCCTGGGCAGCCTTTTGTAGATTCAGGCCTGGAGGTTGGTGGCCCTGGCTGTGGCAGGGGGTTGGAACTCTGTGATCCTTGGGGTCCCTTCCAACCCAGACCAGTCTATGATTCTATGATTCAGTCTATGGACATGGATCTGAATCCACCACACACTGACTGGCAGTTATCTGATTTTAGAAAAAGCATGGGTTCTTTTTCTGTCTTGCAATTCTCTTTGTGATCACTCAACTGTGATTACAAAGCTTGTATCAGTACAGCTATTTGTACAACAGAACACACAGTTCAAGTTCAAGCTTGCAGGTCTTCAAATGTTATCTCACCAAAAAAAGTTCTTTAAAAGCTTCAGTCTCTCTAACGTTGGGATTGAGAGCAAAAGCTTACTAGTTCCAGCATGAAGGAAAAGTTTAAAGTGCTGGAGGTACTGGTTTTGGAGGCCACCAAGATGGGCTTTCCTGCCTCTAGGCAACCACACGTGACGAGTGTTTTGGTCAGCAATTAGCACAGTAACATTCAACAGATCATTTGACTGCAGCATGACCAGCTCTCTATGTTAAGGCTGCATTTTTTTTGGTCCAAGCCCTTCCATCTAGAATATAAATCTGAGATGTTTGGCTCCCCCACCCCCTTGCTTTGAACTACGTGTCACAGCAGGATTAAAAAGCTTGTTTGGAGCATTTAGAAATCAGTATGTTATCACGACACTCTCAGCTCTCCTGCATCAAGCAACAAGAGCAGCTCATGCTAAAGAATCTCTGTGTTTAAAGTGTAATTATTTCACCACATTTTCAGTTCTGTTAGTCTTTTCTTCTAACAAGAGAAAATGAGATCCTGGCATGATTACTTAGGGATACACACTGGAATTGTATGCTTAACCAGACGCATTCCTTTACAGCTGTATCCTAATTCTCCCACATAAATCATGGGATATAACAGCAAAAGGCATCCTTAGGCTAGGTCATCCTGTCACCAACATGTTAAAGGACAGGTTAGTCAGTCACACTGGAAAAAGATTTTGGATGTCATTTCTTTTTTTACAAATGTGGCAGTAGCAGCAGCTTTCTAATCAGTGTGAATTTCACTGGCAGGATTAAATCTAGACAAAACCCAAATAACACCTTCAAGACTTCAGCCATTCAAAGCACTCATGTTTGAGAACTTGGTCTTTAGAGAGATTTATAGCCGTGACTCAGACCATCTTATTCTCATCCTTATACTCAAGGAATGCAGCACTGGGTGTTCTAGAGAAAACTGCCTACTAAAACAAATCACTGAGCTGATTTCTGTGCTGTCAGGTAGGAAACAATTACCTAGCATTACACAGCACCACACTCAGATCAGCCAGAGTTTGGCATTATAGAAGTTGTACAATAAACCAGAATGACTTTTCCATGATTCTGCAGTAAGATATCTCCAGGGTGATTAGTTCCTTCAAAGTAAGGCATCTTGTAATTCAGTAACAGACACTGAAGCTCAGATACTCCAGTGAAAGAGGAGGATTTGTTATCAGGGTATGTGACCGTAGCTCCAGAGCTTGATTTGATTGTAAGCACACAGATACCTCAGCACGTGGTCCTTATATTTGCAGAGCACGCAGGGAAAACAATCCCTCAGAGACTGTCACAGGCTGACACTTGTTACAATTAACATTTCTTCAGCACCCATACAAGCAGCCTATGTAACTTAAGCTAAATATTTACTTGACTGCAGCATCCTATAATTGATGATTCAGTTTCTGCTCCCACAAAAATGTTTTTGGTCCTAGAAAAAGGGCTGTGTTTCCATCTCACTTTCACAAATGAAGTCCAATGACTAACGACTCAGGCTTCTCCCTGCAGCACTTACTTGGTTCTTGCACAAGCCTGGGAAAGGTCTTACTCGATCTTCTCAACAATCCAGAGCTCCCTGTAAAGTCCATCCAAAGCACTCCTAGATGTTTATGCTCCTTAATATAGGCAGGCCCACAGTTTAGAATCACCACTCACTCTCATGTTAAGGACAATACTTATGCAGCAACAGTGGCCAAGAGCTGTTTCCATTCCCTCCCTTTACTCCTAAGTGAACCTCTGGTAAATCATGTTTATCCAAGGAGCAGTTACACCTTCAAGTTGACACATATTGATCTTTCTCTAGCAGCTCTTCATTTTCACACCTGGAAGCATGTAGCTGAAGTAACTCACATCACATTATCTACTTCTTCACAACATCAAACGCACCGAGGCAACGAACCAGAACTTCAACTGCAGGCTCACATCTTAAGAGTATTTCTACAGAAAAGCAAGCCTGTACTAAGTAATTCCTCCCCCCACCACCACCACTCAAGCTGACTAGACCCATACAATAGAAGTCACTGCATGCAAGAGGGGAAAGGGCACAGACTTAGCTCGAAACGGATTGCTAAACCCTCATGCAGAACCCTAGACTTCCTCACTTAACCTAGCTCCTAGCGCTCTCCAAAATTAAAACATGGGACGGTTGCCCAGTAAACCAAAAGCCAACTATCAGCAAACAGGAAAAACAGAGTTAGCTGAAGGAAGGAAGGATATGAAGGGGAGGGAACGCTTCACTGCTTTTCAGAATACACCACACATTTCACCCATGCTAACCCTCCTACCCTATTAAGAGACACAGCGGGAGAGGAGAGGGCACCCCAGCTGCTCCAGCCCCAAGAGGCACTCACCCTCCTCCCAGCCCCAGTAGAAGGGCACTGAAAACCCCTTGCTTCAGGGACCCTCCAGCTATCAGCTCAGGGACTGAGCTTCAGACACCCGCACACCTCAGGAACTCCCCCTTATATCTCAGGGAGTACTGCTCCACCCCTTCACCTCAGAGCAGCCCTCTTCACCTCAGAGCAGCCCCCTTTCTCTTCATGGCAGCCCCCTTCACCTCAGGACAGCCCAAACCTCAGCTAACACCCTCCTTACATCTCAGAGAGCACCCCTATTGCCCTCAGTGCATCCCACACCTCAGCGAGCATCCCCTTTCACATCAGGGAGCATCCACTTATCCCCTCAGGGCATCTCGGCTAGCACCCCACTTCACCTCAGGGACCACTCCCCTCACCTCAGGACATCTCACACCTCAGGTAGCACCCCCTTCACCTCAGGGCAGCCCCCTTCCCCTCAGTGCACCTCATACCCCGGCAGCCCCTTTCCCCTCAGGGTACCTCCCCTCGCCCCAGAGCACCCCACCCGTAAGGGGGCACCCCCTCCGCCTCAGCGCGCGCACACACACACACACACACACCCACCACCACCCTCCGCCCCACTGAGGAGCACCCCCTCCCCGCCGTACCTGCTGCGAGGGCAACTCCACATGCAAGGCCCGGGTGGCGGAGCCCGGGGGTAAGGCGGCGGGGCCGGCGGCCGAGCTCATCCTCACGGCAGGGCAACGGCCGCGCAACGGCTGCGGCGCCTGCGCATGAGCCCCTCGGGCCGCTCCCGCCCCGCCGCCACCGCCGCCGCCGGGCACCCAGGGGTTAATGGCGACAGCAGCACCGGCCCGGGCCGCTCGCTACGGAGCCATATTACCGCAGTGCTCTGGGGGGGGGAGGCGGGAGGCGGGGAGGCGGGGCGGAAGGAGGTGTTCCGCTCTCTCATTGGTCGGCGCCGCACGGAGGCGGGAGCTGGGGAGCGGCGCCGAGGCTCTATTGGCTGTAAGAGCCGCCGATCAGCGCTCCTCTCCGCGTCCTCTGTCAAACCGTTGTGAACCGGAGCCGGCGCCGATTGGCGCGCTGACTTCCGGAAGGCGGGACGGTACCCGAAGGAGCGGCTGATGATTGGGGGAAAGGCAATTTTGATTGACGTAGCCCGTCCTCCGTCACGTGTGGGGGGAAAAGCTGTTTTTATCACGTGGTGGGACGAAAATATTTTGCTGGGTGGGTGCGCGCGAGCGCGCGCGGAGGGCGGGAGGCGACGTCGCCATGGCAACCGGCAGCTTTGGCCTTGCGGCCTGCGGGCCGCTGCGGATTCGGCAGCCCCGCGTGGCATCGCCCGCCCCGCAGCGCGGCTCCAGCCGCCTGTGGCACAGCACGCCGGCACGCCAGCCTGCCCCATGGCAGCATGCTTCACCCCACACCATCTCACCCCACACCAAGCCAACTCCCCCCATACCAACCCGCCCCACAGCAGCGCACCTCACCCCACACCAACACATCCCACACCAACCCACCTCACCCCACGCCAACCCACCCCATACCAAATCACCCTTCACCTACCCACCTGACACCAACCCACCTTACCCCACAACTACCCACTTCACATCAACCCAGCCCACCCCAACCCACCTCACCCCACATCAACCCACCCCACCCTAACACACCCCATGGCAATGCACCTCACTCCACACCAACACAACCCACCCCGTACCAATTCACTCCACGCCAACCCACCCCACACCAACCCACTCCACATCAACCCAGCCCAACCCATCTCACCCCACACCAACACACCCCACCACACACCACACTACCCCATGCCAACCCACCCCACCCCACCCCAACCCTGATACCAAAGGGTTTGATACACCAAAGCCCAACAGAGTCATCACACACACACAGCACCCACATCCATCCTACCCCACCCAGTCACCCAACCACAAGCACCATCCCCACCACAGCAGCACCATCCCCACCTACCACATAGCACCGGGAGTGCCAGTCCTGTCCCCACACCCGACTAGGGCCACCAGTCCCCACGGCACCCTGCAGAGCCTGTCCAGCATAGGCAGCCACACTGGAGATGCTGGTCCCCATCGTGCTGCCAGGGACCAGCACAGGCTGTGCCAAAACACCCGTCTCCACACCGCTGGGAACGCCCGTCCTGCCGCCCCAGCAGCAGCACTGGGAACGCCTGTCCCCAGCACACGCCACGGCACTGGAAATGCCTGTTCCCACTGGGCCAGGCAGCTCTGGAAGGGTTGAGTGTTGTGTGCAGTGCTGGAAAGCTCTGTCCTACTGTCATCTTGTCCTCCTGTCCTCCTTCTCCCTTCCCTCTCCTCAGGCTCATGCAGCTCCCACACCATGGAGACCTTCCCCACTGGAAGCCCACCAAGCCTTTGTTCACCTGCCGTACTCATGGGTTTCCAACATTAGTGTTATGTTGAGATGCATTTTCTTCAGCACTTTTGTCTTGGGTATTCAATAGTGAACTCATTAAAAATTAAAATAAAATTTAAAAAGAGGAAGAATAGTGAAAAGTGGAGCAGAAAGTAAAGTTTTCTGGAGTTTCACGATCATCCTTGCAGAAGTCACCCCTTCCCATCCTCACCATCCCTCACGCCGTGACCTGCCTTTCCCCAAATTACTGCCTAGGAGTGGAAAAAGGGGCTGGCAAACACTTCCCCTTGAAAACTCCCTGTTTCACCAGAGAGTGACACATTGTGTGTGATTCTACACATGGATGCCAAATAAAATGGATATCCTCAGCTGAAGGTTTGGAGATGGTGAGCCTGGA
Source organism: Hypotaenidia okinawae (assembly GCA_027925045.1). NCBI lineage: Eukaryota > Metazoa > Chordata > Aves > Gruiformes > Rallidae > Hypotaenidia > Hypotaenidia okinawae. The sequence continues at coordinate 214,366,790 of BSDF01000001.1, forward strand.
GTTTTGCTTGACTTCCGGATGTCACTGTCTCTGATTGGGAGCGCATCTCCATCTTCACTTCTCATGAAAAAATCCTACTCTTTCAAGATTTTTAATAGTAAAGTGTGCTATTTAGACTCCTGAGCTGTGCTGTGGAGATCAGGAGGTTCAAACATATAATTGTGGACCTGTTGTATCAGTTTGATTTGCCTCCTGGTTTCTGGCTCATTATAATACACGTGCTCCTTCTTTTTGAACTTTCCATCAGGATCGAAACTTGGTGCGGTGGTTTAGCTCTGGCTGGAGGCCAGATGCCCACCAAAGCCGCTCTATCGCTCCCCTTCTCAGCTGGACAGGAGAGAAAATAGATATTGGGAGGCTCAGGAGTGGAGATAAGGGCAGCAGAAATCATTCCACAGTCAGTGTCACGGGCAGAACAGACTCAACAGGGAGTAAAGGACAGAAAACCCTCTACTTGATGGCACTGCCCTGCACCCCCAGTGACACCAGAGTCGGGTGGTGAGAAGTGTGACCACAGTTTAAAGCATCTCCCCCCACCCCTCCCTTCTTAGCAGACTCCAGTCAGGATTTCACTCCCTTCTTCCCCCACATTGTGGCACAGGGAGGGGCAGGGACTGGGGGAATGGGGGTTTGGGTCAGTTCCTCACGAGATGTTTTCCTTCTTAGTTGGAGGGGGGACATTCCTCCCCCCTTCCCCTGCTGCACTGTGGGGTCCCACACACAGCAGACAGTCCTCCAGGAACTTCTCCAGCGTGAGTCCTTTCAGTCCTTTCATGAGGCTTCAGCTCTTCCCCAGCTGCCCCAGCGTGGGTCACTGCTGTGGGTACAGTCATCAATCACAGAATGTCTCTCAGTCTCTCAGGCCCAGACTGCTCCACCCTGGTCCCCCACAGCAAAACTACAACACTTGGTCAGGGTGGGGTTTTTTTGCCCAAGGTGTGAAAATGAACTTGGTATGACAAAAATGAGCATAAAATCAAGATAATTGGGAATGCTCTATGAATTTGAAACTCTTCAGATATACTCCCTCCAGTGAGCAAAGCTAATTCTAGCTCAGGTCTATGTAGAATTATATATAAAATCAGAGAGGATCACAATGGTAAGAACAGTTCTTCCTGAGATAAATCACTAAAACCAGTCCATGGAAACAGCATGAAGATGCCACAGCTTGTTTGCCTAAAATAGAAAAGGATTTTATTTTAAAATATAACCCAATCCTTGGATGGTACATGAATATTCGGTGATCAACTTACGCTGATTTGGCAAATTTAAAGAACATACAACACTAACGTGGCAGGATTTTCCTATTTTTCTTAAACTCCCTGAGAATAAATGACTATCTCAAACCTTTCTTAAAATTCTGGTATTTAGAAGAGTCATATGAGTTACTTAATGTAGCTGCTCACATGGCCTGTGTATATGGAGGCTGCATTTGATTTGCTGCTTAATGTAGACAGAGAGATCTAACCCATCACTCAGGGATTAAAAAGCAAACCTCCCCCCAGAGGAAAATTCAAATATGACCCCAAATCCCATGTTAATTTATTAATGATTTTATAGCAGTGAAATTCTTACAGCTCCAAAGAAGCTCCTGGAGATTTCCAGTTCACGCTAGCTCAGGTTTTGGCCTCATATTCCAAATTTCACACTTATCTTGTTTTTTGCTGTCTTAGTGTGGTGAGGAACTGTTTGTGAGGGCATTATGAAAGTTGGAATCTCTAGGGATAACATTTAAGGTTGATTTCCATCAGCTTTGAGAGGTTGAGGCCATCCCTTATTTGGTTCACCACCGCGAGGCTCAACACGATGAGAGTCATTTAATAACCCAGTTTGTGCCTGAATTAGAACCAAATAATCATCCCTTTTGGGCTTAAAATAATGAGTTAATTAATAAGGATTGGTGGATTACTTTAACCAGAGTATTTGCAAGCTGCAGCTGGGGAGGACTGTGGCTTCTTTTTTCCCTGGTTTATGAACAGTCATCAGAGCAGTAATCTTGGAGAAGCACTGCCAGTCTCAGCTGGATACATGGAATGAGGAAGGACCCTGTGTAATTTACTGATGCCCTAGGAAATTGCCATTTGAATTTTTTAACCACATGAAAAGGGTTGTGTTATCTGTCTGCATAGTTTTAAAGATCACAGCATGGCTTTTATTACATCCTAGTGGCTGTTCCTGTGGCTGATTATCTTAAATGATTAAATTCCCAAGGCTGCAGGAAGTGCATGGATGCACGCAGCTCTCCAGCATCCATGACCTGCTTGCCAGCCCAAGCTGTGTGGTGTGGTCAACATGCTGGAGGGAAGGGATGCCATCCAAAGGGACCTGAACAGGCTGCAGAGGTGGGAATGTGTGAACTGTGTGAACTGCATGAAGTTCAATAAGGCTGAAGGGAAGGTCCTGCACGTGGGTCAAGGCAATCTCAAGCACAACTACAGGCTGGGTGGAGAATGGATAGAGAGCAGCCCTGAGACTTGGAGTGGTGGGGGGCAAGAAGCTCAGCGAGACCCAGCAATGTGTGCTGGCAGCCCAGAAAGGCCCTGTGTCCTGGGCTGCATCCCCAGCAGTGGGACCAGCAGGGCTGGGAAAGGGGGATTCTGCCCCTCTGCTCTGCTCTGGGACACAGACCCCCCAGCAGTGCTGCCTCCAGCTTGGGGGTCCCCAGGACAAGGAGGACATGGAGCTGTTGGAACAAGTCCCAAGGAGCCATGGAGATGATGCAAGGGCTGGAGTCCCTCTGCTCTGGAGCCAGGCTGGGAGAGCTGGGCTGGCTCAGCCTGGAGAAGAGAAGGCTGCTTCTGGGGAGAGCTCTGAGAACTTTCCAATCCCTCGAAGGGCTCCAGGAGAGCTGGAGAGGGGCTGGTGCCAAGGGCAGGGAGGGCCAGGCCCAGGAGAATGGCCTTCAGCTGCAGGAGAGCAGCTGGAGAGGGGCTGGGAGGCAGAAATCCTTCCTGGGGAGGGGGAGGCCCTGGCACAGGGTGCCCAGAGAACCTGGGGCTGCCCCTGGCTCCCTGTCAGGGTTCAAGGCCAGGCTGGATGGGGCTTTGGGCACCCTGGGCTGGTGCAGTATGGCACCTATGGCAGAGGGTGAAACTACATGAGCTTTGAGGTCCCTTCCAACCCAGACCGGTCTGGGATTCTGGGATTCTATTTCTGCCATAGATCATGTCAAATATGCTTCTTATTGGGGTATGAGACCATTGCAAAATCACTCAGATGAACCAACATGCTTCAGTGATGGATGAAAGGATTCCAACTGCAGAGGAAAATACTTCAAGTTCACAAGAAGGGAAAAGAATTTCTGGTGAGAGTTTGCCAAAAAAAAAAAAACCCAAACCCAAACACCCTCATCAAGTCATGCTGGCTTGGGATGAGGTTCACCAGATGACCAAGACATCATGATGCAGCTCAGTTCAGTGATGCATACCAAAGTAGTTGTACCTGAATTAGCCCTGGCACACTTATTTCCACCAAACTGTCATGGAGTCAATCTGTTCCAATCTTCTTAACTATCCCATAAAGTTTTTCTTTAATAATAAATCTTTTTCATTTTACTTTTCCTTTTCCTCTTTTTCTTTTTCTTTTTCTTTTTCTTTTCCTTTTCCTTTTCCTTTTTCTTTTTCTTTTCCTTTTTCTTTTTCTTTTTCTTTTTCTTTTTCTTTTTCTTTTTCTTTTTCTTTTTCTTTTCCTTTTTCTTTTTCTTTTTCCTTTTCTTTTTCCTGCTGCCTTTAAAAAGCAGTTGCTATTTACCTTATTTTCAGGGAATGGCAGACACATGGATATAAGACACTGGCAAAATTTAGGGATATTGCACTCAGTTTTGCTACTAGGAATCTCACCTACCAATTATAGTGTAACCTGAGTATGGGAACTTGAATTCTTTGGAAAAGCTGTTTCAGCACGTTTACTCCTGTTGAGGGGGTTTCACTTAGGTTAGAACTTGTTTGAATTAGCTTGCTGAAAAATCCAGAGGGAGGGGGTGGGGGGTGGAGAGAGAGGGGAGGGTGGAGGTGGTGGTGTCAAGTGGCAGAGGTTTGTAAAAGGTGCTTTCAGAAGGATGTTATTACCTCATCCTTGTGGCCATAAAAAAAAGCTTTTACCAGGAAAAAACCCACAAAAAAACGACAGTTAAAGAAATTAAATAAATGCTGAAAGAACTTAGCAAAAAGCTGCTGGGTTTAGAAATATCTCAGTGCCTTATTTTTTTGAGTGATCTTCCCAGGTTTCACAAGCGAGGCAGAATCAAGCCAAGATAGTTTGGGATAAAATCATAGACTGGTCTGGGTTGGAAGGGACCCCAAGGATCATACAGTTCCTGCCACAGGCAGGGCCACCAACCTCCAGGCCTGGATCTATACAAGGTTGGGTTGTCCAGAGTCCCATCCAACCTGGCCTTGAACACCCCCAGGGATGGGGCATCCACCCCCTCTCTGGGCAGCCTGTTCCAGCACCTCACCACTCTCTCTGTAAAGCTTCACTCCATGCCCATTGCCCTGCCATTGTCTGCCCTTGAACAAGCTGATTCCCCTCCTGTTTCTCTGCTCCCTTCAGGGACTGGAAGGCTGCAATGAGGTCCCCCCACAGCCTTCTCTTCTCCAGGCCGAACAAGACCAGCTCCCTCAGCCTCTCTTCATAGGGGACCTGCTCCAGCCCTCTGATCATCTCCATGGCCTCTTCTGAACCCTCTCCAACAGTTCCACATCTTTCTTGTATTGGGGCCTCAGATCTGGACACAGGACTCCAGCTGGGGCCTGCTGAGGGCAGAGCAGAAAGGGACAATCCCCTCCCTGTCCCTGCTGCCACCCCTCTCCTGATGGAGCCCAGGATCCCATCACCCTTCGGAACAGCAAGAGCACACTGCTGGCTTATGTTAAGTTTCTCATCCACTAGAACCCCCAGGTCCTTCTCAGCAGAGCCACTGTCCAGGAGCTCTGATGAGGATGTCTTAAAAGGCCTACCTGGAAATGGCATTTGGGATTAAAGCCCTGGGCCCTCTGCTCTCACTCAGGGACCTGTCTGCACTAAACACAGGACATTTTGGCTTAGTTGGGACTATATATGAGCTTCAAGTGAAGGACTGATTGCATCCTGCTTCATAAAGCTTGGCAAGGTGCTGTTTTGCCCTCTGAATTGCTGTTGCATTTGTTGAGAAAATGTTCTTTTGGGTGAGATATAAAGCCAAAACCCAAAGTCATTAAATGTGCTTTGGAACAGAAGATGCTGTACAAGTATACATGGTGACTGAATGTCCTTTGTAAATGAACAGAGGGAGCTGAACCTATGTATTTAACCATGGGGACAATTAACATGTCATGAGCTAAAAGGAAGGTATTGTGTTTTAACCCCATCCCAGATACTGAGCGCTGGGCAGCATCTCAATGTCCCCTCCTGTCCCATTGGAATGGGGAGGAAAACGGGAAAAAAAAAATTGTGGGTTGAGATAGAGAGAGTTTAGTAGGATATCAAAGGAGAAGAAGAATAGTAGCAACAGCAGTAATAATAAATATCAGAATAATTGATTCACAGATACAATTGCTCAGCACAAGTGAAAGGAAAACAGACAGAGTCAATGCCCAGTCTGTTTCAAGCAGCAATCCCACCTCCTAACTCACTTTCCCAGTTATATCTGGAGCATGACATTATATGTTATGGAATATCCCTTTGGCCAGTTCAGGTCAGCTGTCCTGGCTGTGCTCTCCAGCTTCTTGTGCACCTGGCAGGGCATGAGAAGCTGAGAAGTCCTTGACTTAGTGTAGGCACTACAACTACCCAGTGACAACTAAAACATCAGTGTGTTATCAACACCATTCTCACCCTAAATCCAAAACACAGCACCATGCTGGCTACTAGAAAGAAAATTAACTCTCACCTGAAACCAGAACAGTACTTAACTCTTGCTCTGCACCATCTATGTCATGCCAAAGTCCTATATTTCCCAGTGCATCTCAATTAATCACCATCACTTATCCTGTCTTTTGATATGTGTACACAGATACCATTCCCTCAGTCTATGGGACATGCCTCAGAAATGTCCACTGAGTTTATTTAGACCCTGAATTTGGGCTCCATCTATCTCTTAGGGCAGGAGAGATGGCACGTGCTGTTGGGCTATCGCTTGCTACATCCTGAGCTCATAGCTGATGTATCTGGCACAGCCCATGTTCTGTGGGTTGAAGATGTCAGTCTCAAGGAAGTTGCTGAGCGCTCATTGCTGAAGCCAGCTCTGATTTCATCTCTTCTGCACCTTGCTCAGTTTCATCAATGATCATTCTTCATTAGTCTGGGTAATTCCTACTGTATATAGCAATCATAGTAATATGATCATAGTAAAATGGCACACAATATTTAGCAATCCACATTATATACCTTAGTCACTGACTGTTACCACCCAAAATCAGATCCCCTTGAGGTACACATTGTCTCATCCTTCTGCGTGACATCCCAGGTCCTGGAGCAAAAGCATTCCTAGAAATGGGCTTGCCTTTTCCTGAGGCAGGACCAACCCAGACTGACTTCCCCAACATATTCCAGTGTTGACTAACTAGGTGGCCTTTGCTAAATGTGTATCCCAATGTTTGAAGGTCCCACCACCCATTGCTCTCAGTGTAGTCTTTAGCAGCCCATTGTATCATTTGATTTTCCCAGAGGCTGGTGCATGACACAGTGTAGGAAGGACATGGAGGTGTTGTAGAGGGTGCAGAGAAGGGCAACTAGGCTGATTTGGGGTCCAGAGAACAGGTCTTATGAGGAGAGGCTGAGGGATCTGGGGCTGTTTAGCCTGGAGAAGATGAGGCTGAGGGGAGACCTTATTGCTCTCTACAACTACCTGAAAGGAGAGTGTAGTGAAGCAGGTGTTGGACTCTTCTCCCTAATAACTAGTGACAGGACAAGAGGAAATGGTCTCAAGTTGTGCCAGGGGAGGTTCAGGTTGGATATTAGGAAAAATTTCTTCATCAAAAGAGTGGTCAGGCATTGAGACAGGCTGCCCAGAGAGGTGGTGGAGTCACCACCCCTGGAGGTGTTCAAAAAATGGGTCAACGTGGCGTTCCCCATGTTTATATTTCAGCCATCATTCTCCATTCCAGAGAGGATTTACCTGCTTGGCTTGCTTGATCACAGCACACACTTCACATTCATTGATAACCTGTGAGATAGCACCCATGGTTAAGTCCACCCCTCAATCACAAGCCCATCTATATGTTGCATCTCTTCCTTGGTGGCCCATTGAGCTATAAATAACTCACCCTTATTTTGCCAGTCCAAACCCACCCAAGCCACTTCAACCTCAGGGGCCTGATCCACTGCTGGTTGTTTTGATATTCCTCAGTGGCCCAACTCTTGGGTTACATGGGCATATACATGGTGGGCTTTTGCAGTTAGGTTTTGTAGCTGGGCAGATAATCAGCTTGGGATAATGAATAGTATTTGCCAAGACTTTTTTCACAGAGTTTTCAGTTGGTTATAGGAGGAGGCTACATCACTGAGCTGTGTGATGCTTTTGGGTCATTCCAGGTCTGAGCTTGTATGCCACAGTGTGGATCTTTCTCAGGACAGACATAGGGGTGTGCTGGTAAAAGTGGGTCACCTCTGAAACTCCCTGTCCCAACATACATGCATTGTCTCCTGTTGGTGTTGTTTCTTGGACTGTTGACAACATGCCTACATCTTCTGTGGGTTTTTGGGTTTGTTTTTTTTTTTGTAATTATAGGAGTTGGGAAAAAAAACCTGTTATAAGATCACACATTGAGCTTTGAGTTTCGGCTTCTGATAGGTCTCCTACGAAGAGAGGCTGAGGGAGCTGGGCTTGGTCAGCCTAGAGAAGAGAAGGCTGTGGGGGGACCTCATTGCAGCCTTCCAGTCCCTGAAGGGAGCAGAGAAACAGGAGGGGAATCAGCTTGTTCAAGGGCAGAGACTGGCAGGACAAGGGGGATGGAGTGAAGCTAAAGGAGGGAAGGGTTAGAGGAGATCTTAGGGGGAAGTTCTTTGCAGAGAGAGTGGTGAGGGGCTGGAACAGGCTGCCCAGAGAGGGGGTGGGTGCCCCGTCCCTGGAGGTGTTCAAGACCAGGCTGGATGGGGCCCTGGGCAACCTTGTGTAGCTCCGGGCCTGGAGGTTGGTGGCCCTGCCTGTGACAAGGGGTTGGAACTGTGTGATCCTTGGGGTCCCTTCCAACCCAGACTATTCTATGATTCTGTGATTCTAAGTGGCACAGAAACAGCTCAAACACTGTTTTCCCTTGGGATTGTTAATTCTTTAACATAAAGCTTCAGTGTATCTAACTTCAAAGAAAGACAGGCGATTGCTCTGGAGAAGGAACCGACAACACGGAACTTCTGTGTTCTGGAAGCAATTGTACATCCTTGGATCAGCCACTGAAGGGTCTGTTATGTCAGAGAAATTAAATTAGTTACATCTTTCTGCTTGTTCACAAGATCCATGCAGGAGAATCCACACCAAAGCAGCCCAGTGGCCTTTTGGCACGTGGGGTCCATCACAGCCACTCATCTCAAAGTGGTTGTTACCAGTCATGCATCTCTCACTGAAAGCCCATGTGAATCAACCAGAAGATGCTTTCTGATTGCAGTAGATGGTGTATCAAGGGCTGTCTTCCAAGTAAGATGGAAACATCCCATAGGTATGGTCATGAAATGTCCCTTACCACATTGTCAGAAGTCCCCAAAGGAAATTCATCATGAGTTTGGCATGAATTGAAGCCCCTCTGTTTACTGCACCTGCATTTTCATCTTGCAGGGGTGGTATTTTGATTTCCTCACCTCATCTGCTGTGACATGCTTGTACTTTCCACCCCAAGAGTGGCTGAATTTTCCCAACAGGCAAAGCAAATACTTCAGTGGAGTATTTATAGAGTTCTTGAAGGCCCTTTAAATGAAAGCCTCTGCAGAATGATCTGTTAATGAGTATGAAAGTTATGCATACGTAAGGAGAAAAAAATTAATCAATATACACATTGGCTAGGAACCCACTGGCTGTGAATCCTTCCCAGGACAGCATTTACACCAAAACCTTGTACTCTTAAGTGCCTCCAGGACAATATAGTGACATTACACCAAGCAATCAAGACTTGGTATTTGACATATTTGGTACCACTGCATAGAATAACAGACTGGTTTGGGAAGGAAGAGACCTCAAAGCCCATCTAGTCCCACCCCCCTGCTGTGGTCAGACACCCTCCACTAGCTCAGGGTGCCCAAAGCCCCATCCAACCTGACCTTGAACGCTGCCAGGGATCCAGGGGCAGCCCCAGGTTCTCTGGGCACCCTGTGCCAGGGCCTCCCCCCAGCCCCCATCCAACCTGGCCTTGAACACCTCCAGGGATGAGACATCCACCACTTCTCTCAAGACATTCAGCATCCCAGTTACTTGGTCAGAGATAAACCTGTCTTCAGGATGGAGGTCGATGGCTCTTCATGCTCTGTTGGTATTATGGGCTTAAGGTGGAAAAGCTCATCTCATGGTAGAGAAAACTGGCAACAGCTTGATGACAGCTATTGGTGTCTGTGGCAAACTCTAGTCAGAGAACTTAATATTTGGAGAACTGAACTAGTTTCCCCAAAACTCATCCTCTCAGGGTGGGAAACTGGAAATAAATATCAGTCCAGATTTTTCTTGATGCCTGACTCGAACAAGTTAGAGAGAGAGAAATGTTTGGGCTTTTTTAAGAAGCAAACAATCAGAGTGCTTTTTAGGATGCCACACAACAGGAGTAATGAGATCTTGTCACAGGGGCTAATATTTGGCTCAGTCAGACATTATGGAAGGGCCATCCTGCAATGAGTAACCTTGATTGAAGGGCAAATGAAAGCACAGAGCAAAGCCAGAAATTACTTGGGGAAAAGCTCCTGATGTGTGATGATCCAGCAAGGGTGGATCAGATCTGGGAGAAACCTGGGAACAAGTAAATGATGTACAATGCCTGTACTGGGCATTGGTGAGGCTGCACCTTGAGTGCTGGGTCCAGTTCTGGGCTCCTCACCATAAGAAGGACATTGAGGTCCTGGAGTGAGTCCAGAGAAGGGCAACCAGGCTGGGGAAGGGGCTGGAGGGCAAATCCTCTGAGGAGCAGCTGAGGGAGCTGGGGGTGTTGAGGCTGGAGAAGAGGAGGCTGAGGGGAGACCTTCTCAGCACCTCCCCTGCCCTGCCAGGAGGGTGCAGAGAGGTGGGCGCCGGTCTCTTCAGCCAGGGGACAGGAGCTGGGACAAGGGGCAGTGGGCTCAAGCTGTGCCAGGGCAGGGTCAGCTCAGCTGGGAGGGCAAAGTTCTTCCCTGGCAGAGTTGTGGGGCTGTGGCACAGGCTGCCCAGGGAGGGGGCTGAGTCCCCACCCCTGGGGGTGTTTAACAGATGGGTAGATGAGGTACTGAGAGATCTGGTTTAGCATAGGATGGGAATGGTTGGACTTGATGATCTTAAAGGTCTTTTCCAACCTTGTGATTCTGTGATCAGGCCACAGATGGGGTTCAGATTCCCAACAGCCTTCTCTTATAGTCTTTTATAGCCTGTTAAAGCATCATCACGTCCACGTCCCCCAGCCCAGAAGAGGAGAAGACAACCACAAAGTAGAGAAGGCTCTGCGTCAGCATTTTTCTTTCAGCTGCAAAAGGTATTCCCTTGAACCCCTAGCAGAAGTAGACAGGAAATTGCCCATATTTCTGATGGTCAGGATTTACATTTAGAGAGGAAAACCCTCATTTACCTGACCTGTCACCAAATAGCACCATTATTCCCAAGGAGCCTTTTACAACCTGAAGCTTAGAGGGATTTGCACTGTAGAAATGCACTTGTTATTCCACAGGGTGCAGCTGCTTGGGCTAAATTGACAAAATATTTATCCAGAGGGTAATGTATCCATTTCTGCTGCCTGTCTGCTCCTCATAGAAGGTCAATTCACTCTGGGTTAGTGGTTTCTTGGCATGCCCACCTGGCATTTCCCCAAAATCTGGGTTTTTTTGCTTGCTTGTTCTCCTTCTTAGCATGGAGTTACTGGCAGACACCTCATGAGGGCAGCATGTCCTCCCTTTTTCCTTTTTTTCCATCTCTCTTACTAGACCCTGCTTTTCTTCCAGACTGAATAACAATTTAAAAAAGAGCTGCACACCCACTACAAATGACACTATTCTGCTTATGCTACTTGAATTATCAAGGGTCTCAAAGCAAGTCGCTGACATCTCAGCTCATAACAGAGAATCACAGAATCACAAGGTTGGAAAAGACCTTTAAGATCATAAAGTCCAACCGTTCCTGTCCTGTGCTAAACCAGATCCCTGAGTACCTCATCTCCCCTCTGTTAAACACCCCCAGGGGTGGGGACTCAGCCCCCTCCCTGGGCAGCCTGTGCCACAGCCCCACAACTCTGCCAGGGAAGAACTTCTCCCTCCCAGCTGAGCTGACCCTGCCCTGGCACAGCTTGAGCCCACTGCCCCTTGTCCCATCTCCTGTCCCCTGGCTGAAGAGACCAGCGCCCACCTCTCTGCACCCTCCTGGCAGGGCAGGGGAGGCGCTGAGAAGGTCTCCCCTCAGCCTCCTCCAGGCTCAACACCCCCAGCTCCCTCAGCTGCTCCTCAGAGGATTTGCCCTCCAGCCCCTTCCCCAGCCTGGTTGCCCTTCTCTGGACTTGCTCCAGGACCTCAGTGTCCTTCTGATGGTGAGGAGCCCAGAACTGGACCCAGCACTCAAGGTGCAGCCTCAGCAGTGCCCAGTCCAGGGGCACAATCCCCTCCCCAGACCTACTGGCCACACTATTTTTGGTACAAGCCAGGATGCTGCTGGCCTTTTTGGCCACCTGGGCACACTGCTGGCTCAGTGTGTACTCTCCATAGTGTATTAATGTATTTTATGTCCTATTTTATCCCATTTGCCTCAAAGCAGAGCAGCTTGGTGGACACCTTGTTCCCAGCCAAGGGCAGCCCATCACAAGCCCTTTGCAGGGCTATGAACCCTTATTTGGTATAGCTCCCTTGCTTTTCTGCTTTGGGGTTTTGCAGCTGTACTTTGCTATATAATCAATAATTGTTGATAATTGAACACATAGCTTGGAAAAAGCTCTGCAATAACTGACCTCCAGCTTGTGCCAAGAGCAGAGCATCCATGGCTTTCCTTGCTATGCATTTCCAACCAAGTCACTAGAAACTCAACCGTGATGCTTGCTAGCATCCCTGAGGACCAAATCAATTTTACTAGGAGTGAGAAGGGGAGGTTACCAACACACTAGGTTTACCTCCTAAAGCAGGAGGGCAGGAGGCTTCCAAAGTTTATTACCTCAGGCTGAGAAGGGCAAAGACTAAGTTTAGCTTCTAGCCTTGAAGAGCAGGCTGTGAAAGCCAGCCAGCAGGTGCCAGACCACTTCTATAGCTCACAGACCAGCCCAACAGATAACAGGTTAAACCCTCACTTGTTGGTAAAAGGGCCCACATGATTTTTACAGCTACATGTGCTATTTCTGCAGCACTTCTCACCTACAGTGATAGAAGTAGTTCTGCTAGTGATAGGACAAGGGGAAATAGCCTGAAGTTGCATCAGGGGAAGTTTAAGTTGGATATTAGGAACAATTTCTTTACTGAAAGGGCTGTCAGATACTGGCATAGGCTGGCCAGGGAGGCGGAGTCTCCATCCCCAGTGGAGTTTAAAAGAAGAGTAGATGTTGTACTTGGTGATGTGGTCTAGTATGAACCTAGTAGGGCTGGATAGATGGCTGGACTTGATCTTGAAGGTCTTATCCCCACCAAAATCATTCTGTGATTCTACAGCCAGGGCACTCTAGCAGAAGCTGAAAGGATCTCCTCAGCTAAGAACCAGAGGTACAATGCAGCTCAGCATGCTGGGCAGCAGCAAAGCCTAAAGTAATTTGCTGAAAGGAGCAATGGGGTATGAGCTTTCTATATCCAGCCAGTAAAGGAGGTCCAATCAGCTTCCTTAGCTCCTTACATGCTGAAAGGCAAAAAACCCACCTGCACAGCACACTAATCTGTGGCACCCTAGCCTGGGACACCCAGCATAGGGTATGCAGATTGGTGTGGGTCTGCTTTTGGACAGATGGAGTCAGTTTTCCCCCCGCCCCCCCAAAAGCCAAGGTGCAGCTGCAGTCAACAAATTGCCATACCACCAACTCAGCTACATATGACACCAAAGCAGCCCACTGGTTTTGCCCAAGTTTATTTCTAGAAATTTGTACAAAAATCAATACTCTGTAATACAATACTCTATCAAATATGACAGATGAACATTTGTCTTTAAGAGGCAAGATTCCAGGAATGTGAAGTACCATCCTCTTTCATGGAAGAAAAGGCACATTTTGGAGCTCAAAATACACTCAACTGAACTGTTGAAAAGGCAGGTCAGACATGCAAGTAGTGCAACGTTTCAGGTCTTTACATAAACACATATTCTGAACAAGTCTCACTACAAGCAGTGTGAACACCCACGTAAACATTTTATAAACACTTTAAAAAGTCAAATCACCTTAGATCCTATGTGTGAAAAGGCTATTCCTTTACATTCACTGGACAGGTTATTTAAAAGCCATCTTTGGGCAGAAGTTGCTCCTAGCTTTCCCCCAAATGCTTTTGGGAATCCAAAATGCTTCAAGGAATAGTCCCAACTGCATTTACCCTAAGGGTCTGCAACACTGGGGCCACACAATTGCACCATCCCTCCGCTCCTACAGCTCCTACAACTTGTCATTGGGAGTTTCATGGCTATGAAGCAGTCCCATATTTCCAGCTGCATGCCTCTGTGCAAGCAGCACCTGGGACAGACCTGCTTGTAAACCAACATTCAAAGTACAAGTGATGAAGTCACAGCCACCAAAGCATCCACACCACACCCTATGGAGAGGTGTCCACCAGACACATATCCTTTGGTTTCCTGCACTGCACACAGGAGGTGCCACACCAGGGGATCTGGGCAGCCTCCCCATGCTTTCAGAAGGGGCTTTTCCAAAGCAGAAATGCCCTTGTGCTATGTAAGCATGTTGAGATGGCTCTCGTGCAACACACTTGTAATACTGCCATCCCAGTCAAAACAACCTGCTGCTTTTTTTTTTTGGATTGAAAAACAGATGCATCCTACTGTCCCCCAAACAGCTCATGTTAGTGGGTACAAGTAGCTACAGAAATTCTTCCAATCCGTTGCTGGCAATCCAACAGCATTATATAGCAGATTACAAAGGCAATCACTTCCCCCATCCAAATCCTCACAGCAATGGGGAGTTGTGCTATTTTGGATAGAAAGACATTTGTAATGGGATTTATCCAAAATAAAGCCTTTTTTCTTTTTAAGAGTGGTCTAGCAATACTTTAAAACACTTCCTTTCAAAGACATACACCCACACATGCTTTCAAGTACATGACAACAGCTTGGACGCCTGGAGAAGATGCACTGATTCTGAGAGAAAGGAGGTGCTGCTGAGCCAGTCCCTTCAGTTGACTTCCAAGACTTCAGTCTCTGGCAGGCCAAATTTGCTTTTATACTTGTCAAAGAGTTTGATCAGGGAGTCCACATATATGCTGTGGTAGAAGTCCACTTCCTTTTGGGATGGATTATCGATTTTGGGGATTGTGATGGGCTCCCCAACTGATAAAAAGAAGAAGAGATCTACATGTTAGGTTGAATATTCCCATACATGCTGGAGATGTCATCTATGGCAGTTCATAGAATGGTCCAGGTTGGAAGGGACCACGAGGATCATAGAGTACCATTCCCCCTGCCACAGGCAGGGCCACCAACCTCAGGCCTGGAGCTACACAAGGTTGCCCAGGGCCCCATCCAACCTGGCCTTGAACACCCCCACGGATGGGGCACCCACCCCCTCTCTGGGCAGCCTGTTCCAACCCCTCACCACTCTCTGTAAAAAAACTTCCCCCTAATCTCTCATCTAACCCTTCCTTCCTTTAGCTTTAATCCAGCCCCCTTGTCCTGCCATTATCTACCCTTTTAAAATTCCCCTCCTGTTTCTCTGCTCCCTTCAGGTACTGGAAAGGTACAGTGAGGTCCCCCCACAGCCTTCTCTAGGTCCACCATGGCATAGCACAGCTTGCCATTATACCAGGATTTGCCTGATTGCTCCTAGTTTTTCTAGGCTTTGAAGCACAATTGTCCCACCACCAGGACCCTCATTGCATCTGCAGCAATACAGATACATTTCAGCTACACAAATGCCAGCAGTGCAGAGCTCGCAGTGAGGTGGTTGGGAAATCCCACTCGCTTCTGTTTACAGCAGAGTGATAAATCTCAAGTAACAGGAACCAAGACTAAAAGCAGCAGTTCTTGTGCATCCCCACACACATACCTCAGAAGCCAGGCAGCCCTTTTTTCCTTCCCTCAAAGCTTTGGGTTGCAAGACTCAAAGGGGAGTTTTAGCTGAATCCTGGCTTAGCCCTATCAGGCATCATCACAGGCCTGTCCTAGGAATGTGGAGGTGTCAGGGGCTTCTGACCAAGCCAGGTGGTCACAGCTACAACAGTTTCCCCCTGTAGAGCTCACTTGCAACACTCAATAGAGCACGAGAGGCTTGTGACAACTGTTCTAGCTTGTTCTCAGCTGTGCCCAGAGGTTTTATACAGAAGGGAAAACAGTTTCCTACTCAAGACTCCAAGACCAAGCTAGAGTAGGGGTATAGCGTATGCTACTACCTAGAGAAGCAGTTAGCATGTTTGTAGTGAGACCTTACCAACAGTAGTGATGGGCTTGGAGTAAGGTAGCAACCCCCAGGTGTTGGAAGAAAAGAGACCACGGCCATGAAAGATGCATGGAGCGAAACCAATGTGCTTCTGAAACTTCTTCTGGACCCATCTTCCCCAGGAACCCTCCTCAAAGATCACCTGCTTGTATACTTCATTCTCCCCAAAGGAGTAGACAGGAACCAAGTCCGCACTGGAAAGATGGAGAGGTGTTAGGACCCCATGCTCCTCATCTGCAGCACCACTCCCTTCCAGGTACTGTTTCAGGCTGCACATTTGCAGATTTTCTTGGCCAGAGCTTGTCTGCAGCACTGGCATAGGTCAGGCAAACTTGGCACAATTAGTAGATACACTTTTACAGCATGCAAAAAGAATTGTACTGGCAATCGCCCATGAAACGCTCCCAGCTGCACTGAGTATGTTTCCATTTATTTTTCATCTCTGATTTCTGATGGACTTCCCATTTTGGGCACATGGGATCCCTGGAGATTATAGCGACTGAAAAGGTGATGCCCCACATAGTTTACTGACACCTGCCTCTCCTTAGCCCTAGAAGCCTCCTGCTTCATTTATCCCTCCTCAGGGCAGAAAGCAGAGGTCAGGCTCATGTGTCTGGTGCTCTGGGCATACATCCACCCAACACAACAAGGCTTCAGAAAGGAGAATCATAGAACCATAGGGGTTGGAAGGGACCTCCAGAGATCATCGGGTCCAACCCCCTGCCAAAGCAGGCTCCCTACGACAGGGCACACAGGGCGGTGTCCAGACAGGGCTGGAATCTCTCCAGAGAAGGAGGCTCCACACCCCCTGGGCAGCCTGTCCCAGGGCTCCCTCACCCTCACCAGGAAGAAGTTCTTCCCCAGATTGGTGTGGAACTCCCTGTGCTCCAACTTGAGGCCATCACCTCTTGTCCTGTCCCAACAGACACTGAGCAGAGGCTGCCCATGTTCCCCTGTGTCCCACCCTTCAGCTATTGATAACCATTGATCAGATCCCCTCTCAGGCTTCTTTTCTCAAGGCTGAACAGCCCCAGCTCACTCAGCCTTTCCTCATAGGGGAGATGCTCCAGGCCTTTCATCATCTCCCTGTCCCTCCTCTGGACTCTCTCCAGGAGATCCCTGTCTTTTTTATCCCAGGGAGCCCAGAACTGGACACAACACTCCAGGTGGGGCCTGACCAGGGCAGAGCAGAGGGGGAGGATCCCCTCCTTTGACCTGCTGGCCACACTCCTCCTGATGCCCCCCAGGATCCCACTGGCTCTCTCAGCCACCAGGACACACTGCTGGCTCATGGCCAACCTGTCATCCACCAGGGCCCCCAGGTCCTTCTCCACAGAGCTCCTCTCCAGCAGGTCATCCCCCAGCCTGTACTGATTCAGGCTGTTAAACCCAAGACACCAGCTGCTTCAGGCGATGGGATCACCTTTGCCATGCCAGCAGTACGGCCCTAACAGCGAGGCTGCTCTTACCCATGCCGTAGAGCCAGCTTCACAAACCCTTTCCGGTTTTTCAAGGTCACAGAGTTCTTCCCTGGGGTGCAGTTCAGGGACTCAGCTGCCCCCCGACCACAATGATGATGGCATTGCCACTGCCATTCTTGGACAAGATGTAGTCTATGCTGTCACGGTTCACAGGGCATATACCTGTGTATCCAAGAGAGAGACATAAGGGTCAAGCTCCAAGGTTAAGATGATCCTGAAGACACCAGCCACACTGGTAGCATAAAGTTTGCACCTTGAGGGCAAGTTGGTTTATTCAGCTTCCCTGTGGTCATAGAGGGTTGGATATATTATAGGGCAACCTGTTCCTCAACTAAACAAGCAGTTAGTAGACATGAAAAGCACTAAACTTGGTCATAAACTCCACCAACACCAACTCTCAAGAAGCTGACCTTAGTACACAAGACTCCAGCAAGGATTTCCTCTGCACTTAGTGATGCCAAAGGCAATTGAGACATCCTCCCCACAGTACATTTTGCAGCAGGAACTGGTTTATCCTTAGAAGAAAAGCAACTGTGGTCTTTTAATGCATGAGAGTGAATTTGGTCAGTTCCTCAGCAAAGCCAAGTGGTGGAATAGGTCTTCTTTTGGGACGATGCTTGAGTGGTACAAGAATACACTGACAACCCTTCCAGAGACAGATCTGTTAAATTAGTTGAATTTTATTCCTTTTCTAATTAGCATCTCTATTTTCCATGGTGAGACAACAAACCTTTGCTTTCCTGGGAAGGAAGAGATGTATGGGACAGAGTGCTCAGGTAAATCCACACTCTGAGTGTCTGGGAAGGTCTTTCCCTCTCCTTCATGCTAGAAGGGACAGGACTGCACCACCAATCGCAGCACTTCTGTGGTGCAAAGCAATCCCTGCCTTAAAACCATCAGTCCCTATTCTGGGGTCTTAATTCAGCCCAGTGAAAGAGGGAACCTTTCATTTCTACTCCATTGCTCTAAAAGTCCTAGGAGGTTTGACTCAACTCCTGAAACTCAAACTTTTATCCTACAGTTATTGTTTGAGCTCGCTCACGCCTCCCATTTTTAGCCAGGATACAAGCCAAGATGCCATCCTTTACATTCCCAGCCACACAAGCCTGGGTTGTGTTGGGTACTTCAGGTCATTGCCCTAGGAAGGGCAGTGTTACACAGCTTAATTTTAGAAACTGATTCTGCACATCTCATGGTAGACATCACTTGGAACAAGAACTAAATGATGAATGGGTTCTGTGAGGTTATACAAGGCACATCTACAAGCCTTCATATTTATCTTAAAACACTGGGCATCAAGGTCACTGACTAATTCCAGACCACAGGGGAACAGACCTCACTTGAGGTATCAGCTGGATTTGGAGCTGAAAAACCCATTGCTTGTGGTACAGCTACAAACTCTCCCTGACCATGCTTCCTTTGAGGAGCTGAGGCTATGGCTTGCTGCTCCATAGGACAGACAGGAGCCTTCACACTTCTCCCATCCTCCACACCAAGGCTTACTGCCTGTACACACCCCTGGCTATCAGGGCAGTGTGGGTTTGTGCTCAGCTGTTTCACACTTGTTAGGAGGAGATTACAGCTGCTCACAGCACTGAACATTAGAAATCCTTCCTCCAGATGATGCAAGACTAACAGACAAGCAGCAACTGCTGAGCTGTGCTCTTGAGCACACTGACACAGTATATAGGATTTTTCTGGCCATCTCCTCACACCTTAGAGGATCCCTGCTGCAGCTCTAATCTCCAGGAGGTTATGAAGCATAGTAACATGCAACAGCTGTAAGCCAGCTGTGTGTTTATAGGTACAGCAATATTCATTAGACCTTCACTTGAATAGGTTCATCCACCAAACAAAGGACTGAGGGATCTATCAGCAATTCAAAGTGATACCAAAGCCTTTGCAGCAACATCACTAAGCTTCAATATAGAAGACAACCAACAATGGCTTTCAGAAAGACAACTTTGTCCAAGAGATCAATCCTATAGTCTTGCTTAAAACCTAAGCATGGAAGAAGCAGAATTTCCCACCTATTAAACCACAGTGCTCAGACACAGCCAAGCCAGCCCTGCCAGCAATGGCAGCAATTAGCCCTGCTAATGCCAAAGAAAGAAGAAAGCAGCTCTGGTTGGCCACAAGATTTTTCTACCAGTCATCTTGAGCAGACTGAACTCTTTTTATAATATTGGAAGGTTTATGCTGCACAGAAACTTAAGCAACAAAGAAAATAAGTTTACAGACATTACAGACAGGAAAGCATAGAATCACAGACTGCGTTAGGTTGGAAGGGACCTTTAGAGATCATCTAGTCCAACCCCCCTGCAATGAGCAGGGACACCTTTAACTAGGTCAGGTCTCTCAGAGCCCCATCAAGCCTGACCTTGAGTATCTCCAGGGATGGGGCCTCCACCACCCCTCTGGGCAACCTGTTCCCAGATTCCAACTTTCACACTGTTGTCTCACAGAATTTTCAAGAAATAGGAATTCCATCTTCCTGCATCAGATGGAAGTCAGCTTGCTTGAGATACTGCCTTTCCTAGGCAGGGACCACTTTTATTCTCCCTCACCAAATTAGGGCAGTAACCTTGGAAACAGTCAAGCCTAGCAAGTCAGAGCCAAGTACAGCCACTCCTGTCCTCCCTCCAGCCACGACTCAAGATTCAGCCAAAATTCTATTTTAAGATACTTGCTTTAAAGTAATTTATTGGTAAATCTGTTCCAGGAACAGCAGACGTGGCACTGGGTTCATCAATTCTTTGTCTTTGAACCTTGCTCCCCTCATCTCTACCTAACCAGGGGGCACCGTCACCCCAAAGAGGAAGTTCAGGCCATGCAAGAACACTGTTGAGTTTCAACACTGCTTTCTTTGCCCAGTCATAACCTACAAGTCCTCCATCATTAAAATACCAGAATCCATTGGAACAGTTTTATTGCTGTGACCCATCTTTTCAGGAATCAGAGTCTTCCTAACAGCTGAAGCCATGCAATGCCCAAGCTCCTAAAAGTGTTTTAGGGAGAAGAGGGTATCTGCTGTCACCATAAGACCTAGACGTGTGATAGCCCACATGGTAATGAGGCCAGGAGCAGTGCTAGCCACAGTATTCACATTTCAAAGGCTAATTAATACTTTGTATTTTCAGTTAGTGTGAATTCTTTATCTACTACCTCCTCATGCTAGCTAGGACAACTTGCTCCTGTGTCTCCATCTTCCTCACCCACAACTACAGATGCCAGACACCTTTACTACACCTTTAGACAAGATTATATTTAAGTTAAGGGTGAATGCAGTGCCCACAGCTCAAACTGGTCAGATTTGTTCCCAGCTTCCTCTTGACAACAAAGAAATGTTTGTGTGATGCTACCAGAGAGAAGTGGTGACATGAGCTTCTGCTGCAGCTTTCCACCTGAAAGAGGGGAAGGCTGACCAGATGCAAGGGCATGAGTAGGAGGAGCAAAGTGCTCTTATACTTACCACCAGACATTAAGTAGTCCCTCAAAATGGGCATCCTGAAGTTCCCAGCCAGGGTAGCAAGGTATGGTCGGATCCCAGGGAATTTCTGGCTGACACCTGTGGCCTCTGTACTGAAGTTGCAGAAGGCACCCAGGCCCATGATGCCATGTGGATGGTACCCAAAAATGTAATTCCTGGTGGTCAGCAAATTATGGGTTTTAACCAGCTAGGAAAGAAAAGAGCAAGCTCATATGAAGACAGATTTTTTTTTTGTAGGTATTAAGAAAAAAAGAGGAAAAAGTCAAAGTCCCCAGCTTTTGTCACTCCTCCCACCTAAGGGCTGGGTTACAGGCTATTACTGGTTTCAGAGACAGTTCCCCAAGCAGAGGGAGCAGAATAAACAGGCTGCTCTTAGACACAAGATGACCACCAGCCAAGCAGGAATAGAGGTTGGGTTGCAGTAAGCAGCGCCCTTTGTTTCCCCACTTCTCCCAGAGGTATCCTTGCAAGCCTCTTGTCCAAACCAACCAAGTTCTCCATAGCCCCATAGCACAGCTACGCCTCCTTCCAGGCCTTCCCTCAGCACATTAGTGGCTCATGTCCCAGTAAGGGGTGGGAGGGGGTGTGAGAAGGTGTGGTGTGGAGGAAATTAGTGTCCTTTTCAGAAGTAACTTTGCCTAATACCTGAAAAAACCCAACCACACAACCACCACTTGGTTTGCCAGCTGGCATCCCTACAACAGCAAAAATGTGCAGAAGGGTGGCTTACCACTGGAAACTACCCCTCCTTTCAGGAGGTTTTGCTCTGACCAATGTGCCAAGAGCCAACAAGATGCCTCAAGCCATCCAGCAGGGACAGGGAGGGGATTGTCCCTCTCTGCTTTGAGGCCCCAGCTGGAGTCCTGTGTCCAGAGCTGGGGCCCCAATACAAAAAAGATGTGGGACTGTTGGAGAGGGGTCAGAGGAGCCACAGAGATGATCAGAGGGCTGGAGCAGCTCCCCTATGGAGAGAGGCTGAGGGAGCTGGGCTGGTTCAGCCTGGAGAAGAGAAGGCTGTGGGGGGACCTCATTGCAGCCTTCCAGTCCCTGAAGGGAGCAGAGACACAGGAGGGGAATCAGCTTGTTAAAAGGGTAGATAATGGCAGGACAAGGGGGATGGAGTGAAGCTGAAGGAGGGAAGGTTTAAATTAGATATTGGGGGGAGGAAATTTGCTTTGTTTTGTTTTTATTTACAGAGAGAGTTGTGAGGGGCTGGAACAGGCTGCCCAGAGAGGGGGTGGGTACCCCGTCCCTGGGGGTGTTCAAGGCCAGATTGGATGGGGCCCTGGGCAACCTTGTGTAGCTCCAGGCCTGGAGGTTGGTGGCCCTGCCTGTGGCAGGGGGGTTGGAACTGTGTGATCCTTGGGGTCCCTTTCCAACCCAGACCAGTCTGTGGTTCTATGATACACAGCAGTGCTCTGGTTCCTGCAGGGCACGCTCCAGAAGCAGAGACCATATTGGTTCACACCTTGTGCAATATTTCTAAGCATTATACATCTGTTTGCACAGTATGGACACTCCAAAGCCATCTTTACCATGCACAGTACAACTCATGTCCTAGTACCACCAGGAAAAAAACCTCTGGCACTGATGCTATACATAGCATTTCCTTCCTGTGTAAAACTCCTCAGTGTCCCATGCATAAGCATCTCTCCCTGCAAGCAGCCTGAGCAAGGACACCACAGTGGTGCCACAGATGAAATAGGGATCAAGTTTAACTATACCACCCCGCTCTGGGCTGCAACAGTGCCAGTTTTTCGCTGGCTGCAACACCCCAGCAGTTCTCAGACTGGGGAAGGACCTACAAGCCCCAGCTGCACCCTCAGGTTGAGGTGCTAAACAACTGCACCCCGTCCTTTTAGAGAGTACACGCAAAGGTCACGCTCTGCGTCAGCTCCTATAGGGAAAGCCACAGATTCCTGGGATGTCATATCAGCATTACACACTCCTCTGCCTGGGCCAGGAGAAGTGCTCTGGCAGTAAATAAGCAAATCTGTTTTTGTCAAATCACGCTACAGGGAGCTGAAGTGCTGTTGCAACACACCAGAGCAGAACACCCAGAAATTTGATTCCCTTCTCCCCACTGCTGTCCCTGGATGAGGGGCAGTGCTTGAGACAGCAGCTGCAGTACAAGCATGACACAGCAGCAGGTTAAGCAAGTTGACTGTCCCTCTCCACACTTTCTTTTAGGTCTGAGGTCATGCAGGGCTCCAGGAAGCACATAGGGATGCTTGTGGTTCCAGCAGCTCTGTAGAGCCCCACATCCTGTGTCAAACCAAGTCGTCATCTTTCCTCCCTTCCCCTTCTTGCCCAACTAGAAGATACTTTGTTTTTACTCCCCAGCATGGGAGGGATGTCCCTTGACTAGTCAGAACAAACAAGGCTCCTAGACTACAGACTGGAAACCACTCTCCAGGAAAGACTGGAGCAGGAGGGGAAGCAATGATGTGGTAAGCAGCCCCTCCATCCAAGCTCTTGCTCATTGCAGGATACTCAAGGCCTGGTGGCTGCAGACATGTGTGGCTTTGTTGGACCAGTTGCAAACACTTCTCCAGAGAGCTCAGAGCAGGGTGGGGGTTTCCAGGCTCCAAGCCTCATCCCTTTCACCAAGTACATCTTTAAGAGGAAGCCAGCTGAAACAGAGGGTTTGTCCTTGGCATTTTGAGCTGAGCTCAAAGCCACACATGTGCTGTCATACAGAAGAGATGCTCTCCTGCCAGCTGTGGCAAGCATGCTGCTCCAGCCCTTCCACCATGTGTGATGGCATCCAGTTCCCAGCCTGGCCCACTGCTTGCATCCCCTGTAGACTGCCAGCCAAGCTGCAGCCTTATCACTCCACATCTGCTTCCCAAGACCTCTGGTTACACAGGCAGAGGGTTACCCCTCTCCAGCCTGCTGACACCCACCTGTGCTCACCCACACAGCTCTGAGTGGTGCAGGAATGATACACATTTTCCTGGTTGTCCCATGCAGGCCACCACCACCTTCCACAGCTGACAGGCTCACAGAAGGTGAACTCCTCTTCCTCTACCCAAGTCAAGTCACAGATCAGAGAAGTTTGTGCATTTTATCTGCATGTGGTGCAGGTCTTCAATCTGCTGTTGCACAAATTCAGCCCAGGCCTGCCAGAGCCTTCACAGATCCCTGAATTTAATCAGGAAGCAGCAATTTGAAGTGCTTCAATCATTTATTTCTAGTCTCAAGCAAGACCAATGCCTTCCTCAGGAGGCTGATCACTCTCTATTTGGTTTCCTGCACCCTTCCCCTCGACAAACAAAACCCAAGCCACTGGGCTGCCTTACCAGGTTGGTACCAGTCATTTGCCAACACTGCTTCTGCAGCTGTTCTGAACCTCCAACAGGTTTTTTTTTTTAAATCTGGCTTTCAAGGTCTCCTCCAGTCCCACACAGCCCTCAGCTACTTGAGAGATCAGTGCTGCCATGCCAAGACAGAGGCAGGACATCCACACTGCATCCCAGCCAGAGGATCAGTGCTGGGACTGAAGCTGGGCCTTTACCCCAGTGCAAGAACACAAACGTTCCCAGCAGCTGCCTGAGACCAAACCTGTTGCAGTGGGAGCAAAGGTCCATCCACCTCTGTAGTAACAACAGATTCCTTTAAGCAGATCCAAGCCAGCCCACAGGACCAATAAAACAGTGCAATTATGGTATCATATTTGGTATGGTATCATATTATGGCTCATATCAGAGTGCCAGGCACACCCAGAGAGCAGCACCATCAATATTATTCATAGCCACAGGATGAATGATTAGCATGTTCAAGTGTGGAGAAAGGAGACTGCAGTGACACTGCCACTCATCAGAGAGCAGGGTGAAAATGAGAGGTCTAGGTGGGTGCTCAGCCCACCCATGAGCTGAGTGGCAGGGTGGCCATGAAGTACAGAGAACATTAGAGCTCATCCCATAGTAGCAAGCATGTAAGATTGCAAAGCAACCCAACAATTGCAGGTAGCTGCATTGCACCCAGCAGCACTATGGAAGGAATTCTCACCTTCCCTGCAATACAGGTCAGGACCTGAAGACCCCCCCGGGCTCTCACTATTACCACTATGCTATGTCACCACCCTGGAAGCAAAAGCCTACATTTCCATTCTGTAAGTCATCTACCCCTAAGGAGCAGCTTTGCCAGGAAGCCAGCCAAGCCACAGAGCACAAGACACTCTGCAAAAACAAGTATTAGAAAATAATCCCTGTCCTGCAACAGCCCCTACCCTGGCACACTGCTGGCTCTCCAACCTCAGCAGGAGACAGCAGACATCTCACAGCACCCATCTGAAACACTCCACTGGACAAGGAGGCAAAGGTCTGCAGTTCCTGCTCTCTGAAGTGCTACCGCCTATGGAGATAAGGGGTAGCTGCATTCATGCACTCAGGTGATGGCTTCTTTACCTAAAGGAGACCTTTAGATCATGGCACTCCCCACCTGACCTCCCTAGATCAACAGGATGCACCCAGGAGGCTGCTGGGACCTGGCCCCCCTCTGCAGCAGTGGGGTCATGTCCAGCCAGGCACAGCACTGTGCTCACACCAGCAAGAGCTCAGGTCTTACATGGCAGCTCAGCACCAGGATTTAGCTCACTGGAAGCTTCCTCAGCTGCTTCAAGCAGCTCTTCCCTTAAGCACTCCTCACAAGGCCAGCCACTAAGTAGCAGACAAATTCAAGCTTCCAGTGCCCAAAATAGCTTACTGCTGGGAGCAGCTGCATGAAGCCCCAGTGAACATGGGAAACCTGCTCATGATGAAGAGCTGGAGCCAGATTCCGGCTGGTTCTTAAATCCGCCTGCTATCATAAAGCATGACCTGGTGTCTCCAGATAAATGTCCTGTGGGTGTTTCAGGAGGGGAGGCACTGCTGGCTCAAGTGGACACCAAGCATAACCATAACAAAAAATGTCAGAGCCAAGACTCTCATGCAGCAGCTCTGATAAAGCCAGCCTGAGGCCAGCATGTAGAGCTATGGAAGAATGCAACAGATCTCACCACAATTTCTACCATACAACTTTGAAACACCAACAGCATCAACCTCTGACAGCCTGGCTAGATCCAGCGTGCATCCTTGAGATGGAGTTCACACCAGCTTTGTAGGAGACAACGTTGGCCTTGAGACCTGAAGCCACTGAGGAGCTTGCAAAAGCCAAGTTCAGCATTACAGCTAGACAGCTGTCAGGCAGAGGAGGACCTGGGGGTGTTGGGTGACTGCAGACTGACCATGAGCCAGCAGTGTGCCCGGGTGGCCAGTAAGGCCAAGGGCATACCTGGCTTGTATCAAAAATAGTGTGGCCAGTAGGTCTGGGGAGGGGATTGTGCCCCTGGACTGGGCACTGCTGAGGCTGCACCTCAAGTGCTGGGTCCAGTTCTGGGCTCCTCAACATAAGGACATGGAGGTCCTGGAGTGAGTCCAGAGAAGGGCAGCCAGGCTGGGGAAGGGGCTGGAGGGCAAATCCTCTGAGGAGCAGCTGAGGGAGCTGGGGGTGTTGAGCCTGGAGAAGAGGAGGATGAGGGGAGACCTTCTCAGCACCTCCCCTGACCTGCCAGGAGGGTGCAGAGAGGTGGGCGCTGGTCTCTTCAGCCAGGGGCCAGGAGCTGGGACAAGGGGCAATGGGCTCAAGCTGTGCCAGGGCAGGGTCAGCTCAGCTGGGAGGGAGAAGTTCTTCCCTGGCAGAGTTGTGGGGCTGTGGCACAGGCTGCCCAGGGAGGGTGCTGAGTCCCCACCCCTGGATGTGTTTAACAGAGGGGGAGATGAGGTACTTAGGGATCTGGTTTAGCACAGGACAGGAACGGTTGGACTCTATGATCTGAAAGGTCTTTTCCAACCTGGTGATTCTGTGATTACAAGTGTCACCAGTAAGTCAGTCACCAGCATGACCTGCTCATGGCACAGGGTGAAGTGCAGCAGATGACTACTCCACGATGCCACAAGCCATGGAGACAGACCATGTCCTGCTAAGCCACCACAGCCAGCTCAGGCACCAGTCAAAGGGAATTTTGCAGACAACAGTTAAAGAATTACCCATCTCTAGATCAGTCTCCCTCTTGAGTGAAGACAGGTAAATAGTTTACCAAGGGAGTTCCCATCCCCTGTGCAAGTTTAAAGCCATCCTGATGGTTGGCACAGCTTCTTACCAGGGATTATATTCATAACCAGACAACTGCCTCTAGCACCTCACAGTCCCATGATCCCTGTAGTGGTTTTAATCTCACAAAGTACTTACCTGGGGCCTCTAAGCCTTGCACAGCTCTACCCCTCTAGTGACAAAGGAATTACAGCCCTAAGGGGTTCTCAGAAGCCCTGGCATGTATTTACCTAACACAGCAGAAGTTCAGTTTATTTACCTTATCTCATGCTTAAGCCTACTTGAACAACCCAATTGTTTGACAAGTTTTAACACCTACAGCTGATCTGACCTGCAGGGCATGTTTCAAAGATGACAGGAAACTAATTCTTCCATCCCAGGAGAGATGAAACAAGGGGAACAGCCATTACTGATGGCCCTCCTGGTAACCCAGGACAAACTAGCCTGTTTTAGCCTTCAGCAATATCAAGCCAGCAGGCTTTGTTGTAGCACTGAGGATGTGGTACTAGAGGACAACCCATTTGAAACCCTTCAAGGCTAGACCATGGTCTGTTCTCCATTAGCTATGAGACTTGGGTTGACCAGCCACTTACAGCCTGTGCAGTTGTAGTGTATTTTTAACACCTACACTTGCCATTAAATCACCTGCTAAGAGCAACAAGAACACAGTGAGGTTGTTTACCAGCAAGTTCAGGTACCCTGAGAGTCCAAGTGACTTTGCAAAGGACAAATTCAGCTTATGCTACTTTGCTTCCTATTGGAACTGGATACCCTATTGCCTTCTGAGGCTGGACTATCTTAGGGCAGGGTGGTTCATCAAAAGCCGTGGCAAGGTCTTTCCTTTTGATCAGACTGAATAAAACTTGCCAACAGCTTTATGTAACAGTCCTTTCAGGCTGTGTGTCCTTCCAAAAAGGATCGAGTTCCCCCCTAGTTGAATTCAACCCCTGTTCCCTTCCAAGTTGCCCAGCTAATTCTGCAGTCCCCAGAGCAGACTGGCAGCCCTGTCCTCTGTCTGCAACACATCTGAACTAGCAGGCAGAGATACAAGCAGAAGGCAAGTTACAAGATAGAGAATTGGAGCTATTCCTGCTGCTGGAAACTCCACCTTCCCTACAGCAGACAGACTTCAGCACCAATTTCAATGTTTCCTGTGAAGTGGTAGAGCTTGTGGTGCACAGGGTTCCCCCTATTCCTACCCAGTACACTGATGCTCCAGGGTGCAACTGGAAAATGGACCAGCACTGGGCTAGATTTACAAGAGAACAGAGGTAGGGCTAGGCACAACACAGGAGCTGAGATGAACAGGGAGTTGTACTGCTATGTGGTAGACTACCTCAAGTAGCCTGGCAATAAGACCATCAGAAGTAGCAGCCTCTAAAAATCATTATACTGTCACTGACAACCCATTTCACATTTTATAACCACAGCTGATCCAAGCAGTAGCATGGCAGTGGTACGCAGGCCATGTCCCTACAAGTCAGGGATAGACTACTGTAGGTCCAGCGTCAGCCCCATGAGGGTTACTGCAAGCCAGTCTAAATCAGCTAATGCATAGTTAAGCCATTACTTACTCTTATAGGAAAATAATCCCTGAAGTACCTCCATATAGCCCAGTTTCTCACCCACTGGGATCTTCTTCCACCTGAAGGGGAAAAATAAATCATGCTTTTAAAGCTTTCCACATAGGTGTCCACCAAGAAGCCTCCAGATCACTTGCTGTCTCACTAGAAAAATAACAATTTCATTCTTTCAATTGAGTGGATCACTGCATCTTTCACTAAAATCAGTTGAAACCATCCATGCTGAGGACTCCAGAATACCTTAAGCTAATTAAGGCCCAACAACAAATTCAGAGTAGGATCTAACTTGATACTCTGCTGTAGTTGGGCAATGGACAGCTCAAGATAGAAACAGCTCCACATTAAACTCAGATTCATCTTCTGGGGAAGGAAGGCCAAGATGCTGGGTGATTTCAGAGTCTTGAAGCAATGGAGAATTGCGGTCATCTGGACAGGGAAGGAATTGCCATACAAGCTTGTTGCCACTGCCACATGAGAGCTGCTTTGTTTTAGCAGCTGGACTTGACCTTAAAGTTGTTTTGGTTAGAAAAGACCTATGATTTAACAGGGTCTTTTCTGAAATAAAGTTTGCTGCTTAATTTTCAGCAGCACTGACTCCATAGGGGAACCACATCTTAGTAGTTCTTCTGCAATTTGGACTTTCAAAGAGTTGGAGATGACAGCAACACCTTGAAACTTTACGTAGATCTTTCTGACCTACATCAAGAACCTAAGCCTTATTCTTATATTGCTAAAAGCCAGCAATGGCATGATATTAGTGAACTTGACCTTGTATTACTCACAGCATCAAACCTGTAGTCACTGCTTATGCCAAGGGCTGATTTTCATAGAATCACAGAATGCAGAAGGTTGGAAGGGACCTTTAGAGGTCACCTAGTGCAACCTCTTCACATGCTTCACTTTTGGTCAGTGACTCAGCCAAGTCCTACTAAGAAGGGAAGTCACCCATTATAAGGAAGAGCTTCTTTGTCCAAATACGAGGACAGGGACACTTAATCAGCAAGGATCTATTCTGCAATATTTACCTTTCTTTGGTGTATTCCAGTCAAACACCAGCCAGGCTAAATATAGAGCAGCAATCGCCCAGCAATCCGTGCACAGTATGTACATGAGGATTAAAGTGCAAGCAATACCTGGATAGGTCCAAAGAAAGAGGAAAACAAGGTTGCATCAGGTTTTGGTCTGCATTTACACTTGCATTAAGAGTCCCTTGCCTTTTGACCTTTCTATACTGAAGTCTTAGTCTCAATCTGATGTCATTAATCCTCAATCAAATCGGATTTCACTAAAACCCCCTTATGTAGGGCTGAGACAGCTTCCTCTAAAGCTACCTGATTTGAAGTATCTCAACCTCCCCTGCATGGTTCCTCCAGGCCAGGTCTCTCTATGCTACCTACAGCTAAGGAAGCAGCTTTACCATGCAAGAGCAAGACTTCATGAGCATCAAGATTTGTGGCACACACCAGCTGCCCAGATCTTCTACACATCTCACCATGCCTAAACCAGCCATCCCATCAGGGTGCCAGCAATCCCATCCACAAACACCAGCATCAAGACTTGACTGGCTGCAATCAGCATCTCCCTCCAGTTTAATTATCAACAGTACCTTGCAGCAGAGCAGCCTGAGACTTCACATCACAGAAGTACCCAGAGACAAACAGCCTTTATTTTACTGGCCTAAGAAACACTTCTTGCCCATCTCTAGTATCTCAGAACAACAAGCCAGGAGAAAGGCACTCCTGTTACAATCAGTTGCATCAGTTACCAGTTGCTTCTAAGACACGCCTTCTGTGGACATTCCCAGGAGTGAGTCAGGTGAGAGGTTTCCAACTGCTTCACTTTTATTTGTGCAGTAGACACAAACAAGACCTAAACATCAGTAGGTCTTATCATCCCTATACTTATCTAGAGACAGGTAACTTATTGCCAAGATATCAAACTATACAAAGTGTGCTCTGAGTAGCCACATGCCCCAGGACCTGTCCTGCTGTAGTACACATCCATTAATTCATGCTTATGTCAAACTTGGCATTTTTGGCATTAAGAGTCTCCCAGGATGAAGAGAAAACAAACCAACTTCTCTTTCAGGGAGTAAGTGTTAGCTTACCCATAATAAGGAAAGTGAGAACCCATTGCAGCACAGAGATGATTTGGAGTTGCTTCTCTACTTTGGATTTCGATAGCCAGAACAAATCCTGCAGAGCAGAGAGAATGCTTGATCCTGTGCCTAAGGAAAAAATACAATTAGAGTCATATCTGCTCACTGAGCAAAAGATTTTCCTTTCATATAGGAGGTTTTTAACATCAACATTCACACAGCTTGCTTTTAGAGCAAGGCTCGTCAGAGGCTAGTATTTCCCATGGACTTTAGGCATCCTGTAAGGGGAAGGGTTGCCATCTGCAGGAATCCAGCTGCTCTGGGAACCCTGGAGGGGTCAATGGGTATCATTTA
Source organism: Hypotaenidia okinawae (assembly GCA_027925045.1). NCBI lineage: Eukaryota > Metazoa > Chordata > Aves > Gruiformes > Rallidae > Hypotaenidia > Hypotaenidia okinawae. Next base: position 214,397,578 of record BSDF01000001.1, read on the forward strand.
GATTAGATATTAGGGGGAAGCTTTTTACAGAGAGAGGGGTGAGGTGCTGGAATGGGCTGCCTCTGAGTGGTGGTGGATGCCCCATTCCTGGAGGTGTTCAAGGCCAGGTTGGATGGGGCCCTGGGCAACCTGGTGTAGCTCCAGGCCTGGAGGTTGGTGGCCCTGCCTGTGGCAGGGTGTTGGAACTCTGTGATCCCCCGGGGTCCCTTCCAACTCAGACCGTTCTATGATCATCAGTTCCCACCTCAGCAAGCCTCTATTCACTTGACCATGAAGTTGCAGAAGACATTTAACACGTGGCCCTAAGACAAGTCCCCAGTTCAAACTGCCAATTCCTGGAAGTGGTGTTTAATAACAGGAACCTCCACAAATTCACCGTAACATAATGATCAGATGCCTCAAGCCACAGACAAGCACACACCAGGCTGTGGCCTGCCCTTGACCAGGTCTGTTGCACAAGTCCTTCATGTGTGTTCAAGGAAAGCTCTTCACCCTGGCCTAACACAGCACAGCCTAAGAAGTGGTTGAACCCCAGGAGTCCACAACTCCAAGGGTAGGGGGAAAATTAGCACAGAGTTTCCAAAGCAGGAAGGAAGGAAGGAGTTGAAAGGCATGCTATTAGAAGCTTAAGCTATAAAGGAGGAGAGAAAAAAGCCAAAAGCTGAAGCAAAAGACTTTCTGTAGAGGAACCACCCACTGCAGCATTTGCTGACATACTCAACCACCTCAAGAAAGAAGCACTGGCAAGTGTATTTTTTCCCCTCACTTCTCTTCACAACTTGATTTTACAAGCACCATAATAACTGGCTAAAGTGCAAGCCAAGCTTCTGGCCCACAAACCAACCAGGAAGTGTGTTTGTGTGTTTGCTTTTCGGCTCAAGGATCAGCCCGTTAGCAGAGGTGCTATTAGGCAGCTCTTCTGCTAAATGCTGGCAAGATCTGCTGCTGCTAGGGGAGACAGCAGAGTGAGTGCTCACCCTTAGTTCAATGAAAGCTTGATGGAGAGGAGGCTCTTTTGAGATAGAGAAGATACTGTAGCTTCTACAAAGCAGATTTCACTAATGCAGCCTTTAAATACACAGAATCACAGGGTTAGAAGAGACCTTTAAGATCGTCAAGTCCAACCATTCCTGTCCTATGCTAAACCATATCTCTAAGTACCTCATCTACCCTTTTTATAAACACATCCAGGGATGGTGACTCAACCACCTCCCTGGGCAAAAGCGTCTCTGCCAGCAGCTAAGCAAGAGGATTAATGCACAGTACCTGTGCCTGCAGAACTGCTGCATTAGTTCTGCAGCTTCTTGCCTTCCCCTTCTTAAATACCACTTACCATTAACCCTGTGCATGGTCCCTAGGGCTGACAGCTTCATGCCTTCCTGAGCATTTCTGCTAGTAAAGGACATCAGCCTTTACTAGACCCTGAAGCCAGCCCACCCAGCCTAGGCCCTTGGCTCTGCTTAGTCCATGTCAAATGAACGATTCTTGCAATGGGTTGGGCATAAACTACTCCAAGCAGACCAAGATTTGGTCAAGGCTGGATTATGTAACTGCAACTGCCAGAAAACCAAAGCCTACAGCACTAACCCAGTCTGAAGCAGCAGCTCAAGTTGAAGGCAAATGAAATGCATTTAAGTTGGAAGGGACCTTTGAAGGCATCTAGTCCAACCCCCCTACAGTGAGCAGGGACATCTTCACTAGATCAGGTCACTCAGAACCCCAGTGAGCCTGACCTTGAATGCCTCCAGGGATGGGACCTCTACCACCTCTCTGGGCAACCTGGGCCAGTGATCTACCACCCTCATATGGAAGAACTTTTTCCTAATATCCAACCTAAATCTCCCCTTTTCTAGTTTAAAACCATCACCCCTCATCCTTGCAAGGTAACATAGTACTACACGAATTTACTCCTACTGCTTACAATGTTCCCTTCAGTTTCTGAGATGAGACAGAGCAATACTGATCAGTGAAACCACCACCATGCAATGCTGGACTACCTAAGCAGGAAGACTCAGAAATCCTGTGATGCAACTCTTCACATTTAACAGTAAATGCCCAAATTTGGGGTGATAAATTCACCCTGCTATTTATAAAGTCAGTCACCTGTCTAAGAACAAGAGAAATACCATTCCTGCTGAGGAGCTGCAGCCTCTACTGCAGCTGTCCCAAAAACCTGATTTACACAATTGCACATGGACAGATCTCATGTAGCCTGAGGACTACTAGGTGCTAGTTTAAAGGAACTTCTAGCAGCAGAGATAGTGTGTGACCCCTCCATGTCCTCAAAATAAGCCAGAAGCCTTAGAGATAATTTGCAATCCACAATAAAGACCCATCCCCATGTAATTTATCCTTCCAGCACTTGTAGTTACACTGCCAAAGCATCTTTGGACTGATAAATCCAATATTCCAGCTAAATCCCTATCCTCTTCCCCCAAAGAGAACAACTGCTTATCCCTCCAGGTGAGAATTTGTACTTCAGCATTTTCTAGATGCTTTCACACATTGTAGGCATTGCTAACCCTGTAAATAGACCAGTATTGTATAGCCCAAGTAAATCTGACAACTTGTTTCCCAAACCACATGGAGCTTTTTACACCAGCGTTCAACTGTCACAGTCAGAGGGAAGGCACAGATTTGGCAGAGCTCTGCACGGGCAGCTGAGCACCTGCCCTTGGACAAGTGTCCTGGGTCAGCTATTTGATGAGAGCAAAAACATCCTTTACAGAGATCAAGATTCCCAAGACTAACAAAACCAGTAGTCACCACAGGGTGACTAAACATTTAATTCCTAGGTAAGGACATAAAAGGCAGCCAGTGGCAATGGAAAGGACTGCCAGAATGGGTAGAGATGTCACAGAATCATAGGGGTTGGAAGGGACCTCCAGAGCTCATCGGGTCCAACCCCCTGCCAAAGCAGGGTCCCTAGGACAGGGCACACAGGGAGGCATCCAGACGGGTCTGGAATATCTCCAGAGAAGGAGACTCCACACCCTCCTGGGCAGCCTGTCCCAGGGCTCCCTCACCCTCACTGGGAAGAAGTTCTTCCCCAGATTGGGGGGAACTCCCTGTGCTCCAACTTGAGGCCATCACCCCTTGTCCTGTCCCCACAGACCATTGAGAAGAGGCTGGCTATTTCCCCTTGTGTCCCACACATAAGATATTTAAAAACTTTAATAAGATCCCCTCTGAACCTTCTCTTCTCAAGGCTGAACAGCCCCAGTCCTTTCAGCCTATCCTTATAAGTGTCTGCCTGTGCATGGTCTACCTCCACACTGACACTTCACACTTCAGACAGACCCGGTGCATCAGCTGCAGGCTGGACAGCTACAGATTTCAGTGCCAAGACAGCCCCAAGCTCACTGTTCATGTGAGGCTTCACCCCTTATCTGCTCAGCCCTCCACCCAAGCCTTTCATCCTTTCCCCTTTCAGCTATCTATAGTAGCCACAAGGCATTTTTGGGAAGGTACTCCATGCTCTGGAGAGCCAGGCTGGTTAATGGTGACACAGAGCATGAGAGCTTTGCTAAGTCAGACATGTTGGTTTGGGACACAGCTAGAACAGAATAACCCAACACTGGTATGTGGGTTCAGTTCTTTAAAGAAACCCTTCCCTTCTAAGGACACACCAAGCATTATGCAAATATTAAGTTAAGCCCAGGAAAGGTGATTTCTCTAACTTTCAGATAATACATTTGCCTAATGGTGAGGTGCTGGAACAGGCTGCCCAGAGAGGTGGTGGATGCCCCATCCCTGGGGGTGTTCAAGGCCACGTTGGATGGGGCCCTGGGTAACCTTGTGTAGATCCAGGCCTGGAGGTTGGTGACCCTGCCTGTGGCAGGGGGGTTGGAATTGTGTGATTCTTGGGGTCCCTTCCAACTCAGACCATTCTATGATTCTAATAGAAAAGCCAGCTGTTCTCCAGGTGCCTAGTCCCAGAGGGGAAGAGAATGACAACCTCAATCCAGAGGGAAACAGCCAGCAATCTGCTATACCACTTGGATACACACATCTATGAGGCCAGATGGAACCCACCCAAGGGTGCTGAGGGAGCTGGTGGGAGTGCTCATCAAGCTACTTTCCATCATTTATCAGCAGTCCTGGCTAACTGGGGAGGTCCCAGTTGACTGAAGGGTAACCAGTCTGATGCCTATCAGGCCCATCAGTCTGACAGTGCCATTATCAGGCCCATTCAGCATGGGTTAGGGTCAGAAAGGCTGGTCCTCCTTGACCAACCTGATCTCCTGTGATTAGGTGACCCACTCAGCAGATGAGGGAAAAGCCATGGATGTTATCTGCCTGGATTTCAGTAAAGCCTTTTGTTTCCCACGACATTTTCCTGGAGAAACACCTACCCAAGACATGAGTAGGCAGAATGTTTTGCTAGATAGAACAGGTGCTGGTTGGCCATGTCCAAGTAGTTGTGAATGGACTTAAATCATAAGTGGTGTTTCCCAGGGCTGAGCCCTGGGGCCAGTTTTCATATCAATGATCTGGGACACCATCAGTAGGTTCACAGACAAGTTGGGAGGGAGCATTGATCTGCTGGAGGCCCTACAGAGAGGATGTGGGCAGGCTGCATTGATGGGCCAAGGCAACTGTTAGGTTCAACACGGCTCAGTGCTAGATCTTGCCCTTGGGTCACACCAATGCCTGGTAGCACTACAGGCTGGGGGCAGAGGGGCTGGAGAGCTGCCAGACAGAAAGGACTTAAGGGTGTTGATTGACAGCTAGCTGGATGTGAGCCAGCAGTGTGCCCAAAAAGGCCAACAGCATCCTGACTTGTGTCAGCAATGACGTGGCCAGCAGGATCAGAGCAGGGATCATCTACTGACCTGGACACTGGGGAGACTGCCCCTTGAGTGCTGAGATTGGACCCCTCACTACCAGAAGAGCATGGAGGTGCTGGAGCATGTCCAGAGAAGGGCAGTGAAGCTGACAAAGTGGCTAGAACACAAGTCTGGTGAGATCAGCTGAGAGAACTCTGGGTTTGGTCTGGAGAAGAGGAGGCTGAGGGGAGATCTGATTGTTCTCTACAACTACCTGTAGAGGGGGTGTAGTGAGGTGGGGGCTGGTCCCTTCTCCCAAGTAAGAAGTGAGGAGACAAGAGGAAACATCCTCAAGTTGTCCCAGGGGAGGTTTAGGTTGGATAACAGGGAAAATTCCTTCCCCCAAAGGGTTGCCAAGCACTGGCCCAGGCTGCCCAGGGCAGAGGTGGAGTCCCCATCCCTGGAGCTGTTTAAAAGATGTGTAGGTGTGGTGCTCAGGGGCATGGATTAGTGGTGGCTTTTGCAGGGCTGGCTTAAGAGTTTGACTTGATCTTCAGAGATTTTTCCAATTCTATGGTTGTAATAACCAGTTTTAATAAGTGCATTAGACATGTCTATGGTTAGCTTTGAGGCAAAGGATACAGGTGGACACTGTCAATCTTCAAGGAAATACTTTAAGTCCTGGACAAACAAAGACCCCCCCATCTTCTGCTGCTTATCATGCACTAGCCACCCAGCACAGCCCATGGTCACCCTGTTTCCCAGGGCACCTGTTCCAGAACCAAAAAGCCTGACTGTTGGGGGTCACAAGCTTCACCACTCATGCCTACACAGCAGATAACTTACCAACAGCTTTCCTGCTCTGAGCCCCCCAGCTCTCGAGGGCATCTCATGTCCTGGGCTACTAGTGGGACACTGAACCGTGCACAGCTCTAAGATGCAGCTTGCCAAGACAGGAGACCTCACTGCTACTCTGTGATGGAAGCCATGTGCAGCCTTCCAAGGCAGCTCAGTGATATCAGCCAGCCATCCTCCAACTGGTAGTGGGATAGTAGACTTATTTAATTCCAGCAGCTATCAGAGTCAAGCACAAGAGATGCTAACAATGACTCCTGAAGCCGATGACAGGTTTGACCAAGCATCTGCAACACAGACTCACCTAGGGACAGCACCTAGGGTGCTTCCAGCACAGCTTATTTCAGATAAAAGTATTCAAAGCACCTAGGCAGGGACTCAGATCCAAAGGTCCCAGGAGAGGAAGTAAACAGGACTTCACAGTTGGACACCAGAAAACCCAATCTACACCACTTGATTGAAAAGCAGTCAAATAAATTAGCTGAGAGGAAGCACAAGTGTTGCAGACAGTTAAACACACACTGAAAGCTTGTTAAAGCCAAGCTTCATCTGCTACCTTTTCAACACAATTAACAATGTTAATTCTTGGCCAAGAATTACACTGCATCACACAGCTAATCTCAATACAAGCCAAATTAGACACAGCATGCTTTGGAGGGGCCCAGCTATAAGGTGGAAGTGGACATTCTGAGCTACATATTTGGCAGAGCATCCAACACTGGAAGCATAGCAAAGCTAGCTAGAGGAATCCTAGGATATTTGTGAGGACCCAGCCTCCCACCATTCAAGAGCAGGAGCCTGCACAGAAGCTGCTACGTTAGATGCGACATCTGCAAAAACCCCTTGAGCAACACAAGCTGTTGTGTGCCTAGGTTTACTCAGATGCACAAGCTCTCTCCACTTCTAGTTTTATTGTTAGCATTACTAGATAGTGAATCATGAAGGCCAATGACATCCTGGCTTGTGTCAGCAATAGTGTGGCCAGTAGGTCTGGGGAGGGGATTGTGCCCCTGGACTGGGCACTGCTGAGGCTGCACCTCAAGTGCTGGGTCCAGTTCTGGGCTCCTCACCATAAGAAGGACACTGAGGTCCTGGAGCATGTGCAGAGAAGGGCAACCAGGCTGGGGAAGGGGCTGGAGGGCAAATCCTCTGAGGAGCAGCTGAGGGAGCTGGGGGTGTTCAGCCTAGAGAAGAGGAGGCTGAGGGGAGACCTTCTCAGCGCCTCCCCTGCCCTGCCAGGAGGGTGCAGAGAGGTGGGCGCTGGTCTCTTCAGCCAGGGGACAGGAGCTGGGACAAGGGGCAGTGGGCTCAAGCTGTGCCAGGGCAGGGTCAGATCAGCTGGGAGGGCAAAGTTCTTCCCTGGCAGAGTTGTGGGGCTGTGGCACAGGCTGCCCAGGGAGGGGGCTGAGTCCCCACCCCTGGATGTATTTTAAAAAAGGGTAGATGAGGTACTTAGGGATAAGGTTTAGCATAGGACAGGGACAGTTGGACTTGATCTTAAAGGTCTTTTCCAACCTTGTGATTCATTAGAGACCAACAAGCTCCCAGCATGGGGTATGGCTGTTCTGCCCTGCACAGCAGCCTGCTCATGCCCCAGGAGACTACTTAATCCTGCATTATCTGCAGTAACACAGGCCTACAACTGGAGGTCAACAGCATAGCTCACAGGGACATAGGACATTTACTTCAGCCCCCTTAGTAGGGGGCTGGGATTCTGTGCAGCAAGGAAAGATGTTTGACATTTATCTCATGGAGGATCTGCATTTACTTACAACACTGAACTTGGCCTTCAGATTCAAGAGTCACAGCTGTATGTGGGTTAAAGTGAGGTACCATAGGGGTAGACACAGCTGTCCTAGACTAGCCAACAATTTTAGCTTTAGATGAGCAAGAACTAATAGCTCTAGACAAGGAAATGGGAAGCATCCCATGAGACCTCAGTGTGCCCAGGAGAGGAGTGCAGGAGCTCTAGAAGGGCCCAGCAAGTTCCAACCTCTACCAGCTTTGTCAAGAGTAGACAACACAGCTAGCAGCAATGCCATTCCCCCAAAACAGGAACTCTTGGGTCCTCCCAAAGCAGAAGTGCCTAACCTCAGGTGCAGCATATTAACTCCAAGGTACAGCTTGGCAAAATCATCTTCCTTGCCCCAAGATATTCTACAATTCCATTTCACACTGCAGAAGTTTACTGCCTAAAGCTTTTAGCCACAGTCCAGCCAAAAGAAAAGAGGTTCTTTATCTCTCTCATCTTTCAAGATGAGAAAAGATACTTCAGCAAAGGACAGCCCTTAAATGCTCTGGCAACATTATCATCCTTCCTCAGGAGAGGGGAGCACGTCCTTGCTTCTCTGAAACAAGAGGAGAACACTTGGACAGCCTACAGCCAACACGGGTCAGGTAAAGATGAGGGGACAGCCACACCTCCTACACAACCAATGTGCCTCAAAGCATCATCCAACCCTACCTAGTCCACAGTCTGCTCTGATTTTGGCAATCCTGAGTTGGAGTCCAAGGAAGTTCCCCTGCATCCCCCCATACAGGGATGGATAGAGTCAAATACCTGCACTTTTTTGGGCTGTTTTTAAACAGGTTCAGACTTTCAGCCAAATCCACAAGCACCAAAGCCAGATGCCAAGCCAACAAGACAACTGGGGACTAAAGCACAACACAAACCAGTCAGAGCCCACCCCACACAAGCCAGCCCTTTGCAGAGGCAAGGTACTTTGAAACAATGATCAGGAAGGTAGAAGAGTCTAGTAGAGGTTTGTTATGGTTATATGGTTAGGGAGGGAAAGCTATCTAAGATCAAGCAGCATGTGAGGTCCTGTGCACCACATCACCCTCACCCATCTTCGGTCTGCCAGGTCTCAAGTCATCATCCCCAAAGCCCAGCCTGGGTCTGAGCTCTTCTGGCAGGCACCCAGCTATTGCTCTGAACACACAGGCTTTGAAGCTGGACCTGCATTTCATTGCCCATGACAGGCTACAGAACTGGCAAGGGTATTGCGTTGGTGGATGCTGCAGTCGCCAAGGCAACACCTCACATCTCTCCAGGCAGAAGCATGTGAAGAAATGAGTAAGTAAGCACAAATATCACTGCAGGACCCCCCATGAGGTACCTCAGAAGAAAACTGACCCGAGGAGAGTTAAGACAGCTTTCCATGGCTAAGCAGGATTATCAAGAGATGAGGCCAATCACTGTCCCTAAACCACACTCCATTTTGAATTATGCACGTGTCCTAGATCCATCATTAACATGACCGTGCCATCAAGGTGGCCACTGAGGTCTCAGGCCAGCCCTACATATTTTATAGGTCTCCTGAATGATTTATTCTCTCTACTTGGCTTACAGCGATCTCCCAGTTTAACAGTTCACATGCTGTTAATTCAAATGACCTCTCAACTCAAAACATCACTTGGCACCTTGCTGGTTGTAGGAGGAAGCTGTTACTTTAAGGCCCAGCGCTGAGCATGGAAAGCACACAGATGTTTTCCTCAACCAGTTCACAGCTGACCCTACAGATCCATCTCAATATCAGCAGGCACCACGTCTTCCTTAGAGATGAGCACCAGCAGCTCTACACACAGGACTAAGCAGGATGCAGCGTGAAAGCAAGAGCTTAGGGGTTAATTCCCCAGCTTCAAGTCCTCTTAGCTCTGCTAATGATTTGCTTGATCAACGAGCCATTTCACAGGTCTCTTCATCCCAGGAGGAATTATCAGTTTGTTTTTGCAGGGCAGAAAGTGTTTTGCAACACAGGCTGAGCGATCACTCAAGGACCTTCCACAAGGTAAATTGCTGTCCAAGTGCATTCTCTGCAAAGCCCCCGCTATTTGGTGAAGGGTCTGGAGCACAAGTCCTGTGAGGAGTGGCTGAGGGAGCTGGGGCTTTTTAGTCTGGAGAAAAGGAGGCTGAGGGGAGACCTTATCGCTCTCTGCAACTACCTGCAAGGTGGTTGCAGAGATGTCAGGGTTGGTCTCTTCTCTTGGGTGACAAGTGACAGGACAAGAGGGAATGGTTTTCATATTGCACCAGGGGAGATTTAGGTTAGAAATCAGGAAGAATTTCTGTACTGAAAGGGTTGTCAGGCATTGGGACAGGCTGCCCAGGGAGGTGGTGGAGTCGCCATCCCTGGAGGGGTTTAAAAGGCGTGTAGATTAAGTCCTTAAGGACATGGTCTAGAGGTGGACTAGGCAGGGTTAGGCTGTGGTTGGACTCTTCCAACCCAAGTGATTCTATTCTCAAGTCCCAACACTTCTCTGGACAGGCACCCTTGCAGGAGGGGTACACAGCTCTACCAAACACATCATTGAGACTGGTTGAGTTTTACAAGTGCTCCAGGGAGCTGGCATTCTGGGGTTTCCTCTATTGCCCCTCCAACATCTTTGACCTACGTGCCTCAGCCTGCATCAGGAAGCGCTCTGCATCTCTGCTTGCAGATGGGCACCCAACCTGCTCCTCTCACCAAGGAAGTGACTTACCAGTAACAGAGGGCTGCCAACACAAGCTGGGCTGTACTTTCTTCTATCAAACCTTACTGCAACACCAAAGCAAGCCCCCATTATAACACAGCAGCAAATAACAATGCTCCTTTCTCCCCCAGCAACACAAGAGAGGCAGTACTACAAAATAAGGCTGCAACAGTGGGTTTTACTGGCCACGCTGGTAATGCTATCACATTTTCCTTCCTACCATCACAAGGTGGAGGGGGAAAAAAAAAGGCTCCCTTTTAAGCCAATGCCACACCCCCACGTTTTGCCAGGGCATGAGCTCGCTGAAACCAGCCTGAGCCCCTTTGCAACAGCCGCAGCAGAGCAGCCCGAGCCTCCAAGCTAGCTAAAAACCTGCGCAGAGAGCTGTAATCCTCACTCACCCCGAAGAAACGCCGCAGCCAGCCTCTTACCACCACCAACACACCGCCTCCACCACTGCATCTCGCTTTTCCTCCCCTTCTTCCCCCTCCTTAACCAACCAGGGAGAAGGGTAATAGAACAAACAAAACCAGAAGGGTTTTTGGTGCTGCTTTCCACCCCACCCCTGCACCTTGTACCGCAGGGATGCTGCTCCCCGCCCCCCACCGCGGCATCACACCTCCCGGGCCCCAGCTCTGCTCCCTCCGGTACCTCGCAGCACCCCGGAGTAGGCAGCGATAATGGTCTTCATTGCGGAGGGATGCTCAGGTCCCGAGCAGGGCCATGGGATGGTGAAAGGCAGCCGGCTCCACAGCCCCGGTGCAACGGGAGAACAGGGCTAAGTCCTGCGCCGCGCATCTTTATATAGCCCTGGGAGGGGGAGGAGGAGGAAGAGGAGGAGGAGGGCGGGGAGGGGCGGGCTCTGGCACTACGCCTGGGTCCTTCAGCCCGGAGAGTGGAGGGCGGGGGGAAGGTCTCGGGGGTTTGATGCAGCTCGCCGCATGGGATGGGGATTTGGAGGGGTGGAAAACAAAGCAGAGAGGGGAGGGGGGTACCCCCACATCCTGTGCAAGGTGTTTCCCTCCCTGTTTTCCTTCCTTCCAGCACGGGGTGGGGGAAACTTCGTCCCTCCTCCACCAAGTCCCTGCTAGTGATGAGTATTTTGAGACATATGTGGTCCCCTTCTCGCACAGATGCTCTCCCATCCCACTCTTGGCTGATTTTAGCTTCCCCGGTGGGATTTGGGAGATCTGGGTTCCTAAAAGCATCATGAAATTAAGACAAATGTTAGAAAAGAAAAAAGTTTGACATTTTATTAACAGAAGCTTTAACGGTTTCATAGGATCACAGGAGGGTTTGGGTGGGAAGGAACTTCAAAACCCATCTAGATCCCACCCCCTGTCATGGGCAGGGACAGCCCCCAGCAGCCCAGAGTGCCCAAAGCCCCATCCAACCTGGCCTTGAACCCTGCCAGGGAGCCAGGGGCAGCCCCAGCTTCTCTGGGCACCCTGTGCCAGGGCCTCCCCCTCCCCAGGAAGGATTTCTGCCTCAGATCTCATCTAAATCTCCCTTCATTTAGTTTAAACCCATTCCCCCTTGTCCTGTGTCTCCCTGCTAACCATCCCCTCTCCAGCTTTCCTGGAGCCCCTCAAGGGACTGGAAGGCTGGTTCATTAATTTTTCTTTTCATAGCCTGCAGGTATGCCCAAACCACTGACCAAGCCTCATTCTCTTCTAACAAGATGCTTAAGAATCTACTTGCAAGATCCCTAAGAAACCAGGTGTCATTTAGGTTTATATCAAAGTTCTAAGGTAGCTCCATTTGACAAGAGATTTCTATACATCTTTCTTTACAGATGATTCTGTCCCAGCTCCTATGAATTAAACCAGATTCTTTTATGACAGGATCATGCCTGACCCAGTTGTTAAGGGGTGGATTTTGCTACAAGCCTGAGCGAAGGGTCAGACCTCTTCCCTTTCCCTTATCTCAGTTTCATCTTCTGTAATTTGGGGAAAATGAAAAGAAGCTGCTTTTGAGAAGCACTTGGAGATCCCTCAAGGAGAACTTTGTTGTAAGCAACGAACACATAGAGCTCCTCAAACACAGTGGACAGGTAGCAATTGCCAGTGAGACACCCCCAAAAGCCCTTCAGCTTCTGCCTTATTTTTAGGTTAGGAGCAGGATCATGTCTTGCTGAGCCAGCAGGTTTTTTCCCCTTGCTCCTGAAGATGACTCTGCAACATCCACTTTTTGTTCCAGAGAGACCTGTCGATCAGTGTGTTTCACAAAAACAAATAATCATATTTTTAGCCATGGAGAACTTAAATCAGAGATTCAGAGGTGAAAGACTGATTTATTTTCTTTTCTCAGTCCCCTGAGGTGTTCCCATACCCATCTTTTTTGAGTCAAGCTGGCACCAGGACTCATTCACTCCCCATTTGGCCAATGGGCGATTGTCCAACAGTTGTAGTGGCCTGTTGAAATATGTTTAAAAATGGAAAATTGCAAGAGCCTGTCTGAACAAAGGGTCTTTCCCAACAGCTCTTGGAGAAAACCTCCAAAAGGCAGACCAGAACAGAAATTAACCACCACTAAACCTTTCTGAGTGAAAGGGGAATGGTCTGCTGCCTGTCTGCATCCACTGTTGACTTTAAATAGAATTATCTGCAAGCAAAGTAAGGACAGGTAGTTTTTCTTGTTCTAATCAGAACAAAAACCTGCAAAAAATTATACTGCCAGGTTGTGACAGCGTGACAGAAAAATGTTGATGAGCTGGGACCACTGTCTGTCCAGATCCAACATCTTTCCATTGACCTTCACCCATCTTTTCATACATTTTTGGTGCAAATTCTCTGAATTCTGATCATCTGTCGTAATTTTGCATGGCTGGGGTCTGGTGGAGAAGGGGGGCTGCAGGGGGGGCTGCTGCAAGGAGCAGCCAGAAGCTCTCTGCAGGCCCCACAGAGCAAATACCAGCCGGCTCCTGGCCGGAGTAGCTGCTGACCAAGGCCGAGCCCATCGGGGATGGTCACCAGCGCCTCTGGGAATCACAGTGAGGAGAGAAAACCCACAGGCAGCCACTTTGTGCCCCCAGAGAAGGGAGTGAGAAGATGTGAGGAGCTGTGGAGGCACCAAGGGCAGGGAAGGGGGAGAGGAGGTGCCCCAGGTGCCCCAGAGAAAGATGCCCCTGCAGCCCCTGGAGAAACCCGTGGTGGAGCGGGTGCCCCCCCACAGCCCATGGAAGAGGCCCAGACCCCACCTGCAGCCCGCGGAGAGGCCCCACGCTGGAGCAGGGGGAGACAGACAGGAGATGCTGTGATCCACGTTGGAGCAAGCCTCTGCCAGCACTTGCAGCCCATGGAGAGAGACAGAGACACAGAGATGAGAGAGAGACAGACCCACGCCGGAGCAGGTTTGCTGGGGGGCTTGTGACCCTGTGGGGGACCAGGCTGGAGAAGTCTGGGCCTGAGAGACTGAGAGACATTCTGTGATTGATGACTGCACCCATAGCAGTGACCCATGCTGGAGCAGCTGGGGAAGAGCTGAAGCCCTGTAGGAAAGGACTCACGTTGGAGAAGTTCCTGGAGGACTGTCTGCTGTGGGTGGGACTCCATGGTGCAGCAGGGGAAGGGTGTGATGAGGAAAGCCCCCTGCCCCAGCTAAGAAGGAAATGAACTCATGAGGAACTGATCCAAACCCCCATTCTCCCAGTCCCTGCCCCTCCCTGTGCCACAAGAAGGGAACCAAATCCTGACTAAAGCTCAGTCTGCTGAGCAGGGAGGGGTGGGGGAGATGCTTTAAACTCTGGTCACACTTCTCACCACCCGACTCTGGTGTCACTGGGGGTGCAGGGCAGTGCCATCAAGTAGAGAGTTTTCTGTCCTTTACTCCCTGTTGAGTCTGTTCTGCCCGTGACACTGACTGTGGAATGATCTCTCCCTGCCCTTATCTCCACTCCTGAGCCTCCCAATATCTATTTTCTCTCCTGTCCAGCTGAAAAGGGGAGTGAGAGAGCAGCTTTGGTGGGCTTCTGGCCTCCAGCCAGGCCTAAACCACCACAATCTTCTCCTCCCATATGCTGCAGTGGGGTCCCAGCCTGGGAGAACTCAATCAAATAGTTTAAGGAAAATAGTAGTAATAATAATAACAACAATTTCAAAGAAAAGCAACCCTGTAGTGCTGTAGTATCAAGACTTCCAGGAATAAAGACCCAAGTAGTAGCTTGAACTTGTGACTTGCAGGTGCAAACCATGACACCACATTTCTTGGGAGGAAGGAAGAGTTGAGCCCAGATCTGCGACAGCGTGACAGAGCCCCGTCACAGCCTCTGCCTTCACGTGCTGTAGCAGCAGCAGGGAACTGGCTGCCCCCCAGCTCCCCCTCCCTTGTTTCACCAGCACTTGTGCTGCACCTTTTTTCTTATTTTTTAAAATTATTATTATTAATTATTTTCCTCTTCTGTTCAGCTTGCTGGAAATCAGAAAACAATCCCAAATAATAGATTAGAAATCTCTCAGCCCTGTTACCTGTGAGGGTATGTTTTCCCACCTAGGAGACACACACCGTGGTGCTAATTCCATGGCTGGTGTTGGCTATGTGCCTGGTTTGTTTTGCTGGGTGCTTACGTTGGTTCTGGAGATACATGACCCTGCGTGTCTGCCACGATTGCTCTGGAACAATAGAATCCTTTCAAAAGCCCTACTATTACTTCACCTGAGCCTGAGCAACATGGATTGTGGGCAGAGTAACATGGGCAGGAGCCAGTCTTCCACCTCTCCACAGCCAAGAACAATTCACAATAGTTTTAAACTCCTTTATTTCTGTTTATTTCAGCAGCAGCTGAATCTCTCAGCAAAGCAACAATGCACCCCTATGCACACTCTTTTTTTTTTAATGGAAGCCTCAAATTTTTAGGGTGGCACCTATTTTTCTCTTCCCATTTCTATTCCCAGAATTGAGAACCATTTGCAAGGTGTGGGGCAGGTCCTTTAAGCCAGCCATGGGTGTACAACTCTGTCACTTTGTTTCTGTAGTTAGTTAGCAGCAGAAAATGCCCTACTTTTAAAGCATCAGAGTTCTGTGTCTTCACCCAAGGGACAGGAGTTTGGTTGTGTGTGTGGAACTGGTTGCATTTGGCATGTCAGGACACGTGCACTCACGTTGGGCTGATCTGAATTTGTAATTCTCCTCTCCTGACTTGACTTAAAAATGTAGAGACATTCCCCTGACTGTGGTTAACCCTCTGCTTTATGGATTGTGAAGTTTTCTCTTTCCAAGCAGTATTATTTTTAGTAGGTTTTTGTTTCCAGGGCTGACATGAGCGTTAAACACAGAGGGCTTACAGCTGACAGCGTTGTCCATTGATCCAACCATCTCTCTCTGCACAGACTGCAACCACAGAAGCTGAAGAGTGCTTTCTCCCCAGTTTCTCTTGAGCCTGCTGCTAAGAACATAATGGGTCCATATCTGTGGTAGAGACCATAGCTGAGGTACCACGAGCAGGTCCAGCTCTGTGTGTTTCTTCTGATGTCTGCAGACCACTCATGGTGGGTGAGGAGCATCCTTAGGGCAACAGAAGACCTTGCGTTGAGGTGGAGGGCTTTGCAAGGGCTTTGTGATGCCAAACAGTGTCCCACCAAAGAGGTCCCACTGGACCACAGGGACCTCCAGATCACTTCTGCTTTCATCCCTGCATCTTCCCCTGAGCTGTAATCATCCCCTCACCAGGAGCAATGGAGGTCTTATCATCAGTGATGCAAAGGACAGTGCAGATGATAAGAGCTGGGATTTAATGAGGAGTTTGAACCCAGGTCAGCCAGCTAGCAAGATCTGCTGTGTCAAGTTGCCAAGCAGGCAAAACAAAGACAAGACCATTTCTTACTCTTGCAGCAGCTGCTTTTCCCTAAGTGTGACTTTGGCTGTGCTCACTTCGGGTTTCTTTATCACCTACAATGCTCTCAGCTCTCTGCTCTCCTTCCAAGGCCTTGTGTCCTCTTCGTTTGGCTGTGTTCTTCAGTGAAGGGAGCCCAGGAACTGTTCACATGAGCCTCAAATGTAACCTGAGCCTCAGGAGGCACTCATGAGCAGCAATACTGCAAAACATTGCTTGGTCACCTGCTCCCATCTTGATGAAGGTCCATCCATCATCTCCCCTGGTGTATTTTTAACATTTTAGCATAGTACAGGGGTAGCAGAAAGTCACAGGAGGGTTCATCTGCCACTCATTTTCCTGCCTCAATGGGAAGGAACAGTTTGCAGTCCAGGTAATATTCATGGAAGTGTGCTGGTGGCTCATGCATTGCCCAACTGATGGATCTGAATTTTGAGTGAAGGGAGAAGAGGTGTATTCCCACATCTCCCCACACATCACTTTCTACTCTACAGACCTTCAAATAAACACAAAAGCTGTGTAAAACCTGAGTATGGAGAGGGAAACTGAGGCACGAGCTTGCTGGGGAACTGAACTGCCTTATTCCTCTGAAGAAGCATTGCAGATTTAGGTGGTTGCAGGAATTTCACACTAGGTCCTTCATCACATTTCTTAGTCTTGAATTCATCAGCTTCAAAGCTCTCATTGGTCTCTTCTGTGTCCTGGCTGTGGCTTCTGGTGGGATCTGCAGGTCCTGTTTGCTAATGGGGGTGAGAAATGTTTTGTCACCCTGGGTGCACAGCAGTGCCTGGATTCTATTTTCTGCCCATGCTTTTGAGTTACAGGTCATGATTTTAGGACCTCAGCTGGTTCTTTTCAATGCTCCATTCCCAGACAAGTCTTTTCCCTATGGGCAGGAACCAGCCACTTCCCAGACGTGCAGAATAACTATTGACTATGTTGATGGGTGTCTCTGGACTCATCAACAAACTCTTCATGGCCCATCCCTCATTGCACAAATGACAGCCATGGGTCCTGCACTTCCTAACTGGAACACAACAGATGCTTAAAGTCACTCTGGGCAAGGCCACCAGCACAGTCTGGTGATGGTTGCTCATATATTGCCAGGGTGCAAAGACAACCACCACTATATCCAGAACCAGAAAGAGCTGAGTGATCAGGGAGCAACACCTTCCTCCTCAGGAGGGCTCAGCAGAACCCTTACTGAGATGCCTGCAGACATCTGAACACTACTATGGTCACTGTACTGGTTGGCCTTTACAACTGGAGCTGGATCCACCTCCTGTGACCAAAGATGTCTCATAGTCCCAACCCTCTGACTTGATTTTCAGCCAAGTCATGCTTTACACCTTCCCCAGACTTTGGTAATCTTTCACAGGTATTTATCAGGTTTGTCCTTCAAAGAATTTGCTTAGAGAAAGGAATATTTTCAAGGCAGAGTCCTGCAAAACCTTTCCTCCAGCAGGATTTCTGCATGTGCTATGGGCACCTTGGGCATGCAGCAACATGCCCCTGGGACTTTTTCATCTGGACATCCCCAGGAGAGAAACAAAGAGACAATAACAGCCAAAAAGGACAAAGCTTGCATTCATCCAGACTGTGCTAAAAGGAAATTTGACTGAAGACCAGCCTGATGGTGTAGGGAAGGGAAGAGCAGAGGGTCAAACCCCAATGGACATCCCACCTATCCACCTGTAGGAGAGTGGTCCTCTATGCTTTCTGATGGCTCACCATATACTATGTGCAGTCTGGGGTAGGAGCACCAATGCTGCTCGCCCCCATCTCGTGTTCAGTGTAGACACAGATGCTATTTTTGGTCACAGAATCACAGAGGTTGGAAGGGACCTCCAGAGCTCATCGGGTCCAACCCCCTGCCCAAGCAGGGTCCCTAGGACAGGTCACTCAGGTCGGTGTCCAGACAGGGCTGGAATATCTCCAGAGAAGGATGGTATGAGGGCAAAGAATACACTTCTGCAACTGGCCAGTTAATGGTACAACCATGTTGAAGCCCAAAGCTGGAATCAGTTATTTTCATAGCACTTGGGTTGGGTTGGTTTTTTTTTTTGTTCACAGAGTTAAAAGTTATTTAACATTACAGAGGTTTTGGAATGTAGCCATCTCTTACCCTTTCAAGCTGCACTTACACCTCTTTTTTCACAAGCAGAGGCAAAGTTCAGGCCAAAACTGCAAGAGGGACTTCACAGGGAGCTTTGTGCTGGAGGGCATTAAACCCAAAATAAAGCACATAAATGATTCTTTTTTTAAAAAAAGCCTCACCCTCACTTTTCCCCACCAGACAGATAGGAAGATTCATGCAAGTCCCTGAGCAAAGCCAGGTTTTGGGCTGTTGGCAGCAAGTCAGGGTATAGCTGCCTAGCTACCATCTAAAATTAGAGCACCTAAAAATTAACTGTACTGCTAAAGAACTTTGGTCCCCATGATGAATGAGCACTGGAGAATTAGTAATAGACTTAACCAGCTCTACTTTTTGTCCCACTGTAAGGTTTTTGCAAAACAAGAATGGGCATTAAAAAAAAAAACAAGAGGTTGATGTTAGTGTTTTTCTCAGTTAGGTTTGGGAAACTGGTTAAATAGAACAGGTTAAAAAGTTTCCCCTTATTGAATGGTGGAAGATCTTCATGTTCATTTAAGAAGCATCACGTTAATCTTGTGTTTTATCCAAAAAAAAAGACCATTTTCAGCTCTGCCCTGTGATGAAGACTGTGTTTTCCTAAAGGTTCCCCAAACCCCTCTGTTTGCACCAGCCTCCAACAACAGGTGGGGAAACTGAGCCTGGAGAGGTGACTGTTCCAACACAGACCATGAATTTCTGATGAAACCTAGGCAAGTCTCACCATTCTCCTTGCCTCCCTGCCTTGATGCCTGCTCTCAGGCCAGGAGAATCTGTGTTGAAAGCCTCTTACACCCTCCATCCCCCAGGGCTCGTCCGGGGCCAGGGAGGAAGGCTCTAATGCTATTAGCCTAGGCTGTCTGTCCCTCCCTGACCTTCCAGCCAGCCTGACCTCTCAAGAGCTCTCCACCATCCTGGACAGGACAGCTCTGGCCCCAAATGCTGAGCAGGATACATCAGTGCCAAAACAATAATGAAAAATGGATGAAAAAGGGAGAAATTTACCTTAAAACCCACCCTCAATTTGCATGGACAAGCCCATGAGTTGTCCCATGGGATTTTCCCATTTCAGAAGCTTTCCATCTTCAAAGGTCTTTGCCAACCTTCCTGAGCCCTTGGGGGAATTTGGGGCAGCAGCATCCATGTGCTTCATGCAGAGGAAAGAAGAGGCCAGGGAAATTCTCCCTTTCTCACAGCCCCCTTCAAACTTCCTTTAGAGTTTCAACCCTGCACAGAGCACAGAATGACTTCTGCTAGGAGTCAGAGAAGATGAATGCCAACACACAGCAGCCTGGTGAGAAGAGACAACCTTTCTATGGGGCAGAGAGGTGACTTAACCACTGCTGCACAGGTATTTGGTTCCTCAAGGTTTAGTCATTAGATGTTCTGGGTACCTCTGCTCTAGGAAAAGAGGTTGTTATAAAGGGCTGTGACAAATGTTAGTTTCCAAATAGAATTTATTCCAGCAAGCATTAAGCAGGCAAAACAGTGCTGGGCGGCTGGGGAGACTCCTGCTCCACCAACAGTGTGCACCAATGCAGCTGAAAGTTTACATACTTATACAATAGAACAATGAATATTCGATTAGCACATATACATATTTATTACCTGAACCCGCCTATTCCCGCTTCTCATGCTAATTAGCTTATCAGTCCTTAGTGCTTGCGCACTGTCTCATGGTGGTGGTCTTCAGGGGTCCTAATGATGAAGGCTTGAAGTCTTCCTCAGGTTGAACTTCTCACCTCCTTTCCCTGGCACATGCGTAGCTGTGATTGTTCCAGGTGGCACAATTATAATTGGGATGCTGTCTTTGGTTTCCCCCCGGCTGTGGGCCGAGATCCACGCAGCTGCCTGCTTCCTAAAGTAAAAGAGCAGGGGAAGAGGGAAAAAGGGGGAAACAAGGGAAGGGAAAAGGAAGGGGCAAATAACTCCAAACCCAAGAAACTAAGAGGCCCGTGGGTTGGGATAAGGAGAGTTTACTAAGAGAACAGAAAGATCAAATATCCCAATGCTAACAGGACTGTAGAGCAAAAGAATATGAAACTCTTGATCCCCAATGCAGTTTCTCCCCGACCCACACAACTCAGGTACCACCCAGAGCTGTCCCGGAACCCGACCGTCCCCCCAAGCAGCACGCGTCCCGCCACCGCCCCTCTTCTTCCTCCCCTCAGCCCCCCGTTCTCCTGGGCAGGACGTCATTGCCATGGAATACTCTCTTTGGCCCATCTGGGTCACCTGTCCTGGCTTCGCCCCTCCTTTCTCCTGAATAGAGAAATAGGAAGAAGCTGAGAAAGTCCTTGACTGTCTGACTGCAACTAAGAACATCAGGGTGTTCTCAGCACTGCTTTCATTGTAACTCCCAAACACAGCATCCCATCAGCTGCTACAAATGGAGTTAACTCTATCCTGACTGAAACCAGGACAGATGCTTATTTCTTCTCTACCACAGGTCCGCTCTAAATTGGCCCAAATACATTAAATCACTCGAAACTAACGAGGAGTTGTTCGAGTGAGACAGATTTATGATAGGTCATCTCCTGACATAACCACTATGGCACTTCAAACCATCCTGTTAGTAAGCCCCCCTTTCCATGTTTCTGTTAGCAAGTGCCCTTTAACCCTTTGCAGGCATTTTATTTAGAGAAGTAAAGGCACAAGGAGTTAAACTGCCGGTTTGAGAACAAATTCTTATGAATTTACTTATTACAGAGGTTTTGGGTTGTTTCCTTCAAGATTGTCTCACTCCAGCCAGTAGGTCTCTGCTGTGGGTTATCTGCTGCTTGTCTCTTCCTTTGGCTGAAGAAAAGCTGATGCTTCTTAGAAACAGGAAGGATCCTTGTGGTATTTCTAAGATGTAGGAAAGGGGTCTTTAGGGTTACAAACTGGGAGATGTCAGTTTGGAGGTAACAGGCATTACCTTGATTGACCATGTACATAGCCAGGGGTTTGTTTCAGTGGGAGGAGGAAAGGTGGAGGCTGCGTGTGGATGACCCCAGCCATGTGGCTCTCAAATGAAAAGAGCAAGGGGATGTGTGTGAGAGTGCAGGGATCCTGGCCCCACAGTGTTGCAGCTGGAATTTCCTCCAGCTTGATCTGCCCTGGCCCATCCTTGGTCTGTGGAAGCAGAGCTCGTGTGAACTGCCTTTCAAAGGTACAAGAGGAAGAGGTGCCCTTCAGATTGAGAGAGTTGGGCTTGTTCATCCTGGAGAAGAGAAGGCTCTGGCAAGACCTTAGAGTCCCTTTCAGTCCCTGAAGGGGCCTACAGGAAGGCTGGGAAGGACTGTTTGTAAGGGCATGGAGTGATAGGACATGGGAGAATGGTTTTAAACTACAGCAGGGAAGTTTTAGATGAGGCACTAGAAAAAGTTCTTCACTCTGAGAGTGGTGGGTCCCTGTCCCAGGTTGCACAGAGAGGTGGTGGGGGCCCCATCCCTGGAGACATTCAAGGTCAGGCTCGATGGGGCTCTGAGCTACATGATCTAGTGAAGATGTCCCTGCTCACTGCAGGGGTGGGACTAGATGGCCTTCAAAGGTCCTTTCCAACCTAATGCAGTCTGTGATTCTAAGTACACAGCATCTGCTACACTGTTTTCCCCATTGCACAGGGTATGAGTCTGCCCACAGGACACATTGTCACCCACCCATCTGTGTTTTATGTGTAGCTCAGAGGCCCAAGTTAGTCTGTCAAAGCCAAGGCCATGAGATCTTGGACCAAATGGTTTCTGCTGAGAGGGACTGGGAGTCAACCACTCAGGCAGGTCTCAGACCAAGCAAGTCTTTCTGAGGTTGGAGGTTGGACTAGATGATCTCCAGAGGTCCCTTCCAACCCCGATCATTCTGTGGTTCTGTTGGAGGTTTGTCTCAGGGTGTGAGCATCTCCATGGGACCATCAGGGTTTTTCCTTTCCTATGGCAAATTTCACCATTTCTACCTTTCTTTTTTTTTTTTTTCTGTATTTTCCCAGGTTTTCCCACTTGGGTAAGTCTTCTATTACCAGCTTCAAGTCAGGATTGTTATACTGACCCAAGACTTGCTGTGATACCCCTCAGACAACAGGTGAGAAGCTCCTGCAACCCAAATCAGTAATCATGATCTTCAATTTGCATCTGAAAGAGTCCTCAGATCTGCTGTGAACGCTCATTTAGAAGCACTCACCTTTGAGAAAAGCTGCAATCAACCCCGGGATTGCTGATTACACATTGTAAGAACAGGTTTATGCCCTTCCACCTTGTCCCAAAGTTCTCCCCTGGGAATGGAGGGAAGCATCACTCTTGGTGTTCCTGGAGAAGGGGTGAATACTCTTCCCCTGAACAAACGCTGATATTTTTACTTCTCTGGGCTACAGAAGTAGCTGAAGGGAATTTTTAAGGGTTGTTACCAATGTTTTGGTTTTCTCTTTTAGAGTAAAAGAACTTACCAGCCCCCAGTGTCGCATGAATTAACAGTAACCGAGGGTTCTTTTAGCAAGGAGAAGAGTCAAGTTCTTGGCTACAAATTGGAAATGTAGCTGCAAAGATGAAAGCATAAAACCATTAAAGCAAAGACCTGACATTTCTGCTGCCAGGGTTTCTTCTAGGGTGCCTGCTAAAATAGCAGAAGACCCTGCTGTGGAAAATGGTGGGGAATGTTGCTTTTTGCAAACTGAAATGGGCTGTGCTATTTTTCTATGCTGACTTGGGAAGTAGAGGCTGCCCCATCGGGAATCCTTTGTCAGGGATTTAGGAAGATAAAGGACAGTTGTCAATCCGGATATGCAACAGATAGAGCATAAGGTAAGGGGGAACGCTGCTAATGATTGTAATTTGTATTATTGTAATAAGTTTTGCTGTTGGTTGTGTTAAAAGAATTATGGTAAAATTGCTCTCTTGGATAAGGGTTCAATTAGAAACTGAGGAATACACAGCTCTGCTGAAAGATGCAGATGAAACTTCTACCCATACGTGGGACAATGAGAACATCGAAGTGGTTGAATTATGACTCAGGTCATGGAGTGGAATGTAAGGAATCGTCTGGCTCAGAGTTCCACAAACAGGTTTTGGCAATGTCTAGCCCATCAGGGGGATGGACTCAGCCTTGGATTGCCTGGAGACCCCATCTCAGCAGAGACAGCCCATGGGGAGCTGTGTAGATAGCTTGGACATCAATTGTCTTGTAACAAGAGATTAATCAGGGCACTGCTGCATAATTCAATGAACCTGGATTCAGCCTTGAATTCCTTCAGCAAACAATATGCCCTGAGTGCCAATCAAGCCATTAGCTGCCTAGCAGTAAGATAAAGGCAAACATATATATAATATATAATATCTGAAGGGTGGGACATAGGGGGACATGGCCAGCCTCTTCTCAGTGTCTGTGGGGACAGGACAAGGGGCGATGGCCTCATGTTGGAGCACAGGGAGTTCCACACCAATCTGGGGAAGAACTTCCCAGTGAGGGTGAGGGAGCCCTGGGACAGGCTGCCCAGGGGGGTATGGAGTCTCCTTCTCTGGAGAGATTCCAGCCCTGTCTGGACACCGACCTGTGTGACCTGTCCTAGGGAGCCTGCTTTGGCAGGGGTTTGGACCTGATGATCTCTGGAGGTCCATTCCAACCCCTATGATTCTGTGATCCTGTGGTTTGAGGGGTCCCCCTTTGGCTTCAACGGGCCCAGACAAAATAAAGATATGCAACAGTTAAGTCTATGTAAGATGAACAGTAGTAACTTAGAAATATACAGCATTTTGCTCAGTAAGCTCATGAATATTGTTTCCTTCACCAAGGGGAAGCAGGAACCTGCCAGACATGCAATGTGTATTGTGTTATGTACTGTTGTGAAGAAGGTGCCTCGGTTGAGCCTGTAAACCTTGGAAATACCTAATCCATAGGCAAACAGGGGAGGGGTTTTGACAGGACTAGGATATAAAAATGCTGCAAACTCTGACCACAGGTGTTGCCAGAGGGTTGTGATTCGTGGAGCAGAATCTGACTGGAGGCCTGTGACTAGCGGTGTTCCCCAGGGCTCGGTGTTGGGTCCAGTCCTGTTTAATATCTTCATTGATGATCTTGATGAGGAAATAACATTGACCCTCAGCAAGTACATCGATGATACAATGGTGGCTGACACGCAGGAACACTGCGCTGCCATCCAGCAAGACCTGGACAGGCTGGAGAGCTGGGCAGGGAGAGACCAGATGAGGTTCAACAAAAGCAAGTGTAAAGTCTTGCACCTGGGAAGGAACAACCGTTTCTATCAGTCCAGGCTGGGGGATGACCTGCTGGAGAAGAGCTCAGTGGAGAAGGACCTGGGGGTCCTGGTGGATGACAGGGTGGCCATGAGCCAGCAGTGTGCCTCGGTGGCTAAGAGAGCCAGTGGGATCCTGGGGGGCATCAGGAGGAGTGTGGCCAGCAGGTCAAGGGAGGGGATCCTCCCCCTCTACTCTGCCCTGGTCAGGCCCCACCTGGAGTATTGTGTCCAGTGCTGGGCTCCCTGGGATAAAAAGGACAGGGATCTCCTGGAGAGAGTTCAAAGAAGGGCTACGAAGATGATTAAGGGCCTGGAGCATCTCCCCTATGAGGAAAGGCTGAGAAGATTGGGACTGTTCAGCCTTGAGAAGAGAAGACTAAGGGGGACCTAATTAATGTTTATAATTATCTTAAGCAGGGGATGCAGGGGAATCAGCCAGCCCCTTTTCAGTGTCTGTGGGGACAGGACAAGGGGCAATGGCTGCAAGTTGGAGCATAGGAAGTTCCGCACCAACATGTGGAAGAACTTTTTCCCAGTGAGGGTGACAGAGCCCCGGGACAGGCTGCCCAGGGAGGTGGTGGAGTCTCCCTCACTGGAGATATTCAAGACCTCTTCTGGACGCCTGAGTGACCTGTCCTAGGGACCTTGCTTT
This sequence comes from Hypotaenidia okinawae, assembly GCA_027925045.1. Lineage (NCBI taxonomy): Eukaryota > Metazoa > Chordata > Aves > Gruiformes > Rallidae > Hypotaenidia > Hypotaenidia okinawae. Next base: position 214,422,511 of record BSDF01000001.1, read on the forward strand.
GGCAGGGGGTTGGACCCGATGATCTCTCGAGGTCCCTTCCAACCCCTACAATTCTATGATTCTATGATTCTACTTCACTAGGACACCTACTGTTGCAAGAGGGTGTAATAAATTGCTGCTTCACTAGTATGTCTCCTGGGAGTCCTTTCTTAGAACCTTTGGCATTTCCAACACTGCTTGACAGGGCTCTGCTGCTGAAACACATTTGTCTCTGGGACTTTGACTCTCATGTGTGCTTGGATATTTTAGATTGGGTCTTGAATTTCAAAGCATCTTTCCAGAATCCCTGCATGGCTGAAAATACCTCTTCCTGTTGAATGAAGAAGGATCTTGGAATAAAAATTTATCTTCTTCCTTAGGGAAGTCAGCTAACAAACAGTCCTTGCAGAAAGGGGAGAAAGGGACTGTGGACATCCTGCAGAAGGATGTCTTCTCAATTGTTCCTGGCTCAGACAGCTTGAGCAATCACCTGAGCCTTCCTGTGGGATTAGAACAGCCTGCAATTCAAGTGCTTTGAAAAACACACCATTCCCACAACATTTTTGGACGATCCTGCAGTTGCAAGGGCCCTGTGTAGAGATCATGTATGATGGATCGATGGACTAGAGGTGCCTCAGGTCCCCTATGGTGTTAAATTTAGGGGGTTGCACCACAGCCAACTATGAAACAACTCAGAATTAACAACTTCTGCAGGGAAAAGGTACCAGCCTTCTTTCACAACTCCTGTGAGTCCCAGCGGAGTCGTTCCACGGATACATGTGGGCAGTAGGCACCAGGCAGACCCAGTCTTGCAACCCCTTTCCTCACCCGGGGGTCACACTGACTGCAGCAAGGCTGTTTCTGCAAACTTGCACCCCACAGCTGCAGGATCAGGCCAGGAAATGCAGTATCAGGGTGGTGCTTGTTGGTGGCACGCAGAAGCTGAAAGACAGAACCTGAATCTGGTCACCTCAGCTTTTCTTTATTCTCTATAGAGCCTCTAAAAGGCTCTTATCTCATCCTGTGGTGTCTAAGAAGGGTTTCTATGCATATGTGTATTGATAAAGAGAGAGGAGAAGAAATTGTATCAATCTAGGAAGAAACAGACCAAACAAGTTGAAATTACAATTATTCTAAAGCAAGTTGAAGCTACTGATTATTTTAAAGCAATCAAGCAGAATTGCTACATTCTTGCTTAAACATGAGAAGTAAAGAGGGGATGGCCAGCTTTGACAGGTATTTAACACAAACCTTGTTCCCTTCCTCAAAAAGTGTAAATAACACAGATAAAGCAAGAGTTGCAGTCCCTGCAACCTCTTCTCCTCTTTTGGTGGCTATTTCTGTTAGCTGCTGTTTCCCCTCCTTTTCCTCCTTAACCTGCCAGTCTAGTTGGCACCAGTATTGTAGACACATTTGCAACCCTACTGCATCAGACCTCCTTGTCTCCCAGTCGCCCGCATCCCTCAGCCAAGGACTGGGACAGGATGGATTTCACGTCTAGCTGAGAACATGTGTGCAGCACAGAGGTCATTGCTGCCCCAGCACACGACACTGATGATGGCAGGATGTGCTGCTGGTTCTCCCTCACCAGGCTTTAGGGATGGGCATGGCTGGAGCAGCAGCTTGAGAGGTGGCACAGCAGTAAAACAAGGACGAGTGCAACCACGTGTAGATCTCAGATCTTCTTCAGGAGTAACTAGAAAGGACTTTTCTGCTGAAACTATTTCCTTCTCCACCACCACATCCTTCCCCCTCCACCCTGGCCGTAGCTTCCTTCTCCCTCACAGCCAGAGAATGTTGTCCTTCTTAGTGACTCCCAAAGGCCATGTCCTCCAGCTCAACCCGGGGCTTTCCCCTGCTTCCCACTGTATCCCAACAGACTGCTAGACCAATATCCAGCCATAGGATGAACCACTTGGTCCAGTCCCCCCAGGCAGTAGCTAGAACCTGGGATTCCCAAACATTTCTGGAATGTTTTCTGGGAAAAAATACATTATGAATTTAAGCACAGGGGCAAACATGTGAGAGATGAAGGCTTGCAAGATAGGGAAAATCATAAAGCCTATGGATTTCCTGAAACTTAAACTAAAAGAGGGGAGATTTAGATGAGATTCAAGGCAGAAATCCTTCCTGGGGAGGGGGAAAGGCCTTGGCACAGGGTGCCTAAAGAAGCTGAGGCTGCCCCTGGCAGGGTTCAAAGCCAGGTTGGATGGGGCTTTGAGCACCTGGGGCTAGTGGAGGGTGTCCCTGCCCGTGACAGGATGTTGGAACGGAGGTTTTGAGGTCCCTTCCCACCCAACCCAGTCTGGGATTCTATGATCCTATGACTAGAAAATTAAAATTTAAACTGATATGAGTTGTGAAGGGGTTGCACATACTGCACTCCAATTTTAAGGGATTGCTTTGATACTAAATCACCTCTACTAAATTTCTTCTACTCTGTGGAAGGGGGTCAAGCTATGTTTTATAGAACTGACAAAAGTAAGAATGTTTCTTTGATAACATCTTCCTGTGTAGCCCAAGCAGCCAAGTGGTGATGGGATCTGGTGCGTTTGCTTCAGTGTTTTCACAGAATTACAGACTCATATGGGTTGGAAGGGACCTCAAGAGATCATCCAGTCTGCCCCCCTGCCAAAATAGGTTCCTTAGGACAGTTTTGAAGGACATGAGAGTTTAGGTGGACTTTGGGTTAGCCTGACGGTCCACCAACACATGTCCTGTCTCTACTTATGGACCACAGTGGGTAATTACAAAACAGGGAGACTGCCTTTACTGTCATTTTCTCTGCCAGCATTGGAGCAGGACATGTCCTTCAGGTGCTGCATTTAGGAGTCTAGTGGACTTACCTCCCACAAATTTTCGGATTCTTTTTGAACCTGCATGCTTTTGGCCACTCCCAGCTTTTGCTGACAGTGGACTCTGGGGAAAAAAAAAAAAAGGTAAGCAAAACTTTCATTTTCCTTCAAAACTGTATAAAGATTTCTGTGCATGTTCCTCACTCTCTGAACTGTATGGAGCAATTCCTTCATCACCTTCTCTCCATTCGAAGCTTCACGGACTGCTACTGCTATCCCCTCCATCCCTCTCCCAGTTCAAGGGCTCCTGCCATGTGCCTACTTGTAGAAGGTTTCTAGCTCTGGTTATTCTTTTTTTATCCTCCTCAGACCAGAACTTCACTCATTTTCTTTAATACTAACTGACATCAGTTATTATTCAGTGGTGCAGAAGTGCTTTCTCTTTCACTTTTATCCCTTTCTTAATAATCCTTATCACCCTATTAGCTTTTTTTAGCTAGTGGTAAGCAAAGAGCCCTTTCAGAGGAGTAACCACATGGACTCCAAGATCTCTCTCCCATGTGGTGAAACCAATTTAAAGTCCAGATGCGTGCAAGTTTCGAACTTTGGAAATAACATGAAGATGAAACGTTTGAGAAGTTCATCTAATTGGCAGAAACATTCATGGGATTTACTGCCAGATACAGAGATATCACCTGATCAGGAAGGCCCAGACTGCAAAATGCTAGGAACTGGGAAAGTGTTAAGGAGGATCTTTATACTGCTCTCACCCAGGTATCTGCCATTGGTCACCAATGGAGAAATGACACTGAAGCAGCTGGTCCTTTGCTCTGAACCAACAGAAGCATTCTGTCTTCTTGACCTGTGGTTGGGAGATTTGTGGGGACAGAGCTGAAGCTGGAAATGCTCTATATGTGCTGGAGAAGTAGGATTTGAGTCCATGTGGCCTATCCACAGCTCATCAGATCTGGACCCTAAACACTTTCTCTGTAGTCTTCAGAGAACTAGAGTCCAGGACATAACTTTGAAATCCCTAAGACAGAGAGCCAAATCCTAGTGCAAGAGCTGAAGAAATAAGGACAGCAGTAAGTCCTGGAAGCTATCTGTCTTCACACTGAACACCTGGATTGTGGACCTCAGTCCAGAACTAAACTTTTAATCTTCACTGAAAGCTTATTTTGGTAAAGAAGCCTCTGACTGCCTCACTTTCTTTTCTATGGACCAGCACAGAGTTGTAGAAGCAACAAAACCCAGTAACGGGCAAAAGCATTGGACACTGGTGTCAGTAAGAAGGAAAAGGTATTGATCACTTCCTAGCAGGTCATGCTAAAGCTGGCCTCACAAAAGATCTGAGGAAGCCTCTTAGCTAAGGCACATTCTGGGGGAAATCTTAGAGCAGTGGAGGTGAGAATGCAGATGATATTACAGCTCCCAGCACTGCAATCATCAAGAAATAGGGATGGGAAGGGATATTAAGAGGTTGGCAGGGCTATGTCCTTTATCTCCAGGGAGGATCAAGTCCATCCATGTCATCTGTCACCAGGAAGACAGATGTTAACGTGGTGTTATTGTGGTGTTAATATGGTCTTAAAGACTCTCTGGATGAAGATGCCACAACCTCTCCAACCCATCTATTCCTAACTCAAATCTTCCTGTCTGTAATTAGGCCCATCGCTTTTTCTCCCATCCAATATGTGCATGAAGACGTTATTCCCTTCTCTGTATGTCTTCTTTTAGATGTCTTTTCTCAGTCCACACTTCTGCAGTCCATACAATGTTAATTCCTTCAGTTGGATGCAGCAAAATCATCTGTCTGAAAGTGCTTCCAACAGAAAAGTGCTGTGGGAAGTTGGCCTGTGAGAGGAATATTTCCCCTCTTCCTGTCCATACTCTAAAGCTGTTGGTCTGTTCTTGGGCAATCCTGGAAACACTGGTCCATTTTTAGCCAAGAACTGTCTCATGTGGCAGATCATGGAAAAGACCTGAAAACATGAAGTACATATGGCAGAACTGGGAAGCCTGCCATCTGAAGAAGGGAAGGAGCATGACGGTCCACAAGGTACTTTTCTGCTTCTTTCCTCCATATGTGTTTGTGAGACAAATCCACCCCCAGCCTCACTAGGAGAAGCCCTTAGATTGCTTTGATTTCCATCCTGTTCTCCCTAGGTCTCTTCCAGGGCTGGGAAAGTGGAGAAAAGATGGAACACAGATTGTTCCAGGTGTGCTTTTCACTTCAGGGCATAGCCTAGAGTGGCCACATTATTCAATAAATTACCATGATTAACCTCCATCCTGGCTACTTTGGAGTGACTAGGACTCACATTTAGTCATAGAATCACAGAACCCCAGACTGGTTTGGGTGGGAAGGGACCTCAAAGCCCATCTAGTCCCACCCCTGCCATGGGCAGGGACACCCCCCTCAGCCCAGGGTGCCCAATGCTCCATCCAACCCAGCCTTGAACCCTGCCAGGGAGCCAGGGGCAGCCCCAGCTTCTCTGGGCACCCTGTGCCAGGGCTTCCCCCCTCCCCAGGAAGGATTTCTGCCTCCCAGCACCTCTCCATCCCCCTCCTGCAGCTGAAGGCCATTCCCCTGGGCCTGGCCCTCCCTGCCCTCAGCACCAGCCCTTCTCCAGCTCTCCTGGAGCCCCTTTAGGCACTGGAAGGATGCTATCAATAGTACATAATGTGCAGCCCCTGTTTTTAGTGGGATGGTCTCTGTCCCTGGTGGATTTCTAGTGCAATAGCTAATTGCTCCAAGGCCCATGCCAGGAGCATCCTCTGGATTTGTCTGTAGATGAGAGGTGATGAGTTAACCCCATCTTTCCAGGACTGAACAAGCCCTGAATGCAGACACCACCCTATTTTTCTTTGGTGTAAGAAGCTCATTTTTCTCTGAAGAGGTGGTTTCTTAATATTTTAGGGCCTGATGGTCACCTGGCTCAATGGTTAGAGTCCCATAGCCAAGACCTGAATCAGGACTCATGCTGAGCCTAGAAACGGGAATCTAAATCAGAAGCAAATCAACTTCAGTGACAAAATGAGGCAGAAAAATGAGCTAGGACAGGACACCAAGACCTGGAGCACCAAAGTGACCCAGGCAGAGTATCAGACTCCACTTGTTACCCACCAGGCTGGGACGAAGCACTTAACAGATTTCTTGCCTCCAACCCTGTCACTGTGGGCATGTCCTTGAGGCAGACAAGTGCAGCTTGGCCAGAATAGCTGTCCCCATGTGAGGAACAAAAACATTCTTGGAGGACAGCACTGCTCCCATGGGAGAAGGGGATTTGCTGATTGTGATCTAACCAGCTTTACACCCAGGATCCTGACTTTTCACAGGACTTACATAAATGCCTCTAGGACACTTTCTCCGCAGGATTATTTGGCAACAAATCTTCTCTCTACTCAGAATAATTACACAGAACCCAGTATCAAGATGCAATCTCAGTTTCCACCCCATTTTAAACCACAACATGTGACCTATGGAGCCACAGGATGTCTCCTAACAACTTGAGAAGATCCAAGACATTTTCTGGGTTCACATACAAAATAATCCATGTTTGACTGTGTTCATACAGAGGTCCCTTCTTGCTGGTACAATGATTTGTACATAGAGCAAAAGTGTGTGTTGTGCACTCCAACCTTAAAGGCACCTACAGATGATGGGTGTCTCCTCTGATTCCATGAGGTTCTGCTATCATTAGGGTTTACTCATCACTTCTACAGACATACAACCAGGATGTCCTTGGCATTGTTCATGGGTAATTAATAGCTGGAGGAGCTGGTGATGTGCTGCTGGGACACACTGTCACTTGCTTGAGTTCTTGGAAGTCAAAACTTCTGTCTCTTAGAGGGCTCCTCCCTGTAAGGGGGTAAGATGCAGAGACCTGGAGGATCTGGAAAAGTGTTCATCCCACCACTCTCATTTATTTGTCAGGGCTTTTGCAGGTACCTCTGCATCCTGTAATAATTTGGCAATGCTGGGCGCCAGGCTGTCCAGCTGCCACCAGGATGAGACTTTAAATGGCAGTGGGACAGGAGCAACATCAAGCAGAGGACAGTTAATAGGATGCATTGGTAGTTCAAAAGCTGGTTGAAACGGGTCAGAGACTTGCCCCAAATCTTGTCTTGAGGGCTTAACTATAAAGGGAAAGGCAGTGCTGTGTTTAAGACCCCAGGACATTGGATGGGGGATTCAGGTCTCAGCTTTGCTACAGACTTCCTGCGACTCGCAGCAGAACAGTTGCATCTAGATGCACCAGGGATTTGGGCCACAGGGTAATGCTGCTTCTTGCTCTCTGGCCCTGTGACGTACATGCTGTCAGGTTGACAGCAGTCCAGCATCAATGGAGGGGTTAAAGAAGCTCCCGCTCCACCTCTCCGGGGATTATGGATGGTATTTACTTGTAAAGTGCTTGGCAGTTCTTGGAAGCAAAGGCACACTGTGGGATTTGTAGGTAATGTCACGGGACTGATCTAAAATACAGCGTGGAAAAACCTGTAACCCAGCTCATTGCCTCACCAGAAGGACACACTCTGACTCCAGCGAGTGAGCAAGTAGCAATACCAACTCTCTCCACTCAAGATTTTGGGTTGACGATGAGTAAAATGAGGTGCTTAAGCCTTGCTAGGAGATCCCACGGCTCTGCAGCTTGAAGGATCTCCTTTTCAGAAGGTAGAAGCTAAGCACTTTGTAAACACTGCTGAAAATCCTGACCTTACCATATCCCCTCAGTGGAAGAATCCTATAGCCATGTTTACGTGCTCTTGGCAGTGCAGCATTGTTGTTCTCCAGGTTCAAAGTTCTCTGTGATGTGGAGGTGAATGCCTCCAGCATCCACACCTACCCTTGGCCATGAATCGTTTGTTTGCAGTAAGTGACCAAGTCCTGTGCTTGCTGACTGTGTTGGAAGATAAAAGCACTGCTGGCTCATGTTCATTCCCCTTCAGGTCAGATCAGTAACCCAGAAAAATGTCTTCCCCAAAAATGAAGCCGTTTTTCTCCATGTATACTCAATATTCTGTGCATGCATGGTTTTCTGCACTTGCATATTTCCACAAGCATTGAATAAACCCAGGTGATCAGCCAGGGGACAGGAGATGGGACAAGGGGAAATGGCACAAAGCTGTGCCAGGGCAGGGTCAGATTAGGTGTTAGGGAAAAATCTTTCACTGAAAAGAGCTGTCAGGGCCTGGAACAGGCTGCCCAGGGAGGGGGCTGAGTCACCATTCCTGGATGTGTTTAAAAAAAGGGCAGATGAGGTACTTAGGGATATGATTTAGCACAGGACAGGAATGGTTGGATTTGATGATCTTCAAGGTCTTTTCCAACGTTGTGATTCTGTGATTCTGTGATTCATAGGGACACATGCATATTTGTTCTGATTTTTAAATGCTTTAAATATTTTTCAAAAGAAAAAAGTGATGGGCTTCAGATGCTTTTGCAATTTTATTTCCTTTCTTGAAAGGGAAAAGGCTCTGTGGGGTGAGGGTGGGATGTTTAACATACCACATTTTTGGTCTTTATTGAATTAAAAGCAGGAAATCTTTCCCTGAGCAGAAAAAAAATCCCATGCGTTTTTCTAGTTTGCCACAAGAGCAAGCAACTGTTTAACCCCATTCCCAGGGAAGGAAAACAAATTTGTAGAGCTGGAGCTACAGAAGGGCAAAAAAAAAAAGGTATTTTGCTTGGCTCCTCTCCTCTCCTCTCCTCTCCTCTCCTCTCCTCTCCTCTCCTCTCCTCTCTCCTCTCCTCTCCTCTCCATATTCATCAGTTGTCAGAGGTTTTCTTCTGACCCTCATGATCTGAACCTGCTAAGTAAGGTAAATCCAGATTAGAGCCTCTTGCAACAGAAATACTGGAGAGATCATGAGAAAGAGACAGGGCAGCAGAGGAATACCCAGTCATGAGACTTCTGTTTTTTACTGCATTTTCCAATCTGGAATTTCCACAGAAGTCTCAAAAATGTTGAAATTGGAAATTTCTGCAAGAGAGGCAAGAAATTTAGCACTTCTCCTTGGGCTCAGTTCTTTAAATCCAAGTCAGTCGCAGAAATAGGGGGTGGTAGGAAACGTGCTGTGTCGTTTTTAACTTTAAATGGTCCTTATTTTGGAGTGACAGCTTGGCTGTCCCCCCAGTACCAGCATCTGTGCCTCCAACCCGAGCTGCGGAGTCCAAACCCAACGTAGTTTGGTTTGACTGGCTGATCCAGGCACTCCTCTTTTCTTGAGGCTTCTCCTGCCTTGTGTGGCATCCGAGAAGATTTAATCCTCCAGAAAGCTCTGTGCAAGGCTGAAATAGCTCAAAAGCTCCTCATCTGATGCTGTTTTGCTTGGAGACAGTTCTGGCCTTTCGAGAAGATGAGAACTCGCATGACTCTGAGCCCCTTGAATAACCCAGGCACTGACCTCTCCAGGGTGATATAGGTCCCAGAGGGATCGAGGACACGTTCCAGAATGTGAGATAAAACTGACCTCAAAAAGGAAGCCAATTATATATAGCCAATGCACTCCTCTGACCCCTCTTTTCCAGCGCTGTGGTCTTCCTTTGCTTTCGGGTCTTGGACTGCACTATCAACCTCCAGGGAACTCCAGCATCCTCCTCCCCATTCCTCCCTGGGACTTTTTTCCTGGCCACCCGTTTTCTGCCTTTTCTCTCTTTGACAATAGCATCGGTGGTGATGGACCATCTCACCTCCCAAGTAGGTGCATGTGTGGCATGGGAGGCATCACTGTGTCAGGTCCCCAAAGGGGAAGGCTGATGTGTCCATGGGCAACTGGGTAGCAAACCTTCTAATGCAGCTTCTCTACCAGGTTGGAGCAGAGTCATGGCATGGAAACAATCTTTTTGTTTGGAAAAGACCTTTAAGATCATCAAGTCCAACTATAGACTCTCCTACAGAGCCAACACTTGTTGTCTGTACCAACACTCACTATCCTTCTGAATGCCACGGAAAAGACCTTGCATCCTGCTCCCTCCCCACTTCCTACATCCCCAGAATATCAACACATCTCCCCAAATCTTCTCCCTTGTGCACTGCTGATTTTCACCTCAACAGCAACACCTTTGCTCCTTTTCCCCTTGCATCAACATCTCAGGTCTTTGTTGTCACCCCTGGAGTCCACCCCCTCCATCCCCACAGCACCCCATGCTGTGTCCCTGGGGACATCCCCATCATTCCCATCCAGCACCAGTCCCCATCAGGATGCTCACAGAAGTTCATGGTGACATTCATCTTGTGGTGGCATGGACAATATCAGGGAAGGCAAAGAAAAGGATAGGGAAAAAATGGAGTTCAGGTAGAGCTTGGATGGTGATGCACACCAAAAGAAAAAGGTGGGATATAATTATTATTTTTAATTCCCTGGTGCATAAATCTTCCTCCTGCTTAAGCACCTCTGTCCTTAATTAAGGACAAAAGAAAAAGTCTATTAATAGAAACCAAACAAGAAATCATAGCAGGTCACCTGCTTTATTTGACTGGATTAAGTGTGGGATTACAGGAGTGTTTAGAAATGTCAATAAAGGCTCTATCAAATTCTTCCCTGTCGCTGCTTGTTTTCTGGGAATAGGAGGGATTTGTGGTGGGTCATTCAGATTAACAGTGGAGTAATTCGATCAGGGCAGGAGGAAAGGGAAAAGAAAACACCATGGCCTTGGTATTGTCAGTTCAGAAACAGTTCTGTGTGTTTTCTGTTTCAAAGGCAATTCTTGCAGCTGCAGTAACAAAAATCCTGGGTGCAATGAAGTGCCCGTGCTCTGAGGGACGTTTTGGTGGCTTCTTGCAGATGGTGAATAGTGTGTGAGGAGGAGAACGAGAAATGAAGGGGGAGAGAGAGAAGGAGGTGGTAGTATAAGGGCTCTGTAGGGGTGATGTAAAGCTGATTTGAGCAGATGGCTTCCTGCCACCTAAAACTTCCACGTTGTGAAATCCCATTAAGTGCAGAGTTTAATAAAGTTCTGGATATCAAGAAGAAGAAGCTATTTAAAGCCTTGATCACCTGCCAAACGTGGCTTTATGAGCCATATTTCCTGTCCTAAATCACTTCTCCTGGCCATGCTCTCCTTAGGAAATGGCCTCATTTGTAAAATGAAATGCACAGTGACACTGCCACCATGGCTGGTGGCTGGTCCAAGGCGTTCCCATGCAGGGGTTAAATAAATAAAATTAAAGTAGGACTCTCAGAGCCCAGGTAGGATGTATCATTAGGATGAGCCCTTGCCCTTTAGAAAGGTTTTAACTCTTTTTCTTGGTGGGGTACAGCATCATGTTGCTGCCAAGGGAGCCCAGCACCATGCTGGGAGTATGAACGTTCTGATAAGTTGTGTTTCAGGTGAGAAGGAAAGAGCCCAGAGCAATTAAAGATATGTAGAGCACGGAGGAGAAACTTCCCATGAGCCAGCAGTGGCTCTTGCAGCTCAAAAGGCAGGTGGGATCCTGGGCTCCATCAGCAGAGGGGTGGCAGCAGGGACAGGGAGGGGATTGTCCCTCTCTACTCTGCCCTCAGGAGGCCCCAGCTGGAGTCCTGTGTCCAGAGCTGGGGCCCCAACACAAGGAAGATGTGGGACTGTTGGAGAGGGGTCAGAGGAGCCACAGAGATGATTAGAGGGCTGGAGCAGCTCCCATACAAAGCAAGGCTAAGAGAGCTGGGCTGGTTCAGCCTGGAGAAGAGAAGGCTGTGGGGGGGCCTCATTGCAGCCTTCCAGTCCCTGAAGGGAGCAGAGACACAGGAGGGGAATCAGCTTGTTCAAGGGCAGAGACTGGCAGGACAAGGGGGATGGAGTGAAGCTGAAGGAGGGAAGGGTTAGAGGAGATATTAGGGGGAAGTTCTTTGCAGAGAGAGTGGTGAGGGTCTGGAACAGGCTGCCCAGAGAGGGGGTGGGTGCCCCATCCCTGGGGGTGTTCAAGGCCAGGTTGGATGGGGCCCTGGGCAACCTTGTGTAGCTCCAGGCCTGGAGGTTGGTGGCCCTGGCTGTGGCAGGGGGTTGGAACTGTGTGATCCTTGGTGTCCCTTCCAACCCTGACCAGTCTATGATTTTATGCTTTTATGAACTTGGAAGAGTGACTTTTCTGCTGGGGTGTTTCAACTGTGCTGACCATGGATGGTATGTTTTATTTTTGTCTTCTTTATACCTTTTAAGGGTCTTACAGGGACTAAAAATTAAATCTGTGTCCCTAAACCCATGTAAACGCTTCAAAAGTCAAGTCCTTCTCCCAACACTGTACAGACCATAGGTTAAATGTGAGTAAAGTGAGGTTGTGAAATAGTTCCAAAGATAGGGGAAAACACAGAGCATGATCTCCATGGTTTCACCTCACTTGATGAGCTCTATATAAATTCCAGGTGTCTGTCTTCTGGGATGTTATATTTAGCTTTGTGCTCCTCAAAGAGGTTGCACAATTCATTTAGGTATTTCTGATGGACTTGATCAACTTCTTCCTCAGAGGGTCTGTGCTTCCTCTTCACTGGAATTGGCTTCCCAACTGGAAAACAAGGGAAGGGGTTATGAGGAGCCAGTGTCAGGTCCTTCTACACACTTTGCACATCTCAGCACAAAGCTGGGGTCCACCTCTCCAAGGATGTGGCAGCTGGATTGATACAAGTAGTCCTGTCCTGGGGTTTGGGAGGTAGCACAGCCAAGGAAGTAGAAAGATGGAGGTTCAGATCTCCTCCTTGCCTCAGTTTCCCCATCTGCAAAGTTGGTTCATGACAAAGACCCTCTGCATAGCTCTTTGAAGTAAAAAGTACTGCATCCCAATGCAGTCCCTACAGCTGCACCTAACATCGCAGAAATGCTGGGATAAAGACAACATCAGCCTAACATTTGGATTGGACTTTCCAAGCTCTTCCCACATATCCCTGAGAATGTGCATTGAAAGTGGGGAAACTGAGGCACGGGGGGGGCTCCAGGCAACCTAAAATGCACTAGTGATTGGGGTGCTTCCACTTTGCTCAGATTAGAGCTTCTGTGAAGCATCTGATTTTTATGAGGCACTACATAAAAAGGTACTCATGTACCTTTAGAAAATTGGTCTTTTTTCAAGGGCAAATCTAGTAAATTATGTTCCCAGCACTAGAAACCCTTTTCCATCTCCCAGAGCCACCAGCAGCAGGACCAGCTGCCTGCAGGGGACAGGGAAGTCCATGAGATACTTCTCTCACTCTGGTCTCTCTCTCAAATGATGTTTGTCAGGAGGGTTTCATCATCGAGTATGGAAGCTCCTCATCAGACTAATGAAGAGCCCTTGTGATACTGCACAGCTCATAAAACCATTGAGACAATCCAAACAGGTTGTAAAACAATTAGAAGTAATTGCTGGCTGTCAAACCTAATCAGCGGGATGAGCTCTGACCTTCCAAACAGCCTCTTTAATTAGACTAATTCACAGACCATCAGTCACACTGGTGGCCAAGCATAGGGTTGCTGAAACCAAGCAAAACTTTTCCAAAGCTAAAGACTTCCTTTAAATTTAAATGGCTTCCCTTGTTGATGTGCAAATAGGTTGGGATTTGCAGCTCCATCTGCACTGGATGCTGAGCAAACATACAAACTGCTTAGGTCCTACTCGTGTTTGTGGAACTGGCTCTGACCCAAGGCTATTGCAGGGATTCACAGCACCCCGTTGTGCTGTGGTTGGGGTTGGCTGCATCCCACAGAGGTGATGGGGTGGCCGTGTTTGCTCTAGGACTTTCCCCACACAACCCAGATGACTTGGGCTCTGTCATAAGACCAAGCCAGAGTCCCAGAACAGAGTCCCAAAACAGAGTGACGTGTGAGCAGTTGGAGATGCTCCTTTGCCAGCACATTGCCAGCCCACAGCATCTCATGCTCTGTGGAATGATGCTCCAGCCCAGCAGGAGAATGACACAACACAGGGACTGTCCCTGGTCCTCCCTTTGGCTAGGCTGAAGGTGATCAGCATGTGCCAAGGAAAGACTTACCCACGGTGTAGATGGGCTGTCGGTAAGGTAGCAGCCCAAAGCTGTACTGGAAGATGCCTCGCGCATGGAAGAGAGGAAGGGAGATGCCCATGATCTGCTGGAGCCGGTGCTGGATCTGCCTCAGCCAGGAGCCCTTGGGATTTCTCACCTGCTCAAAGAGGTCATTCTCCCCAAAGGAAAAGACGGGGACCAGCGGGGTGCTGTGGGGAGCCGAACCCGTTGAAGAGTGGTTAGGGTTGGAAGGGACCTTAAAGATCATCAAGTTTCCAAAAGAGAGGGCATGATTAGCAAAGTCTATCCCAAAAGACCATCGCCCCTCTTTTCCAAAACCATCAGGAAAACCCCCTTAACCAGCCACAGACCGGACCACCCCTCCCCAAGTACCCCTTGGCCCCATCCCCTGCATCACCCATGCTGGATGGCCAAGCGGACGAATCCCTTCCTATTCTTCAGCAGCAAGGTGCAGGATCCTGGATGGGCATCCAGCGCCTCCTGAGCCCCACCAACAATGATGGTCAGCATGTTCCCACCCTCTGGCCTCTGCAGTACATAGGATGCACTCTCCTTGTCAGATGAGACAAGTCCTGGAGGGCAGAGAGGAAGGAAAAATGAGCATCTGTGTAAAAACCAGGTGACTCTGCTTTGCTCTGGATCCCACCCCCATTTTCCAGCTCCAGAGGGGTGCTAGAAACTTTATTTTCAGGGTTTTCCTACACTTTCCTACAGCCTCAGCCCAGCTCCCTTGAAAGGTGCTTGGTTTATGCACAGATCTGCTGTGTGAATAGACAATTATCCCTTCACTGCCTGGCCCAGAAGTGTAAAACAGGGTGGGGGAAAATCAGGAGGAAAGGAATAAACTGAGAACTAGCTGCACTTAATGCCCCAGGGAAAATCTGTTTCAGTTCCTTGTCAGATGAAACCATGTCCAAACCTGAATCATTCCAGAGGCAGGGAAACATTTGCTTCTAAATCCAAACACACATGAATTTCAGTGGACGCTGATAAACTGGAATTTAATGTAGAATTTGGTCTGTTGTTGGTATTTACTCACAGAAATTAGAAAACTTTAATTCAGAATTGACAAATCAGCGTCGTTTTGAGGGGGTTTTTAAACAAATCTTGGTTTCAGGAGCTGAAATAATCTGCCAATTAAATCCTTTCTGTCAAATGGATTCAATCAGCCTGAAAACAAGCTATGCACAGAGCTCCCACATTGCAGCGATCACACCTTTTTTCTCCTGGGTCATAACTCTCTCTTATCTCACTGTTATGATTCCTTGCTGTCCATGTAAATAGTTTGTCATCAGCAGGAGCCAGAGTTTATGTTGAAAGCAGGGTGGTGAATGCTCTGGGGTGTCTCAGGCAGACCTAGATGCCTGTGTTTCCTCTATTCAATCCTGCCCACCGCATGAGCCCATCCAGCTGGAGAAGCAGCCATTCCCCAAGCCCACCGGTGAAAGATGGAGGTCTCCAAAAATCCCTCCAGATTCCATTTCCCTTCTCCCTATTTAATTTCTACCTATTCTTTTTCATTTCTCCTTCCTCTTTGCAACTTTGTGAGCTGCTATTTGCATCCCTGCTCCCTGGATGCTGCTTCCCTGCAAGCAGCAGCAGCTCTGGAAAAATTTGTTTTCTCCTTCTTTCAGTGGCAACCACAATCTCCAGCCTGAATTTTATTGGCATGGAAAGAAATAAATAAATTCAGGAGTCCCCTGTCCTGCTGGTCTCAGCAGTTCTGCTCTTGATCTGCTCTGCATTTGGCTCTTACACAGCATCTGGCACGGTGATGCCCTGAGCTCAGAGATGATCTATGAAGTTTAATGACAAAGGTAAGAGCTAAGAGGCCATTTTTAACTTCAGAGGAGTTTGGGGTGCCATCTCTAGTAGCTGTGTCCATGCATGGGATCAGATTGGCCACAGATGGAGACAAATAGACCCTTGATTCCTCTTCCCAAGCCTCCTCTGCCCCAGTATCTTCACTCTCTGCTCCCCTAAAAAAGAATCTGACTCACCCACCCAACCTACCACTTGCCCACGCTGCCACCAAGCTTACCTCCACTCATCAGGTAGTCCCTGAAGAAGGGGATGCGAAACCACAGGGAGAGCATCATCAGGTGAGAGGTGATACCTGGGAAGAGCTTGGAAAAGCCCGATGCATCTGTGCAGAAATTGAGAAAGGCTCCTGCTGCCAGGACTCCGTGGGGATGAAAGCCCAGCAGGTAGTTCTGCCTAGGGTCCAGCTCTGCTGTCTTCACCAGCTGGACACAGGGATGGAGCCAAAACCAGACCATGAGTTAGTGCTGGGGGCATGGAGCATTGGCTATGGAGAACAGAGAGGGGATTCCTGGTGAGGGGTCCCTAGCACCCACCATACCTTCTGTTGGGAAAGGTCAGCTGGAAAAACTCAACCCTTTCTCATTGAAATGTATTTCATTGCAATAATTTCCATCTCCTCCCACCCACTGGCCTAAAATGACATTTCCAGTGGCACGGTTCCTCATGTTGCCTTGATGCTGTTGGGGACATACTTTGTTTAAAATGTCCCCTGATTCATTTTCTATTATGAAAAAAAAGAAAGCTAGGAAGTGAGAAAAGGATGATTATGAACTCCCCCCACCCCCACTCTGCCCCACAACCACAACAACAAACAAAATCAGACTCAGAATTTTAGGAAGTTCTTTACTTCAGGAAGAAATTCTTCATTCTAAGGGTGGTGAGACACTGGCCCAGGTTGCCCAGAGAGGTGGTGGAAGCCTCATCCCTGGAGACATTCAAGGTCAGGCTTGATGAGGCTCTGAGCAACCAGATCTAGTTCAAGGTGTCCCTGTTTCCTGCAGGGAGGTTGGACTAGATGACCTCTAAAGGTCATCCAACCTAACACATCGTATGATTCTGTTCTATTTTATCACTCTGGAAATGACCCCTGTAAAGCTGCTGCCTGACACAAGGACATGTCCCTGCTCAATTACACAGTGTGGACACAAGGCCTGTCCTTTCCTAACAGACAACAAGCTGATGGTTTTCTTTCCCTTGGGGAAAGTCTGGAAGAAGCCAGCTGCTTCTGCCTGTGTGAGGTGCTGAGGTAAATCCACGGGTCCATCAAAGAGCACTGGATGTCTGCCCAAGGCTGCTGCCGTTTTATCATGAGGAGGGAATGAGGAATTCCCATGTCCAGCCTTTAGAGATGGATAGCATGGATTGCAGATACAGCACATGTCCAGTCTTGAGGGTTTGATAAGCAGCTAGCTGAGCACCCTGGCACAGGGTGCTCAGAAAAGCTGGGGCTGCACCTGGATCCCTGGCAGGGTTCAAGGCCAGGTTGGATGGGGCTTTGGGCACCCTGGAGTGCCAGGGGTGTGCCTGCCCATGGCAAGGGGGGAACTAGATGGGCTTTGAGGTCTCTTCAGTCTGGGGTTCTGTGATAAACTCTTGGTAAATCTAAAAATCAGTTTGGAGCCTGGGAGATGCTACATGGGAGAACAGGAGCCACAGCAGAAGAGGGAATGATTAAAGCATGTGCATAACCCAGGCAGAAGCAGTCAAAATGGAACGTGGATGCCTCTGCACCCCTTCATAGCTGCCAAGGATGCTCATAGCACCAGGGGAGGGTGAAATCCTCCAAGGCCAGCCATCACAGAGCCACCATGAATTTCTGAACAGCTCAAAGGTACTTGTGCTCTAAAAGAATCGTAGAATCACAGAATCATAGGGGTTGGAAGGGACCTCCAAAGCCCATCAGGTCCAACCCCCTGCCAAAGCAGGCTCCCTACGACAGGGCACACAGGGCGGTGTCCAGACAGGGCTGGAATCTCTCCAGAGAAGGAGACTCCACACCTCCCTGGGCAGCCTGTCCCAGGGCTCCCTCACCCTCACTGGGGAAAAGTTCTTCCCCGTGTTGGTGTGGAACTTCCTATACTCCAACTTGCAGCTATTGCCCCTTGTCCTGTCCCCACAGACACTGAAAAGGGGCTGGCCATTTCCCCCTGCATCCCACACTTCAGATATTTATAAACATTACTAAGGTCCCCTCTCAGTCTTCTTCTCTCAAGGCTGAACAGCCCCAGCTCACTCAGCCTTTCCTCATAGGGGAGATGCTCCAGGCCTTTCATCATCTCTGTGTCCCTCCTCTGAACCAAGCCCTGTATGTTTTAGTTGCATCACCCCTCCAAGTGCCTCCATCCCATCTGCACTCAGGGAGCAGCTAATGGTGCATGTGTTTTCCTAGACACAGTCAGAACCGTGGGTTAATCACAAGGGTGTATTTTGTTTTCTTACATTGTGGCTAATTTCCCATCTGTCCTCAGGCATTGTTGACTGTACACATGTGCCCATTCAAGCGCCTGCTCTTAATGAGGGGAATGGACAAACAAGAGTCCCACCACCGCCTGGGTGCAGAGGTGCCTAGGCAGGAAGAGGGGCAGATGGCTGAAATACTAAGTGCCATGGGCCCCTGCCACCATTAGCTCATTTTTGAGTAATCTCAGCTTGCATCAATGTTTCCTGCATTCATCTTCAGCTTCCAAACAGCCTTTTGTCTCTGTGTGATTTATAAGTAGGGAGGAAAGATGTTTGGGTGTGATGGAAACCACTAAATCTGTCTGTGTGTGCACAGGGTGGCAAGGAGGGGGGTGACACCCCAAGCTCAAACCATCCTCCTTGCTAATGAAGAGCCAAACTGAGGGTGTCCATAATCACAGAATGGTGGGGGTTGGAAGGGACCTCTGGAGATCATAGAATCACAGAATCATAGAATTGTAGGGGTTGGAAGGGACCTCGAGAGATCATCGGGTCCAACCCCCTGCCAAAGCAGCTCCCTAGGACATTTCACTCAGACAGGTGTCCAGACAGGTCTTGAATATCTCCAGTGAGGGAGACTCCACCACCTCCCTGGGCAGCCTGTCCCAGGGCTCCCTCACCCTCACTGGGAAAAAGTTCTTCCACATGTTGGTGCGGAACTTCCTGTGCTCCAACTTGCAGCCATTGCCCCTTGTCCTGTCCCCACAGACACTGAAAAGGGGCTGGCTGATTCCCCCTGCATCCCCTGCTTAAGATAATTGTAAACATTAATTAGGTCCCCCCTTAGTCTTCTCTTCTCAAGGCTGAACAGTCCCAATCTTCTCAGCCTTTCCTCATAGGGGAGATGCTCCAGGCCCTTTATCATCTTCGTAGCCCTTCTTTGGACTCTCTCCAGGAGATCCCTGTCCTTTTTACACCAAGGCGCCCAGCACTGGACACAACACTCCAGGTGGGGCCTGACCAGGGCAGAGCAGAGGGGGAGGATCCCCTCCCTTGACCTGCTGGCCACACTCCTCCTGATGCCCCCCAGGATCCCACTGGCTCTCTTAGCCACCAGGACACACTGCTGACTCATGGCCAACCTGTCATCTACCAGGACCCCTGAGCTCTTCTCCAGCAGTTCATCCCCCAGCCTGTACTGGTAGAAATGGTTGTTCCTTCCCAGGTGCAAGACTTTACACTTGCTTTTGTTGAACCTCATCTGGTTTCTCCCTGCCCAAGTCTCCAGCCTGTCCAGGTCTCTCTGGATGGCAGCGCAGTGTTCCTGCGTGTCAGCCACTCCTCCCAGCTTTGGATCATCGGGTACTTGCTGAGGGTGGATGCTATTCCCTCATCCAGGTCGTCAATGAAGATGTTAAACAGGACTGGAACCAACACCAAGCCCTGGGGAACACCGCTAGTCACAGGCCTCCAGTCAGATTCCACTCCACGAATCACGACCCTCTGGGCTCGGTCCGACAGCCAATTCTCAACCCACCTCACTGTCCACTCATCTATCCCATGCTCTCTCAGCTTTGCTATCAGGATGTCATGGGAGACAGTATCAAAAGCCTTGCTGAAGTCAAGGTAGATGACATCCACTGCTCTCCCTCCATCTACCCAGCCGGTGATGAGATCGTAGAAGGCTATGAGATTGGCCGAGCACGATTTCCCCTTGGTGAATCTATGCTGACTCCTCCTCATGACCTTCTTCTCTTCCAATTGCTTGGAGATGGCATCCAGAACAAGCTGTTCCATTACCTTTCCGGGGACAGAGGTGAGGCTGACTGCCCTATAGTTGCTAGGTTCCTCCTTCTTGCCCTTTTTAAAGACTGGAGTGACATAGGCTATCCTCCAGTCCTCAGGCACTTCTCCTGTCCTCCAAGACCTGTTGAAGATGATAGAGAGCGGCTCAGCAATCACCTCCGCCAGCTCCCTTAGCACACGTGGATGTATCCCATCTGGGCCCATGGATTTGTGTGCATTTATCCCTTTGAGCCGCTCCTGGACCACCCTCACCTCAACCAGAGGGAAACTCTTCATTTCCCAAACACTCCTACTTTCATCCAGTGCCTGTGGGTCCCGGGGGACCTTTGAGGTGAAGACCGAAGCAAAGAAGGCATTCAGTATCTCCACCTTCTCAGCATCCCCCATCACCAGGACACCCTCCTCATTCAGCAAGGGACCTACATTATCCCTGGTCACCCTCTTACTATTCACGTATCTAAAAAACACCTTTTTATTGTCCTTTATGTCCCTTGCCAGCTTCTTTTCCAAGAGGGCTTTAGCCTTCCTAGTTGCGACCCTACAGGCCCTGACTACATTCCTGTATTCTCCCCATGTGCTCAGACCCTTCTTCCACAATTCATAGATCTTCCTCTTCTCTTTGAGTTTACTCAGCAGCTCCGTGTTCATCCACGCAGGTCTTCTGCCTCTCCTTCCCGATTTCCTGCACAAAGGGATGCATCGTTCCTGTGCTTGGAAGAAGTGCTGTTTGAATGCTAGCCAGCACTCACAGGCTCCCATTCCTTCAAAGAGCGTAGCCTATGGGATAGCCCCTATTAAGTCACGGAGGAAATCAAAGTTAGCTCTTCCAAAATTCAGGGTAGCTATCCTACTTTTTGGCTTGCTTCTTCCACCCAGGATCTTGAACTCAACCATTTCATGGTCGCTTTGTCCTAAGCTGCCCCCGACCTTCACTTCCCTAACGAGCCCGTCCTTGTTAGTGAAAACAAGGTCCAGCACCCACCCTCCCCTTGTAGGCTCCTGCACCATCTGTAGCAGGAAATTGTCTTCAACACACTGCAGAAATTGTCTGGACTGCATACGACTGGCCGTGTTGCTTGCCCAGCAAATATCTGGATAGTTGAAGTCCCCCATAAGGATCAGTGCCCGGGATCTTGAGGCTACTTCTAACTGCTTATAGAATGCACTATCAACCTGTTCCTCTTGATCAGGGGGCCTATAGCACACTCCCACAACCATGTCACACATACCAGTTTGCCCCTTGATTTTAACCCACAAGCACTCGACGGATGGTTCATCCTTCCCCAGGTGGAGCTCAATACAATCTAGGTGCTCTCTCACATAAAGAGCAACTCCTCCACCTCGCCTCCCTAGCCTGTCTTTCCTAAAAAGCACATAGCCATCCATGACAGCGTGCCAGTCGTCCAGGTTATCCCACCACGTCTCTGTGATTGCTATGAGATCGTGGCCCTGCGACCGCACAAAGATCTCTAATTCTTCTTGTTTGTTCCCCATGCTACGTGCATTTGTATAAAGGCATTTTAGTGGGGCAGCAGATGTAGGTATCCTCAACAGCCCACAGCGAGATTTCTGCCAGGGGACTGGCAAAAGTGGCTCCACTGAGGAGTACTCAGGGCAATCCACAGAATTTTCCCTACTCTCACGTGGAAAAACATCTCCAAGTCCACCACTGTGCTGTTGGTATTTACCTTTTTCCACCATCAACTCCTGTTGTGACTCCCGAAGCACTTGCCTAACCCCAGCAGCCTTCTTAATATCCCCTTCCCCCTTCCTAACTAGTTTAAAGCTCGATCGATGAGTCCTGCCATCTCCTGGGCAAGGATCCGCTTTCCTTTATGGGACAGGTGAGCCCCATCAGCAGTACTCATGCCAGGAGCAGAGTACACCACCCCTTGGTCAAAAAACCCAAAGTTCTTGTGCTGGCACCAGCCTTTCAGCCACACATTCAACTCGTGGGTTGGACTAGATCATCTAGTCCAGTTCCCCTCCCAGCAGGTTCACCTAGGGCATGTCACACAGAAACTCATCCAAACAGAGTTTGAATGTCTCCAAAGGTAGAGACTCCACAACTTCTCTGGGCAACCTGTCCCAGGGCTCTGTCACCCTCACAGTAAAGAAGTTCCTCCTCATGTAGAGGTGGAATTTCCTATGTTCCAGTTTATGTCCATTGTCCTTTGTCCTATCACCACTGAAAAGAGATTGGCCCCATATTCTTGACACCCACCCCTCAGGTATTTATACACATTGATCAGATCTCCCCTCACCCTTCTCCAGGCTGAACAGACCTCAGCCTTTCCCCATAGGAGAGATGCTCCATTCCCTTAATCATGCTCACAGATCTTTGTTGGACTTTCTCCAATATTTCCCTCTCTCTCTTGAATTAGGAAGCTCAGAACCACTGAACAGAGCAAGCTGCTTCAACAAGAAAGTTCACCTGTGCTAAGACACCTCACATCCTTAAAAACCCTCCCTAGCAGGTGTCCAGCTGCTGCCTTCGTGCTCATCCCAATGAAAGGGGAAGGAGGACAGGAGAGGAAAAAATTAAGGATAGGACCTGTAGCGACAGGAGAAGCAGGAATGATTTTAAACTAAAGGAGGGGAGATTCAGATGAGATATAAGGAAGAAATTTTTACACTGAAGGTGGTGAAACACTTGGCACAGGTTGCCCAGAGAGGTGGTAGATGCCCCATCCCTGGAAACATTTAACACAGGTCCGGTTGGATGGGGCTCTGAGCAACCTGGGCTAGTGGAGGATGTCCCTGCCCATGGTGGGGGCTTAGAACTAGATGATCTTTTAGTCCATTCCAACCCAAAACAGCCTGTGATTCTATGTAACCATTAAAGATTCAGATAATAAAATATCTATTTTATGTAAAATTTCTGTGATTCTATGAATAAGAAATGAGGTTATGTCCCCTCACAGAGGACTGGACACCCACCAACCAGCAATCTTTCCAGCTCTCTTTCTGCCTGATCATATTTTCTCTTGGTACTTTCCACTGATAACACCTTATGATTTATTTTACTTGTTGTAATGCACACCTATTTTCAGATGCTGCATTTTTCATCTCACTCTGGGTGTCCCTCACAGGGGGTTGGACCAGATGACACCCACAGGTCCTTTCCAACCCCTACAAGCCTCTGATTCTGTAATTTTTGAATGCCTGCGCTTAGCCATGAGCAACAAGAAGGTGAAGAGTGGTAGACAGGCTTAAGGTACAGCACTGGGCCAGGCTGCCCAGAGAGGTTGTGGAGTTTCCTTCTCTGGAGACATTCAAAGCCACCAGGATGTGTTCCTGTACAATTTAGTCTGGGTCATCCTGCTCTGGTACGGAGGTTGAACTAGGTGATCTTTCAAGGTCCCTTCCAGCTCCTAATGATCTAAGATTTCTGCAAGAGCTGCCCCCTGCAATAGCACCAACCACTTCTTAGAAACTTAGCTGAACTTTTTTCCTCCTTCAGCTTTGTAACCTGGGCTCCTTCTAGGGCATAAGCAGAGGAGAACAGAGAAGGCCCACATTTTGTGATGGTGTCTGATCACATTTGGATGGTTTGGCCACAAGTAACAGAGAAAGCAAAAAGTTTATACAAAACTGAGTAGGAAATCTGGAGCAAGGAAGAGACTTGGGCAAAGTCTCCTATGTTATTATGGGTCAGGCCCCTGGACTCTAAACCCCCTTTCTCCTTCCTGAAACTCTTTAATGCAGAAACTTGATCCTCCCCTCTGGATTGCTCCCACTGTTTGTTCACTCCTTCTGCTCCTCCTGCCAGAGGCCAATCTCTGTCCCAAAGGTTGTTCCCAAACTCCCAGGAACATTAACCCCTGACACCGCACAGCCCATGTCTCTTCAGCCTGACGCACTTAAGGAGGCTGGGGTTGAGGTGCAGAGGGGTGGGACTCTCCTCCCTCCTGCTTTGGCCGGGTTTTCATTTCCACATCCACCGGATGTCTTTCTGGGTGAGTTGAACATTTAATGATTGCCAGAGGACTTTATGGGCCAGCCAAGCCGGTCTGAGCATAAACACCTGAGACAAGTGCTTGATTCCAAGTTTGCTTGGTAAGACAAGAGCAGTTTTTCATCTCAGATGTGTCCAAAGGATGCCAAGTTAGTGTGTAAGACCTATGGTCCAAAGGCAAGAGCCGCTATTAGCTCAGGGTTGAGATCTCCAAACTGAGCCATGGATTTGCTGGCTTCCCTGAGCTTCTCCTTGGTGTGCTTGGGATGCTGGCTTGTTTCTTGGCTGCTGACAGTGGTAATGACTCCTTGTCATTGTTATTAGATCTGGGGTGATCTTGACCCTCTCAAAAAAGGATCTTAAATTTGTGTTTTGAAGGACGAGGCCTACTTGATGCTTTTCCCTCATGGGGAAATGTCTTGATAGCTACATTTGTTCAGCCCTCACAGTGATTGCTCTGTAGTAGAACTCCCTCTTTACTCTGTCTACTCAAATGTGGGTCCAAGCCATGGCTGAAAACATGCATCAGCTCCCACAGAGACAGGATGAGGCCTGGTCTGTGCACTGCCAGCTCTGTTAGGAGAACACATTTCACAAGCTCTGATAAGAGCACATGTACCAGCAAGGATCTCAAGCAAGTTAATCCAAATTACTTTTAAACAGGATTAGTCAAACTGTATTAAAACCCCAAGTAGATGCTCTTTGCTGGAATTAAAGTGGCCTTAATTTGGTATTTTTTTGTTGGTTTTTAAAAATTAATTTTGGAGTGGAATTAAGCTAATTGGAGTTAGGCTGTCTGAGTGACTATATCAGCACAGGAGTTTGGCACTAGCTTAACAAGGCTGCTTTAATTCACCCCTGGAGATGTAGCTGGGGTTTTATGGTTGTCCCTTACAGACTGGTCTTCCTGAAATTGTAGGAAGAGAGAGAACGTGTGATTCTCCATGTAAGGTTAGTGTACTAATGCTTGAGGAAAGTAAAATTCTCCCTGAGTCCAGAGGGTTGGTGGTCTGGGTGCTCCAGCATGCCCAGATGAAGTGATACCGAAGCCCCTCACCAGCATTGTTTGCAGGGCTGGAGGGATTAAAAAGTCATTAAGTAAGGAATTAGATCAAGTTAAGTTGAGGTGAGTATGGGTCCTGCACCGTTCTTGCCATGTCAAGGGGACAGGTAGTCAGGAAGGGCACAGATGTGCTGTAACATTGCATCCTGGGGGTTAGATGAACATGTGGTGGGAGACGAGGAGTAGCACAGCATCACCCCTGCAGCCATCCACAGAGCAGAACATAGTCAGGAAAGCTGGTCAGCAGGCCACACTCCTTGGGATGCAGCCCAGGATGGGGTTGACCTTCTGGGCTGCAGATACACATTGGTGGCTCATGTCCAGCTTCTCATCCACGACTACCCTCAAGTCCTTCTCAGGGCTGCTCTCCAGCCCATCATCTCCTGAAGTGTATGGATAACGGGGGTTGTCCCAACCCAGGTTCAGGACCCTGCACTTGGTTTTGTTGAACCTCCTGAGGTTCCCCTGGGCCCACTTCTCCAGCCTGTCCAGGTCCCTCTGGATGGCATCCCGTCCCTCTGGCATATTAGCCTCATAATTCAGCTTGGTGTCAGAAATTATATGTAATTATATTTAATCAGAAATTATATTTAATGTCATCTGCAGTTACAAATCACACCATTCTATGAAAATAAGGAAAACATAGCTGTCATGGCTTGGTTCCCATGAACTTGGGCTGTCCAATCTCTGGAGCACCTTGTACTTGCCCAGCACCATAGCACACTCAAATAACCCCTGTCATGACTTATGCAATTACAAAAATGAATGAGCTATGGGATGGAGCCATCCCAAATCACAGCTCCTGGGGTCAACTAATTCTCCAGTAACTCATTTTACTTACACTAAAAAACCCCTCTAACACCAGCAAGTCCCCAAGCACAATGTCAGAGGTTGGGACTCTGCCAGTTGCTATAGATAATAAGGTCCAACTGGCACTTGAATAATCCCAGGGCTAGTAATAAATGTTCTTTGGCTCTTCACAAGGGTAAGAAAGTGCAGTAAAGACCCTGGGGACCTTCTCCACACAGCAGACACTTTTCAGGCTGCCCTGAATGAATCTGCTAAGATGGTGCCTGCTGGGGTTGCTCAGAAAGATGACAACACCCAGAGAAAAGATTTGTCTCTCTAAGACCTTAATTTCAGCTTCCTGCTGCTAGGTTTAACTCATAACCCAGGTTGTGTGATCAAAAGGTGAAACATCTTGTTTACACCATGCATCCATCCTGAATTTATAGTCAGCAAGAGAGAGTGATTTCTGTTTGAGGACTGTGGCAGATGTGGATGTTTCCAAGCTTATGCTTTCCACATCATTGGAGCACATCCATGGTGCTCTTCAGCTGAGGATACCAAAGCACCTTGGCTGTATGAGGGAGGTTGGTGACAGCAGTCTTGCAGAGGAAAAAGGGGGATGAAGATGGGGAGAAGAAGCAGTGATGGTGTGCATTTGCTTAGCCATGTGATAACTAGTTTTTTACTGTAATGCTGGCTGTATCCTTCAAAACAAAAATGCCACGTTAATAAATGGTGGGGAAGGGACCGTGCAAATGGAGATAAGGGTTTGGGCAGAGACCCAGCAGGGGCAGATTACTGGCTTCTTATTGAACATAGCATAGTCCAAGATATCCAAAATCTTTCTAGAGACAACATCAACCCATAGCAGGCATCACTGGGTATCTATTAAACTGCACCCTGCCCCAAACAGATTCATTTTGCAACTTCTGGTATATTTTCCCCACTTTTAAGACCCAGGAGAGCACAGCCATGTCATGCAGGCCTTTGAGGGTGTATACACCTATGAGGGTGTATAAAAAAGGACCACAACAGGGTTAAAATACAGGGGAGTGTAGCAGAAATAAATTTCCTGGACCATGGACTGGACACCCCCTTGGGTTTTCAGTGCTTTTTTTCCCCTCCTTCCACTTTTAAAGCCACCCAAACTTATTCCAGTTCCTGCCTAACTCTGTACCTCCCAAACCCCTGAATAAAAAACACCAGCTCCAAGGGGATAACAGAAACCACTCATCAAAGTGGTCCTTGTACAAGGATGGTATCAGCAGAGGGTGCTCCTTGCACACACTACGGAGGCAGGGCTCGGAGTGCCAGACACTCACTCCAGCAAAAATGCAAATTCACGCTGCCTGGATCCCCAGAAAACAGATGTTCATCCCAAATTGTTTCCTTCCTGGGCTTCAGAAATGCTCAGGGATCCTTTAAAGGCAGCATTTAAAGCCAGTTCCTAAAATAAAATAGCAGGCAGCTCTTCCTGCCTCCAAACACCAACGCTTGGCCATGCTGAAGTTGCTGCAGGGATCTGGGAGGATTAGGAGGCACATTTAATCTTCCCAGAATGCCTAATCCTCTGGGGCTAAATAAACTCAATCTACACACAAATACATCCCGGGGTGCTGCGTGCCCACCCTGTCTGTCTTCCCATATTCCACTCCCCTTGTGCCCCTCTTCTGTCTGAGGCTTTGGTGTACAGGAGCATCCAGCCCTGCGTGTTCACACTAAGAACTCAGCTCAGTTCATCATGAGAGCAGTGTATACAGGATGGTGAAAGCAGTATTTGCCTTGCTTCACTTCCACTTTGCTAGGAACAAACTAGCTTGTGCTCTGTGATATGAAATGAAATGCCTTCCATGCAAGGAAGGAAGCATATTTGGGGTTTTTAGGTGGCAAAAAAAAATAATCTAGGAGTCAGGAATATCATAGAAATTGGGTTGGAAGGCAGCTCAAAAATTATCTAGTTCCAACCCCCTGCCATGGGCAGACACTAGATCAGGTTGCCCAAATCCCCATCCAACCTGGCCTTGAACACCTCCAAGGATGGGGCTTCCACAGCCTCTCTGGACACCCTGTTCTATACAATAGGGTGTAAAACCAGAAGTGTCATGGGTAGATGGGACAGGATTGACATGGGCTAACCAGGGAGTTTCCAGCTAAATGAACTGGGAGCAGGGAAGTCTTCACACTGGTGTGGTTCATCTGGGGAACTCCTTGCTGTGGGATGCTGGCATGCTGAGCATTTTCTCACGTTCTTGCAGTGACAAGCAGAAGCAGGTACATCCAGCAAGGGCTGTTAAATCCTTTATTCTTGCTTAGTAAGTCCTTGAGTGAACAAAGTGTGGAAGACTATTTTGGGGAAATAATATTATGTGATTTCCTGATTATAATGCCCTTTTTACTATAATTTTGTTTTCCACTGTCCTTTTGAGAGACATCTCCCAGACCCCTGTCTCCACCAAAGCCTTTACCCAGTGAGCTGCAACCAAAACCAGTAGCCATGCTCCCTCTACTGGTCTTACTGGTCTTCCTGCCAGGTCCTTCCTGCCCGGCAGTGTCGCCTAGGGAAGGAAAGACAGAGAGCGTGGTGTACAGGAGCAGGTGCCTGTGTCCTTACAAAGGGACAGAAGAAGTGTAGGTGGCTTTAGCTGGCAGTTCTGTTTTAGCAGAGAGGTTGGTCTGACATTGCCCAGGTGGCAGCTCACAGGCACAAGTAATTTACAGAATATATACTGCATGTAATTATTACAGCCACATAAATAGCTCATAGTGATTCTAGAGTTTTCTAAGACAACCTTGAGAACAGTTTATTGGGAACCCACTTGGTGTTTCCTATTAAACATCATAAAACATTACCTGTCCCTTCTGGGACAAGTGTTCCTGGGATGTGTTCCCATTTCTCCCCAAAAGACTGTCATGTACCTTCTCAGGGTCTTGATTTGAATATCATCCAAATGCCATTAAATCACAAATTATTCTCTGAGATTAGTGATAAAATAACTCACTGCATGTCCTCAGCATCACTTTGTGCCACATCTTTGACCAAAGAAAATCAATGGTGGTAGGATGCATGCAAAGTAGGCTTACTCTGATGGATAGGACAAGAGGAAACAGTCTGAAGTTGTGCCTGGGAGGGTTTAAATTGAATATTAAGTTCTTCACTGAAAGGGTTGTCAAGCACTGGACCAGGCTGCCCAGGGAAGTGGTGGAGTCCCCATCCCTGGAGGCATTTAAAAGATGTGTAGACATGGTGCTTAGGGACATGGTTTAGTGTTTGGACTTGGCAGTGCTTGGTTAATGGTTGGACTTGATGATCTTAAGGGTCTTTTCCAACCAAAATTATTCAGTGATTCTATGATGATCTTGTAGAGACACAACTTGGAGTTCACCCAGCTGGGACATGGGAAGTTTGGCTAGCATATACCAGCTTCCAGCACAGACCTAAGTGGCTTTACTTGAATTGTCCAAGTCAACACCAGAAGGACATGGACCTGTCAGAGCACATCCAGAGGAGGGCCATAAAAATGATCAAAGGGCTGGAGCACCTCTCTTATGAAGACAGGCTGAGAGAGTTGGGCTGGGTCAGCCTGGAGAAGGCTCCTGGGGGACCTTATAGCAGCCTTCCAATCCCTGAAAGGTGCCTGTAGGAAAGCTGGGGAAGAACTGTTCCCGAGGGCATGGAGCGATAGGATGAGGGGTGATGGTTTTGATGGTTTTAAAATGGAAAAGGGGAGATTTAGGTTGAATATTAGGAAAAAATTCTTCAATATGAGGGAGAAGAGACACTGGCCCAGGTTGCCCAGAGAGGTGGTTGAGGCCCCATCCCTGGAGACATTCAAGGTCAGGCTTGATGGGGCTCTGAGCGACCTGATCTAGTGAAGATGTCCCTGCTCACTGCAGGGATGGGACTAGATGGCCTTTAAAGGTCCCTTCCAACCCAATACATTCTATGATTCTACGATGTGAAAACATAAGAAATGTTTTGGACACCACAACTTTAGAGGCAGATATGTCGAGCTGCATTGTTATAACACAAATATGTATAAGACTCACCCAGAAATGGTGGAAGAGATCCAGACAGAGCTCCTCATCTCATTTTTTGTCCATCTCTGACTTCTGCCCTAAATTAATCTCCTCCTGCATCAGTCTTGCAGCCTATACTCCAGGATCTTGAAAATTTTGTGTGTTTCACTGGGGATGTGTGGTTATTTGCTAACTGACAAGCTGAAGAAAGAGGTCTCGTGTCTTACTGTTGAAGTGCAGAACCACATTTCAAAAGAGCTGTCCCTTACTTCAGGTTGAACAGAAAACCTGATGGGTCACCTTGGGCGTGTCATCTACGGTCTTCTCTCCCACTCATCCTTATCCCAGTCTCTACTCCATGCAGGATGGATTCTCAGCCTGGGCTCTTTATTTTCCTTTGGACTGTTGAGATTTTTGGCTGTTTGGGCTCCCCACTTCATTTTACCCTGGTTTCAGCTCCAGGCTGTCTCTAACCAAGAGGCACAGCTGTCCACATCCCATCTGAGTTCCCTCAACAGGCAATGTTCCAGTAAATGAATTACCTCACAAATTTCCATAGCTTGGTCTACCCTGGAAACTCAGTCTCTTGCAGGGCCCATGAGCTCTTCTGCTGCATTGCTCAGATTTGTACTGACTTGTGATGGCTCTGAGGCAGGAACTCACGCTGGTCCGTGAGTTCATGCCATGCCATGGCAATACCAGATAAAAGAGTAAGGGCAAAGGCCTGCCACATGCATTAAAATAAATCTGGAGATGTCACAGAAATCCCTTTCAGTGGATCAGCAACTCTGTGAGGCGCCCAGTGCCCTTTACCCTTCCAGCCTCTTCCCCAGCAGAAGGGGATGCTGGTTTTGCAGGGTCCTAAAACCTCTTGGATTTTGGTCTTGTGTCTACTGGGTAAATGCTGAGCAACCTAAAGAGCAGGAGTGTCACAATATATATATGGGAAACAGGCAAGGAGAGATTTCTCTAGCTGTTGGAATGCAGTAAAGTTAAATGGATATGTAAAAGCAGATTGTTAAAGGATGTCATTATGAAAATAGTGGTCTATAAATTTGGGGGAGGGGGTGTGTGATGCATTAGTCTGGGAGCTATGAAAATCCTTCAACACTGACCTCTAAGCACTCCTGGCCCCAGACTGTCTTCCAAACACCAAGGATGGAGTTGGTCCCTGATTGTCCTAAGAGCAGATGGGATCGGTGACACTTACCGTGATGGGGAAATAGTCCCTCATGTACTGCCAGATGACACTCTTCTGGAGGCAAGGGATCCGTCTCCCACCTTTTCTGGGCTTTTCCCTGTCTATGAACCACCATGCGGCGTAGAGGGCACTGATCAGCCAAAAACGGGTGAAGAAGAGGGCGATGAAGGCAGCTATGCAGCACGGTGCTAAGAGAAAAGCCAGGTGGTGAGTTGACAGTTGGGTTAGGTGGACTTTGGGAGAAGAAACATTCACTTGAATGGACTCTGTCTGTTTGGACCTGGGATGGAGCCCCAGCCTTCACTGGGCTTGTTTCTGAATTAA
Organism: Hypotaenidia okinawae; assembly: GCA_027925045.1. Classification (NCBI taxonomy): domain Eukaryota; kingdom Metazoa; phylum Chordata; class Aves; order Gruiformes; family Rallidae; genus Hypotaenidia; species Hypotaenidia okinawae. The sequence goes on from BSDF01000001.1 coordinate 214,453,623, forward strand.
TGTATGAGTGTGAAGGCACCTTTGATGTAAAGAGGTGGTTTCTTCTGATCTGCCCTGGGAACCTGAAGAGCGGCCAAGCATCATCCTTCCAGCAACCGCCTATTTCTCCAAAGGCTATCGTGTTCCCCTCTTCTCACAAGGCTGATGGACCCCACTGCATTCAGAGGGCCAGATCTCTATCCCTTTGCTGTCTGGTTTTTCTCTGGAGCCTTCTCCAATAATAATGCCTGTGTTTTACCCCAAAATTCCTGTCAATACTCCCTGATGACACCTGGCATTTGCAGCAGCAGCAGCAAAGTGAGGCACTACACCATGTCTGTACAGTCCCCAATAGCTTTGTCCTGAGCTATCAATTCCCCTTTTTAATTGTCTTGGATTTTAAAATTTTTATCTTCCCATACATAATATTTTACCTTTTATTTAATTTTTTTCCTTATTGATTTTGGACCTTCTCCTCACTCCTCAGGTTCCCTCTCAGCTTTAATCCTATCCTCTAGAGGATTTTCAGTCCTTTCCACTCCACATCATCACAGATCTTATAAGAATGCTCTATTTTGTTCAATAAGAGTTTAATGACTTGGGTTTTCCTGAGTCATTAAAGACTTCTCTGAGTTGCTTCCAGTCAGTACTTGGCTTTGCCCTCTATCTCCCACCTCCCTTGTGCCCTGTGTTTTGACATGGGAACTAAAGAAGAAAAGTCTGTGTGTAAACAAACATGACTTGCTTCATCAGATCCCATCCAAACCCAACACTGTCTGTCTACACAAAGGCTGGGAAGTGCTGATGCCCACCAAGCTGTCGCCTGCTAAAGCAGATGCCCTAAAAACTGCCTGGAAAGAGCTGTGTCATCTCCATCTGTCTCTCAAGAAGCCTTGGTGTTGTCTGAGGAGGGGGAGATTGAGCTAAAAAACCCCCCATTCATCGAAGCTCTTTGTGTTCCCCAAATCATGGGTTACATCATCTGTCATGGGTTATTTGTTTTGTTCTTCTCTGGGTCTTCATCACAGATCCAACACCAGGGGCTGAAGGATATGAGGATGGAGATGCCCTGTTCAGTTTCAGATGCATTCATGCCCTCATCCTCTGAGACCTGGATTTTCATCTTTGGGAGTCACCTGGCTCCTGCCCCCTCCAACTTACCCTTCAAGATCCCCTTATAGCTCCTGTTTGCTTTTACTTAAGGATAAGTAAGTAGGTCTGGTTTGTAGTCTTTTTTGGTGATAAGCCACGCTGATTCCAGAGCTTTGTATGTAAAAACAAATCCCTGCCCCTTTTTAAAACACTGACATGCTGGTACCAATAATTCCTGAGGAAGGGAAAGCAATAATCTAGCAGGATCCCAAATCTCCTGGAATGAGATCTTATATCCACATCTAGGTAGAGTCAATGAAGCAGGCACCTGGATAGTCACTAACACAGTGCATGGGGAAACACTGCAGCTCTCTGCAGGGCAACAGGCCAAACCTGCAATGCATCCTCCAGGTCTGAACAAACCCCTGCTCCTTCCTGGCACCCCTCCTTTCAAATGTGCCATAGTTTTGCATGGCTGGGGTCTGGTGGAGGAGGAGACTGCAGGGGGGCCTGCTGCAAGGAGCAGCCAGAAGCTCTCTGCATGCCCCACAGAGCAAACACCAGCCGGCTCCTGGCCGGAGTCGCTGCTGACCAAGGCTGAGCCCATCAGTGATGGTCACAGCACCTCTGAGAAGGACATTTAGGAGGAAAAAAACCCAAAAGCAGGCACTTTTTGCCCCCAGAGAAGGGAGTGACAAGACCCACGTGGGAGCAGGTTTGCTGGGGGGCTTGTGACCCTGTGGGGGACCAGGCTGGAGCAGTCTGGGCCTGAGAGACTGAGAGACACTCTGTGATTGATGACTGCAGCCATAGCAGGGACCCACGCTGGGGCAGCTGGGGCAGAGCTGAAGCCCCGTGGGAAAGGACTTGCGTTGGAGAAGTTCCTGGAGGACTGTCTGCTGTGTGTGGGACCCCACGGTGCAGCAGGGGAGGGGGTGAGGAATGCCCCCTGCCCCAGCTAAGAAGGAAAACATCTCGTGAGGAACTGACCCAAACCCCCATTCCCCCAGTCCCTGGCCCTCCCCGTGCCACACTGGGGGGAAGAAGGGAGCAAAATCCTGACTAAAGCTCAGTCTGCTGAGCAGGGAGGGGTGGGGGGAGGTGCTTTAAAATCTGGTCACACTTCTCATCACCTGACTCTGGTGTCACTGGGGGTGCAGGGTGGTGTCATAAATTAGAGAGTTTTCTTTCCTTATTCTGTGTTGAATCAGTTTTGTCCATGAGGATGACTGTGGAATGATCTCTCCCTGCCCTTATCTCCACTCCTGAGCCTCTCAATATCTATTTTCTCTCTTGTCCAGCTGAGAAGGGGAGTGATAGAGTGACTTTGGTGGGCATTTGGCCTCCAGCCAGGGTCAAACCACCACAAAATGCCACAGACATGTCTTGAAGAGCTCTTGAGGAAAACAGTACACAGGATGAAATGAAGCTCCAGGGTCCACACGACACATAAACACTACCTGAGGAACAATGCAGAGGTTGCAATTTTACTGCACCTAGGAGCCAGGTCATCAGGTGTGCTGCAAAACTCTGCAATGCCTAATGCTCTTTATCATACCGTGCAAAGCTCAAAGTACATTCTGCAAAACAAAGGAGTTGTTCTTGTCCAAATCCGTGCACTTATCATCCAAGTCAGGCTTTATCTTGCAATTATATAATTATTAATTCCTCCCTCTATTCATTTGCAGTTCAACTTTTGTCTTCGCAGGGCAGAATTTGCACACAGTGACCTTGACTCAATCTTAATTCTTTTTTTTTTTTTTTTTAATTGTAAAATCTTGAAGTGTTCTAATTGCTGTGGGAATGGAGCTCATTGTATTTGTGGGCTTTATTTGGGCAAGAAAGGGGCATTGTGTCCTGCTGCCTGGTTTGTTAGGGGCAGTCATCATAGCTGCTTCAATCAAGGGGGATTGCTGTCCCCCTTTCAACTTTCTTGGAGATGTCTTTGTGTCATGTCCTTAGGCTCTTTAATGCAAACATTGCAGAAGCAGTGCAATCCCATCAGTCAGACACCAAGACTTTCTGGACCACCAGTGGCAAGATGTTTGCCACAGGACTTCATTGCTGCTTCCTGAAAGCCATGTCAGGTCTCCAGGCTGGGCCTACTCAGCTGCACCAGCCAGGATGTCATGCTCTTCAGCCTGGCTCCAGGGACCCCCTCACCGGTACTGATCTGGCTTCTTTTAGAATAGTGACTCTTCATATTTTAGTGTATCCTTCTCCAAGCCACTGAAAAATAATGTCCCACCCAAGAAAGGGCCAAATTGTGTATCCACTTGAGCTAAGGGCTGTGCACCAGGAGCAGAGATCTATTTCTATTCCTGAAAATCCCAGTTCTTTCCTGACTCCACGCTGGAGGGCATTGGGTCATCTTCCAGGGGCAGAGCAGCAAGGACAGCCTAAAGCCATCTCTTTGCCCCTTCTGCTTCTTTTCTGCAGGACAGGGCAGAAGAGATAGGTGCCAAACAGGAATATTTGCCTGTTGGTTGGCTGTTCCCCATAATCCTTGCTTTCTTCCCTTGAGGGGAATCCCAGGAGGAAAATGAGGAATGTCGAAAGTCTTTTGCCTGTCTTTCCCTGGACTGGGGACCATTTCAGAGCTGCCCAGATGAGAGCCATATTTCCCTCAGCATCTGCTTTCTTACAAACAACTGTCATTTTCTGGGCTACCAGCCAGGCAAACACTTTAAGGGATATCACAAACATGGCATTTGGCTCTAGGCCAGGGAACCTCAGCAGATATATCCCTTTCGGGGCTGAGCTCCAGCCTATTTACAAGCCACTGTGCCCACAGAGCAACCCACGAAGGGCTGTCAGGTCTCAGAAATGCTTCTGAAAGAGATGGCAATCTGCATCATGATGAGGATGGGGGAACATCTGCAAGTCCCCAGTTCATGAGAAAACCATCTTTGATCCCCATCAGCTTCCAGAGCTCTGCAAAGCCATACAACCTCTTCAGCTCAGAGTCAGAGACTGGTTTGGGTTGGAAGGCACCTTAAAGACCATCAAGTTCCCAATCCCAGTACTCTCAGGAGGAACAGAGGGTTTGAGGGTATGGTTGGAAACAGATGTGATACTCATCTCTTCCCTATGAATGTCTGGATTCTTGCAAGGTAGCACATCTGCACATGATAAATTAAACCAGCCTAAGACCTTATGCAGAGCCCTTTCATGGGCTGCAAGAGGAGGTCTAAGGGCATCATGCATGTCTTTGCAATCACATCTGTTCAGTTATCTCCTCTCCAGGTGACAGGAGATGGGACAGTGGCAATGGGCTCAAGCTGTGCCAGGGCATGGTCAGATCAGATGTGAGGGAAAAGTTCTTCCCTGGCAGAGTTGTGGGGCTGTGGAACAGGCTGCCCAGGGAGGGGGCTGAGTCACCTTCCCTGGATGTGTTTAAAAAAGGGTAGATGAGGTACTTAGGGATCTGGTTCAGCACAGGACAGGAACGGTTGGACTTGATGATCTTAAATGTCTTTTCCAACCTTGTGATTCTGTGATCTGAGAATGGCCAGGGCTCCCTAGGCTGGGCTGAGAGTACCTACCTATCTACTCTGCCTCTTCAAACTAAAATCAAAACCAAAGCACCCTTTACAAGAAGGAAAGCTCCGTACACACCCTGGCTTACATTTCCTGTTTGAGGCAAATGCTGGGAGGTTTGTCTCTGCTGAGGTATGGCTCTGGGTGAATCAGTCCTGGACTTTAGGGCCACCAAGATGATGAAGGGAGTGGAACCCCTTCCTTATGAGGAGAGGCTGAGGGAGCTGGGCCTCTTTAGCCTGGAGGAGAGGAGACTGAGGGGTGACCTTATTAATGTCTATCAATATGTAAAGGGTGAGAGTCAGGAGGCTGGAGCCAGGCTCTTCTCAGGGGTGGCAGCGACAGGACAAGGGGCAGTGGGTGCAGCTGGAGCAGAGGGAGCTCCATGGGAATGTCAGGAGGAACTTTGTCCCTGTGAGGGTGACAGAGCCCTGGGCCAGGCTGCCCAGAGAGGTTGGGGAGTCTCCTTCTCTGGAGACATTCAAACCCCATGATCCTGGATGTGTTCCTGTGTGATTTAGTCTGGGTGATCCTGTTCTGGCAGGGGGTTGGACTAGATGATCTTTTGAGATCCCTTCCAACTCCTAATGCTCTGTGATTCTGTGATTCAGGGCCAACAAGATCTGCACCCCGCAGTTAACCAAGGTTACTCCTGGAGCAGTTCTTTATAATCCAGGACCCAGCACCACAAATCTCTGTGGCCATACAGGAGACATCAAAGAGAAGACACATCCATGTGGATGTGACGTCTTGCTTCAATCCCCTCACAAGCTAAATGATTTCCTGGGCTGGACACTCTCAAGAAAGCTCAAAGCAAAAAGGAAGTGTTTGTTGGTGGTTATCTTGTGTTAAAGTAGCTTTGTTGTGAGCTGCAAGTCCCTTCCTGGATGAAAACTTGGGCTTGTCACAGACAACACACAGGTTCATGCTATGGGCTCCAAGTGAGACATGGATTAGAAGCCCATGGAGGGATTTTCTGCTCAAGTCAAAACAGGGACCATGCCACATCAAGTGCTGCTGGGCTGCAAACCCAGAATTTGCTCATTCAGCCCAAAAGGAAAATCAGCAAGGCTTGGAAAGAGACTTTTTGCATCACAGCTGCCCTGTTGTGAGTCAGATTCATACCAGAGCTGTCAGGAGGGTTTTCAAGATGCACATTGCTGAGATCCCCAGTGCCAGCCGAGGGTCCCTGGCAATGACAGCCCGCACAGATCCTGTCCCTCTCTGCACAGCCAAGCCTGGCCAAGCTGTCCCAGGCTGTGGACTACACTCCACTGTCAAGGGGACCAGATTCCAGCTGGCACCACGTGCCCTTTGAGCCAACCCTGCTGATTGAAAGGGTTCAAAGGCTGGGTGTTGTATGCTGGATCTGCAGTCATAGAACTCCTGCCCCTGCATGGGGTTGGTTTGCATGACCCTATGCTAATGCTTCTGCACGGTGTGTGTGGATGCATGTCTGTGCCCAAGTCCATGGAGACTGGGAATCAGAGAAGCAGTGGGAAGAGGTGCAGCAGGTTTGGGTACTGTCTTGCTGATTTCAGTGCCCTGCAGAAGCCTGGCTCCACTGCATTAGGCTCTGGTCAGTACTGGGATCCTGCAATGGAGAGCCAACATGGTCCCCACTCCATGCCCTGCATCCCATCCTTGCACAGTGCTCTCTCCTTCCAGCAGCTGTCAGCATCCTAAGCAAATGGCATCTTCGCTCTCAGTGCTTTTGCCAGGAGCATCCTCAAGAAAACCAGCAGTGTGGATAGTGCCTGTCCCTTGAGAGAGATGCTGCAGCAGAGCTCCCTGCCAGCACTGGGGTCGAGCTGCTGCACTCATCCAGCACCTCGTGGATTATGAATGAGCCCTTTGCCCCATGATCAGCTTCTCAGGAGATGCATTTGCACAACCATAGCAACTGCTGCCTGCAACCAGTGCTGCTGAGCGAGCAGCAGCTGCTGGGATCTCCAGCCAAAGGGCTGTGCAAATGTCTGGCAGCAGCTGACCGGCTGTTTTTGAGAGCCCTTTTGTGGCAGCAGAAGCACAAGCCTGTCTCAGAGAGAAAAGACCAGTCAGGGGTGAAATCCTGCCTGCAGAAGGTCTGGTTTCTGTGCCCAAGGGTTATAACTGAGTGTGGTATCTGGCAGCTCATAGGATGGAATTAAAGGCACCCCTTAGTATCCAGCTTTTGCAGTTGTTAAATTGGGAAGTTTGGGGTGGAAAGCTCCAGGCTTAAAGAAACTTTATAAAATGAATCAAACCAAAGAGGATCATTCCACAAGGTTTGGTTATCACCTTTCCAATGCCTCTCAGAGTATTTCTTAACTCCTTTGTGTTTCAGAATGTATCACATCAGCTTGAACCTGATACCAAGGGCAAAACCTGCAGTGGAAGGTGTTTTGCTGGAAAACACAGTTAAAGTTCCTTCCTTAAGTCACAGCTTCATCCATGCTAGGCCTGGGGATGTGCTGTGGGATTATGCCCAGGCCTGGAGGTTGGTGGCCCTGCGAGTGACAAGGAGGTTGGAACTCTGTGATCCTTGGGGTCCCTTCCAACGCAGACCATTCTATGATTCTATGATTCTGTGTGTTGGTATATCCCTTTTAATAATCACAGCCCCATCCCAACCAGGCATCATGGAAGGGAATCCAGGTTCAGGGGCAGAGAGAGAGCTACAGAGCACCCCAAAATATCCCTGTCTGGCCGGCTGAGCCCATGTCTGCATGGATCTTCCCAGCTCTGCTCCCACCTGCACTGCTGACAACACCCATGTCTCCTCCTGCAAGGTAGTCTCTGGTGTGCAGGGGAAGGCTGATCACAGCTGGGATCTTTTCTGCACTAGAAGTACCCCAGGGCTTATAACGTGAGTGCAGGGTGCCCTAAGCTCTGCCACACTGGGATTTCCTCTCCATCTGGGGGGAGACGTCCTCCAGCTTGTCCCAGAGCAGCCCAAGGGTCCACACTGGTTACACCTCTCCAGAGCAACTCAGCGGAGCCCATTTGCTCACCCAGCAAATGAACAGCATTGTCCACATTGCTAATTCTCCTCCAATACAGGGCATCCTCACCCATCCTGTCTACCAGCAATGGTCCCTGGCCTCTGATACTGTCCAAACCGTGACAACATGCCGTTGGGAAGATTGTTACTTAGCACAGGGTCAAACCTTTGCCAAGAAGCATGCAAACAACTACACCATCTGAACCAGTATGGCCCAGTGCTCCAGTCTGTCAGATACTGGTGCAGAGGTGGCCATTCAGCCCCAGGTTTGTAGCAGAGTTTGGACAGAGCCATATCAGACACTTGAAGAAGCTGTGAAGCATAACCCATCCTTTCTTTGCAGGTATTGTTTTGGAAATTCTTGTGTGCCAGGACCCACATATACACAAAGATCTGCTGCCTTTGCTTATTGGGGCTAGTCCACAACGTCCTGCCACAATAAAGCAGAAGCTTTACACAGATCCCATCTCAGATTGAGAACTGGCATGGCAGTGGAAACTCTGGCATGTTATTTTCCAGCTTGGCTCTTGATGAGCTGTAAGTCAGCCCAGTTTGCACCCTCTGATATCCTGCCTCTGGCTCTCCCACCTCTTTCTTTACCTGTTCATCCTCTCCTCTCCTCTCCTCTCCTCTCCTCTCCTCTCCTCTCCTCTCCTCTCCTCTCCTCTCCTCTCCTCTCCTCTCCTCTCCTCTCCTCCCCTCTCCTCTCCTGTTGTACCCCATCTCATCCCAAACCATTCGTGCTTCATTCCCATCAGCACTCAATACCCTCCAGGGTCCCAACTATCAGGGGGTCTCAGTTCTTTAATGTGCCTCTTCCCCAGTCTGCTGGGTTTTTCTGGAAAAAAATTCTCTTTTTGGGGTGTGCAGGGGCACCTATATAAAGTGAAATGCCTGTTCCCAGGGTTGCAATGCCATTGCCCATGCTCTTCCCATTGTACCATCCCTCCCCCAGGCCCAGGTAAGCCATTTCTCAGAGCTAATGCAGAACCTTAGACCAGGAAAACACTACACCTAAGGAGCAGGAGAGATTGAAAAAGGGTTTAGCAGGCATGCCCAAGCACAGACACGCAGGCAAGCACTTCCCAAGGGTCACTGTGCTCAGATGAGGTGGTGTTGAGAAGAAAAAACAGCAAACACCAAAAAAAAAGGGGAAAAAAACCCCAAAGCACTACAAAACTGCTTTAGTGAGACAGAGCCTCCCACACTGCTCTTCATACAGCAAGACAGAGACATGGGAATGTCTCTTCTACTCATTGCTTGTTCTAACCCAGTCTGGGATTCACTGTAGGCTCCCAGGAGAAACCTTTAATGCCGCTTGTCAGGGGTCCCAGGTCTTCCCTGGGGTCAAGGAGAGAAGGAATTGGGACAAAAGGTGCTCTGGTTTCTCAGAGAAGGTAAAGGAGATGTGTCTTACCAAGACCTAGGAAGCTGAAGACCCATTGAACCACTGATGCTGTCTGAAGCCTTCTCTGCAGGGGCACACAGAGGGGAGCAAACTCAACCTTCATCTTGGGCTCTGCACACACGTCTGGAAAGGAGAAGGAAGCTCCACAAGTGGCAGATGCAAAGTGCAAAGTCGCACGTCAATATTTACCCAGCCTTACAGTATGGAAGGTTGTGCAACGTACAGTGGCCGTGGTGACTACCTGCAGCCACCCTCCCATGTAGGGAGGAGAGGGACACTGCCAGGAGTTGTGGGTGACTTTATGACTCACCACGTGGTTAGACATTGAGAATGTCATGCTTTTAGCACCAAAACCTGGGAAGTTCTGCCTTCAAGTGCCTGTCTCTTCCCCATTTTGCAATGTTGGGATGTTGACAGAGAAGCTGAGGCATTTGTGTGTGATGGTGGTGGGGGTATATAAGGGAACATAAGAAATCACATTTATAATAACTAACACATAAATAAGAGTAAATTCAATTACTAACTACTGCAAGATGCTTGGGGGGCAAGCTGATAAGGGGAACAAAACAAATGAGAGCAAGGTTGTGACTCCTGACCCAAGCATCCCAAGGAATGTAGCACCTGTGACTGATAAGGAGGAAGCACCCTAAGGAAGGTGGCGCCTGTGACTGATAAGGAGGAAACATCCCAGGGGTAATCCTGCCCACCTGGAAGGATCACAACTATGAGTGTGCCAGGGGAGAAGGTGAAAGGTCCAACCTGATGAAGACTCTGAGCCTTCATCCTGAGACCCCTGATGACCACCACAAGGAGTTTTTGGAGATGACTTCATGGGATGTTTGGGGTGCATGTCTGTGGTGGAGCAATCCCCCATGCATCTACCTGTAATAAACATACCTACTGTGCAACCTTCTGGGATGAAGAGTCTATTTCCTCAAGCCATGTGTGGGAGACAGGCTTTATTTCCCCCATTCTGCTGCAAACCACCCTGGGCATGGGAGGAAGGGACAAGCAGGGGCAGGTCACTTGTGTGTGCAAGTGATGTGGGGTGGATGGGTTTCAGTGTTGGCCACTGAAACAGTTGGGAAGGGAAGGGAAGGGAAGGGAAGGGAAGGGAAGGGAAGGGAAGGGAAGGGAAGGGAAGGGAAGGGAAGGGAAGGGAAGGGAAGGGAAGGGAAGGGAAGGGAAGGGAAGGGAAGGGAAGGGAAGGGAAGGGAAGGGAAGGGAAGGGAAGGGAAGGGAAGGGAAGGGAAGGGAAGGGAAGGGAAGGGAAGGGGGGAAGGGAAAGGGAGGGAGGGAGGGAGGGAGGGAGGGAGGAAGGAAGGAAGGAAGGAAGGAAGGAAGGAAGGAAGGAAGGAAGGAAGGAAGGAAGGAAGGAAGGAAGGAAGGAAGGAAGGAAGGAAGGAAGGAAGGAAGGAAGGAAGGAAGGGGCACACTAGTGTCCATCTGCATCCTTGCAGGTGCTTGTGTTGTTGTACAAGAGGGGGAATACTACCTCCCCTTTGCATTTCACCCTCCAAGCAGGTGCATGGCCTGTGTTTCTGCTTCCTCAGGTGCAAGGAGATGCAATTGGATAGAAAAAACAAACAAACAAATCAGAAATTTGGGGAAAAAATCCCCAGGGAGCTGTCGAGCTGCTCAGGTAAACAAAGAAATCATCTCATGAGAGGCCTGAGGAAACCCAGGGTCTCCTTGTAACCAGGATACAGAATAAACCCTCTACTAGACTGAACTGAACAAGAAGCCGATCCGCTGCTAGAGCACCCGGCGCAGACAAAGGCGTCGCTGGCTTGTCTTGAGGGGCATTTCAAATCCCCCCAGCTCACTGCAGCCAAGAACTACAGCACAAAACTAAAAACAAACCCTGGGCAAAAGCAAATCTGAGGTGTTAGCAGGAAAATAATCCCTCCTCTTTGTCAGGCCCTTGTGTCTCTGGAACATGGAGTCTAACAGAGGGTAATTCCTCACGGCCCTGAGGAATTACCCTCTGTTAGGCTCCATGTTCCAGAGACACAAGAAACAGCACAGCTCTGGTGAAACCCCAAGGGCCCCTTTCCTAAAGACACTGGTTGCTTTAATTGAGCTGAAACTGGCTTAGATCTGCTTGCATCTCTCTCCATCCCTTTGTCTTCTGCTGCAAATGCTGGGACCCTGCCTGCTTTGAGAAAGCAAACGAAGCTTTTAACTCTTTCAGCTCTGTTGCCTGGAGATGAGATGTTTCCTGGCTGTTTCCTGGTGAGAAACCATCATCAGTTTCCAAAATGCTGTGTGGAGATCTTCAGGTCCAGGGCCCCTGGTCTTCCCAGTCTGTGCAACTCCCAGGAAGGTGCATGGTGGGACCAAGGAGGAAAAAGTCCTTTGCAGGGACATCCCTGGTCCAGAGATGATGTTTCAAGGTGGTGTCCATCCTGCAGTCTTGTCCTCGTTGGAACCCAGCCATGCCAGGGAGGTCCTTTTATTTTTGCTAGTGCAAGGGGTCACACCTGAGCCCTGGGGATACCCAGACCTGTGGGAAGCATTTTCTGCAGGTGCATTGCTGGTTCCTCAAGCAGTTCTACTGCAAAGCTCTTCACTTGTAGCTTATTATCACAAGGAAAGACCCGTGTTCTGGATGTACAAAGAGCCAGCTCCTTAGAAGAGGTGACCAAGGAACAAAGCAGGGCTCAGTTGGATATTAAATGTGTGTGTCTTTGCTGTGGATATCTAATTTGCTTTTTGTCTTCCTACTTTCTTAAATCAGGAGAGAAAAACACCTTCCTATGGAGAGCTTTGAAATCTTCTGCTTAAGTTAGAGAGGGATCAAATATTTCCAGACAGTCAAGAGGAGCAGGGAGAGGTGCACCTCCTTGCTGTGTGTAGATAAAATTAAACCTGTGGTCTGTTTTATGAAGAGCAGACCTGTGTCTCTGAAGTACTTAGCTAGCTAAGCAGTAGGTGACATGGCCAAACACCGAGCCCTGCTCTCTACAGCCTAATTCCTGACACTTAGACCAGGCTGATGCACATAGTGGTCTTGGTTACCAACAGACTGTTGAACAGAGGTAAAACTGAGTGCTGCCAAATATTCTGAAGCCATTCAGGCTCTAGAGATCTTGCCCAGCTCCTAGATGATCCTTCCCCATCCTGGAAACCATTTGGGGCCCCTCTAATACTTTGGAAATGAAGAAAAAAGCAATCACAGTCAACACACTTTTTTTCCTTTGTGGATCTTCCAGGCTTGGGACAGGACTTGTTTTCACCCACAGTAAGGCCAGGGCAGTGGTTGCTCTCCCTTTCTGGGCACTGGATCCTCAGTATCAGGCAGAACATGATAGATGGGTCCAGTGGAACCACCAAGGTGGTCAGGAATGGAGCTTGGGCTGAGGAGAAGCTGAAAGCTGGGTCTGTGTGGTGGGAGTAATGGCAAATGGTTTATACAGCTCTCTGCACCTCCTGGCTGAGATGATGGAGATAAGACAGAGGTAAGATCTCCTCAGAGGTACCCAGTGATGGCACAAGAGATGGCAGCCCAAGCTGGAACAAAATAAATTCTTTTCAGGTTCAAGGAATCCTGGTTTTCCCTGTAAGGGTGATTAAACCCTGGAAGAGGAGCCTGAGGGCAGGGAGGAATCTCCATCCTTGGAAACAGTCAAACCTCACCTGGTCATGACCATGGGCAACCTGATCCTGTTGGCTTTGCTCTGTTGAGGGTTGGATCACAGACACAGGAAACTCCTCCAAACCAAACTCTATCATCTCCCCTGGCTTTCAGCATCTAAATATTGGATACTACACATCCCAGGATCCCAGCAGAGTCACAGCAGGGGACACAAACCTTCACAGTGAATTTGTCTAACTTGCTTTAGCTGTCTAACTCGGAATGAAGCAAACTGCTCTCTGCAATTCTTGGGAACTCTCCAAGGAAGACTTGATCCTTGCAGCAGGGATTGAGGGGCAGGAGTTTGAAACACCTGTTATGGACCAACTTAGCACCTCAGACTATATCCAAGGCTTAGACAATCCCTATTTTCTGCAGGGAGCCATCTCTGGAAGTCTCACCTTGCTCTCTGCCAGTCACATTGTCCTGATCAGCTCCTTTCCTCTTGCATTCTCATTTTGTCACTGTCTAAATTCTGGAAAGGGGATTGCAGACATGAGTGACAGTTGAAAAAGGCACATCCATCAGCTCTGACTCTGCTTTGCAGATAGGTTCCAGGCTCACTGTGGCCAACCCCATCCTTACTAAAGGGTTTTGCTACCACTGGAGCATCTTTCACATCTCTTAATAGTCATGTGGTCATCTTTGAGGAATGGAAGAAAATAAAACCAAAGACAAAAAACAACCTCAGAATCACAAATTGGTTTGAGTTGGAAGAGACCTCAAAACCCATCAAGTTCCCACCCTGGCCAGGGACTCCCCCATCAGCCCAGGGTGCCCCAAGCCCCATCCAGCCTGGCCTTGAACCCTGCCAGGGAGCCAGGGGCAGCTACAGCTTCTCTGGGCACCCTGTGCCAGGGCTTCCCCCCTCCCCAGGAAGGATTTCTGCCTCCCAGCTCCTCTCCAGCTGCCCTCCTGCAGCTGAAGGCCATTCCCCTGGGCCTGGCCCTCATTGCCCTTGCAACAGGCTTAAAAACCATCAGATCAAACTAGGAAAAAGGACTTTAGAGTGGCTTAACGTGAGTCTAGTCTGGAAATGGAGAGGTGAAGAGTCATCCTTCTCTGTCTGTGGAGGACCATCACACCTTCCTTCTAGAAGAGACATGTTTTAGCCTTGCATCACATCTGTACTTGTAGTATAACAATTCCCACTTTTCCTGTTCTGGGGGAAGTGATTATATGGGATGGGAAGAATTTTTACTGAGAAACCAGAAGATACAGATTTATTCCAAGTGTTTCTGTGTAACTTTCAGAAGCCATTCAACCTTTCCCTGTCTGGATATGGGTGATGGTTTTCTTTGAGAGCATTGATAACAGTGGAGAAAACTTCTTTGGCCCTTAGAAGAACCTCTCCATGGTAGGATGTACCCATCAAAAGTGCCATCTAATTTCTCCTACATCCATGTGTTTTTCTAGTCACTCTTCCTTCTGCTGCTCTCTTTGCTGACTTGTGTTTTGCCTGTGAGAGGGCCAGGATGGATGTTCTCCTTGGGACCATCAGAAAGAGATCATCACTGAGCTGTGACTTCAGGAAGAGACTTCTGGGACTACCCAGTACTGACTGCAAGTAATTCATAGATGCCCCATATTAGTTCTTTCTAAGAAATGTTGCTGCTTTTTAATTCATCCTTATCACCTAATTCTCACTTCCATGGTGTTTAAACCTCATCTTTCCCTATTTTTTCTAAGTTTCTCACCATTTCTCCCCTTTTCCTAGCATGCTCAGGCATCCACACACACTTGGCCCATGATATATATCCCTCCAACTACGTTCTCCTTGCCTTTTTCCTTCTAAGATATTTATAGTCATTTATCCGATCTCCTGTGACTTGCGTTTAGTCTGGGAAACTTAAACTCCTTTAATCCCTCAATAGGTCGTCCTCCATAATCCCTTTATCATCTGCTGCGACTCACTTGATCAATGTCCATATCTGAGTGTGAAGAGGAACCCATAAAGCCATGTGTCACAAAGTCACCCAGCTTTGGAGGTCATCGTGCTGGGTCTTGCCCATGAGACTGCATGAGTGGGGCAGATTGCTCATGGAGTCCTGGCTGTGCTCCAGGATCAGGGCTGGGAAAGCTTTGGGCTTGTTCAGCCTGGAGAAGAAAAGGCTGCAGGGGGACCTCATTGCAGCCTTCCAGTCCCTGAAGGGAGCAGAGAAACAGGAGTGGAATCAACTTTTTCAAAGGGTAGATAATGGCAGGACAAGGGGAATGGATTAAAGCTAAAGGAGGGAAGGTTTAAGTTGGATATTAGGGGGAAGTTTTTTACAGAGAGAGAGTGGTGAGGGGCTGGAACAGGCTGCCCAGAGAGGGGGTGGGTGCCCCATCCCTGGGGGTGTTCAAGGCCAGGTTGGCTGGGGCCCTGGGCAACCTTGTGTAGCTCCAGGCCTGGAGGTTGGTGGCCCTGCCTGTGGCAGGGGGTTGGAACAGTGTGATCCTTGGGGTCCCTTCCAACCCATGCCATTCTATGAAAGCCTAATGTGGAGGACCTGAAGGGACACATTCCAGGGGCAATGCAGTGGCACATGCAGGAGGCCAGGACACTGACACAGCTGTCCTGCTCTGCCCTGCCAGGAGGATCATAGAATCATAGAATGGTTTGGGTTGGAAGGGACCTAAGAGATCGTCTCATTTCATCCCCCTGGAAGGGCAAGGACACCTCCCACTAAAACAGGTTGCTCAAAGCTCCATCTTACCTGGCCTTGAACACTTCCAGGGACGGGGCATCCACAACTTCCCTGGGCAACCTGTGCCAGTGCCTCATCACCCTCACAGTGAAAAATTTCTTCCTTATATCTAGTCTAAACCTGACGTCTTCCAGTTTATAGCCATTACCCCTTGTCCTATCATTACATGCCCTTCTAAAAAGTCCCTCCCCAACTTTCCTATAAACCAACCCCCTTCAAGTACTGAAATGCTGCTGTAAGGTCCCACCAGTGCCTTCTCTTTTCCAGGCTGAGTAACCCAAACTCTCCCAGCCTGTCCTCTCAGATCATCTTCACAGCCCTCCTCTGGACTTGCTCCAACAGTCCCATGTCCTTCTTATGTTGGGGACCCCAGAGCTGGACACAGCACTCCAGGTAGGGTCTCACAAGAGCAGAGGGGCAGAATCCCCTCCCTGCACCTGCTGGCCACACAGCCCAGGACATGGTTGGCCTTCTGGGCTGCAAAAGCACACTGCCATCTAATGCTGAGTTCCTCTGAGTCCCAATCCTTCCTCTGACTCATCAGTTCACCGCTTACTGTGTACTTTCCCTACAAGGTCCTCCTTGCTGGAGGTTTTCCCATCACACCAAACTTACCAGATACCATAGCACCCAGCTCGATGTTTGTCCATCCTCACCTCTGGGTAAGAGCATGCCTGTGAGAGAAGCCCACTTCTGTCTTTTTTAATGCAAATTCACTCCAAATCCAGTCTTTCAGATTTTTACTCCCCCTTCTACCTGTTGCAAAATCACTTCTGAAACCTGGCTGTGTCACACCAGTGATTTTCCACACAGAATTTCACGTCCTTTAGAGCACTTGAATTATCAGTTGAATCGGTCTTTCCACACACTCCAGTTATTCTCCTTATGCAGCACTCTCATATGGATTTTCTTTGGCTCCTGTCCCATTTGGCCTTCAAGCACCCTCACAACATATATGAATCATAAACAAAGCTGACAAGGAAAACAAGAACACCCCAGGCAGATCCTCACTCCCAGCAGTCGTGTGTGATTACAGAATGATTTAAGATGTGAGAAGCCACTAAAAATCCTCTGTAAGTTGCCACCCACAGTGTTATGATGTTCCCTTGTCTTTGGTGACACATGCTGAGGGACAGGAGCAGTGCCTGGGATGACCCTGCCATGTCAGGGACATGAAGGTAGCAGAGCTGCTGAAGATAAATATAGGTAAATAGGGTTTTCTTAAATCTAATAGTAGTAGTGTGGAGTTAAACACCCTTCACCAGGGGGTCTTGAGGTGTGGTCCAGGTCTAGCTTTGGAGCCAGAGTCTCACCTACCTTGAGCCCATGAAGTTGATGCCCAAAGTACCTCTATAACAAAGGAGAAAGGCTCCTAGGAAGATGTGGGCCTTACACCAGCCCTACCTTGTTATGGTTTTATTTTTGTTCATTTTCACTTCATTGCAGCTCCAATCAGTGATCTCCTGTGGATGAGCTGCCACCCCCTTCCTCTGATACTTGTGGGGAGGTCAGTGATGAGCCAGGAGCCAGGTACCTCCCTCTGAGGTGGCTACCTCTGCATAGGGCTTTTTCTTCCCCTCCTCTAGGGTCTTGCACCGACTTGTGCTGCACTGTTCCTGCCGTGCCAGAGCATCACTTCCTGCAACGACTGTAGGAAATGTGTGTGGGGGGGAAGGGGGAGTGTCTACAGGCAGCACATGATGGGATGTCAGCAGGGGATCTGAGAAAACAAGCTGATCCCTCTTCAGTGCCAGGCCCAGCAGAGTAAAACATGAATCTGAGCAAACTCCTATATCAGCAGCGTTCACCAGCAGTGTCTAGCTGGTGGGTGCACTCTCCCTGCTATCATGAAGCACAGGACAGACTATCAAACCTGCCCCAGGATGGTCTGCAGTAGCTTAAGTTTGATTGAAACGCCTCCTGGCTTCATCTGAGGATGCCAGGAGAAGCAGCTCCCTCCTGCAGCTGAAGGCCATTCCCCTGGGCCTGGCCCTCCCTGCCCTTGGCACCAGCCCCTCTCCAGCTCTCCTGGAGCCCCTCAAAGGGGCTTGGAGCTCTCACCAGAAGCAGCCTTCTCTTCTCCAGACTGAGCCAGCCCAGCTCTCCCAGCCTGGCTCCAGACCAGAGGGGCTCGAGCCCTCCCATCATCTCCATAGCTTCCTTGGGACTCGCTCCCACAGTTCTGTGTCCTTGTCCTGGGGACCCCTGAGCTGGAGGCAGCGCTGCAGGGGGTATCTATCCCAGCTGAGGGGCAGAATCCCCCTTTCCCAGCCCTGACAGTCCCGCTGCTGGGGATGCAGCCCAGGACATGGGGGCTTCCTGGGCTGCCAGCACACAGTGCCAGATGATGTTGAACTTCTCATTCAACATCACTCCCAAGTCCTTCTCAGGGCTGCTCTCCATCCATTCTCCACCCAGCCTGTAGTTATTTAGTTATTCTTGGAATTGCCCTGATTCATGTGCAGCACCTTGCCCTTGGCCTTGTTGAACTTCATGTGCTTCACACAGCCCCACCTCTCCAGCCTGTCCAAATCCCTCTGGATGAAATCCCTTCCTTCTAGCAAGTCAACTGCACCACCCAGCTTGGTGTCATTGGCAAACTTGCTGAGGGTGCATCAATCCCACTGTCCATGTCACCAGCAAAGATGATAAAGAGCATCGGTCCCAGTACTGACCCTGAAGGAACACCAGTTTTCACTGGTCTCCACTTGGATGTGGAGCCATTGAGCACAACTCTTTGAGTGAGATCATCCAGCCAATTCCTTATCCACTGAGTGGTCCATCCATCAAATCCATGCAAACCTCTGGGCAGGATGGAGCCCCAGACTGGCACAGTTCAACTCTGACACCCATGTCCTTGGCCATCCCCAAGACCAATGCCCCGCCGTGTGGCACCACCCTCAGCCTTTTCCCAGAAGAGGCTGGAGAAGGAGAAAGCTGTTCCTGCTTTTGCTGCAGCAGCTGTAATTTAAACACAGAGGCATTTTTATTTATTTAACTCCCATCCTCTCTGAGAGAGGTTTGCAGCCAGCAAATCAATTCCACTGATTAGGGCTAATGGATTTGACTTGACGTAAGCGATTAAATTATTTCCATAGCTGATTCCTGAAAGTGAATGAGCAGCCATGCTTCAGGATTTATATAGAACTATACCTTTCACTGCAGGAGATGCTAAGCAGGGGTTGGTGGGTTTTTTCATCCTGCAGTTTCTAACCTCATCCAGCTCTTCCTGGCATCTGCAGAGCGGCCAAGAGTCTCCTGACGCTGCAAAACCTCACAGAGCAGATTTGCCTGTATCTTTTCTTCAGGATAAAAAAGATGGGTGGTGCATTCCTGTTGAGATGAGCCTGAGCTCGTACAAGAAAGGTAAGACATCACTTCGTGTGTGTGCAGCCCCATAGTCCCCAGAGGGGTGCAAGGTGGAGCCGTGAAGGCACAGCTGGGTGCAGAGCTGGGGGAACCTCTTAGCTCTGAAATGGGAACTGTTGCAATGGGTCCGTGTGGGTTTGGGCCCACCAAGAACATGCCAACGCATTCCCTCCCTGCTGTGCTCAGGGCAATTAATTACTCTAATAGCTCTTAGTGCACCAAACCCCAAGACAGCAGCACGGATGCAATTCAAGATGGGTTTCTGCAGGAAGCACCCGAACACATGCAGGGCTTCTTGAACCCTCAGAAAACACTGGGGCAGCTCTGAGGTTGGAAGAGACCTCTGAAGGCCATCTAGTCCCACCCCA
Source organism: Hypotaenidia okinawae (assembly GCA_027925045.1). Taxonomy (NCBI): domain Eukaryota; kingdom Metazoa; phylum Chordata; class Aves; order Gruiformes; family Rallidae; genus Hypotaenidia; species Hypotaenidia okinawae. The sequence continues at coordinate 214,472,689 of BSDF01000001.1, forward strand.
CAACAGTGAGCAGGGACATCTTCACTAGAGCAGGTTGCTCAGAGCCCCAGCAAGCCTGACCTAGAATATCTCCAGGGATGGGGCCTCCACCACCTCTCTGGGCAACCTGGGCCAGGGATCCACCACCCTCAGAGTGAAGAACTTCTTCCTAATACCCAACCTAAATCTCCTCTTTTCTAGTTTCAACCCATCCCCCCTCATCCTATCGCTCCATGCCCTCAGGAATAGTTCTTCCCCAGCTTCCTAGAGGCACCTTTCAGGGACTGGAAGGGGCTCTAAGGTCCCCCTGGAGCCTTCTCTTCTCCAGGCTGACCCAGCCCAACTCTCCCAGCCTGGCTTCACAGCAGAGCTGCTCCAGCCCTTGGGTCATTTTTGTGGCCTCCTCTGGATGTGCTCCAACAGGTCCATGTCCTTCTTGTGCTGAGGGCTCCAGAGCTGGACACAGCACTGCAGGTGAGGTCTCCCCAGAGCAGAGGGGCAGAATCCCCTCTCTCCATCTGTTGGCCACACTCCTTGTGATGCAGCCCAGGATGGGGTTGGCTTCTGGGCTGCAGATGCACATTGGTGGCTCATGTGCAGCTTCTCATCCCCGAGTTCCCCCAAGTCCTTCTCAGGGCTGCTCTCCAGCCCATCATCTCCTGACCTGTATGGATAACGGGGGTTGTCCCAAGTGTATGTGTGTCCATGTGCATGTGTCAGTGTGTGCACATGTGTGTATGGGTTGGGGTGTCCAGGTCTGTGTGCACACACGTGCTGGCACATGTATGTGTGTATATGTGTGCACACAAGCTCGTAGGTGCACACATGTGTTCAAATATCTACACGCCTGTGTGTACGTGTAGTCATAACTGTGTGTGCCAGAATGCATGAGGGGGGTGTGTGAACACATGTGTGTGCAAGTATCTGAGGTGTGGGCACACATGTGTCCACCCATATGCAGGTATGTGTGTGCATGTGTGTGTGTGTGCCTCTCAGAGCACGTCTCCATGCAGGTGTGTGAATGCACCAGGATGTGTTTGTGTGTGCACACGAGTGTCTCAGCGTGTGCACAGGTAGGTTGCACATGCGTGTGCATGGGTGTGGTTATGAATATATTTATGGCCAGGGCCTGCACATGTTCCTGTTTGTGCACATGTGTGCATGTATGTGAGCAGGAATCTGTGTGTGAGGTGATTTTCTATGTGTATGTGTACATGCACATGTGCCTGTGTGTGTGCTTGCATGCACATACGTGTGCATGTGAGTGGTCCATTTGCATGTGTGTTTGTGTGTGTTCACATACATGTATTTATGTCTGCATGCATGGCTCTGTATGCATGTATAAGTGTTTGCATATGTGCACATCATGTGTGTTGTGATTCTCTGTGTGTGTGTGCGTGTGTATATGCATGCTTTGCGTGTGCATCCGTGTGCATGCATACACGTGTGCATATGTGTATGCAGATGGGTGCTCAGGTGTGTGTGCCTTTGCATGTGCACGTGACTGTGTGTCCATGTGAACATGTTTCTGCAGGTGTTTGTGTACACCTGTGTGTGCGTGCACCTGTGTGAGTGCACACGTGTGTGCAGGTGCACATATATGTGTGCAGGGGTGTGCACAGAGTTGTGCCTGTGTGGTTTCATCCCTGTCTGTGCACACGTGTGTGCAGCTGTGAGCCTGCATACATGTATATCAGTGTGCATGCACACATACGTGCACGCATGTGTCTGTTGACACACGTCTTTGCATGTGGACTGCACACAGATGTGCAGGTACGTGTGTGACCATGTACACTCATGTTTGCACAGGTATGTGTGCATAGGCACGTGCAGGTATGTGTGCACACTGGGTGTGCATGTGTGTGTATGTATATGTGTGTGGACACATGTGCTGGCATGCATTTCTGCACACATGTGTGTATGTCTGTGTGCATGCACCTGTATGGGGTTGTGCATGCGTTTGTGCACACGTGTGTGCATTGTAGACATATGTGTGTGGCTGTGAATGTGTGTGATGCAGGCGTGGGTGTGTCCTGAACATGGGTGCAAGTGTGTGACTGTGCAAGCACGTGCATACATGCAGCATTGTATCTTGCACATGTGTGTGCATGTGTGTGTGCATGCATGTGAATACATACATGGGTGTATCTGGCACATGTGTGTGCATGCATGGGAATACATGCAGAAGCATTTCTTGTATGGATGTTTCTTGCACATGTATGTGTGAGTGTGTGTGCTTGCACGTGCATACATGCAGAGCTGTATCTTGCACATGTGTGTGCCTGTGTGTGTGCATGCATGTGAATACATGAAGAGGTGTATCTTGCACATGTGTGTGCATGCATGTGAGTACATGAAGAGGCAGATCTTGAACATGTGTGTACATGTGTGTGCATGCATGGGAATTCGTACATGGGTGTATCTGGCACATGTGTGTGCATGTGTGTGTGCATGCATGGGAATACATGCAGAAGCATTTCTTGTATGGGTGTTTCTTGCACATGTGTGTGCGTGTGTGTGTATGCATCTGAATACATGCAGAGGTGTATCTTACACATGTGTGTGCATGCATGTGAGTACATGAAGAGGCAGATCTTGAACATGTGTGTGCATGTGTGTGTGCATGCATGGGAATACATGCATGGGTGTATCTGGCACATGTGTGTGCATGTGTGTGTGCCTGTATGGGAATACATGCAGAGGTGTATCTTACACATGTTTGTGCATGTGTGTGTGCATGCATGGGAATACATGCAGAAGCATTTCTTGTATGGGTGTTTCTTGCACGTGTGTGTGCGTGTGTGTGTATGCATCTGAATACATGCAGAGGTGTATTTTACACGTGTGTGTGCATGCATGGGAATACATGAAGAGGCAGATCTTGCACATGTGTGTGCATGTGTGTGTGCATGCATGTGAGTACATGCAAAGGTGCATCTTGCACATGTGTGTGCATGTGAATACATGCATGGGTGTATCTGGCACATGTGTGTGCCTGTGTGCGCGTGCATGTGAATGCGCGCACGGGCGTGTTCTGCACACGCGTGTGCAGGTGCGCGATTGCACATGCGTGTGAGCGCGTGCCTGGGTGGCTCGCACCTGTGCACACGCGGCTGGGGGCGAGCTCATGGTTGCGCGACACCCGCGTGCGCAACGCGCGGACGGGCGTGCCGCGGGGGCCGGTGTCCTCGTGCCCAGGTGCGCGCGTGCCCAGGTGCGTGCTCACACCTGCGTGCCCGTCCCCGTGCCGGGCGAAGCCCCGCCCCCCTTCCCCGCGAGTCCCCGCCTCCTCCTCACCTCCCCCTCCCCCTCCCCTCCCCTCCCGCAGCACGGTGCGGGCGGGGACAGACCCCGGCCCCGCCTCCTTCCCCCTCTCCACCCCCCTTCCCCGGTCCGTGCGTGCGGCCGCGGGTGCCGGTGCGGCGGGGAGCGGGTGCGCTCCTTGCGCGGGGCCGCCATGGCGTGGCCCTGCATCACCCGCGCTTGCTGCATCGCTCGGTTCTGGAACCAGCTGGACAAAGCGGATATCGCCGTCCCGCTCGTTTTTACCAAATACTCGGAGGCCACCGAGCATTCCGCCGCCCCCGCGCCTCCCCCGCGCCCCGCAGCCCCCATCGATACCCAGCCGGGAGGGGAGGCGGCGGGGGGCGGTGCGGGGGTGAGCCGGCTCCCGGCCCCGCTCGGCCCGGCCCGGCCCCGCACGCTTCACCGCCGGCCGATTCGGTGATGCGACACGACTATAAACCCTGGAAGGTGCAGCGGCCGGAGCCGAGTTGCAAGCCCAAGAGCGAGTACCAGCCCTCGGATACGCCCTTCGAGAAGGAGACGCAGTACCAGAAGGATTTCCGTGCCTGGCCCATCCCTAAGCGGGGGGACCATCCCTGGATCCCCAAACCGGGACCTTCCCCCGTCCTCGCCCTGGACCGCGGTTCCCCGGAGAAACCGGCTCAGGAGAAGAGACGGAAGGTGCTCCAGGGTCCCGAGAAGAAGGAGGAAGACCCCGAGGTGGAGGATGAGCATCCCAAAGCGGTGCGAGCCGGGGATGGGAGAGAGAAGGGTCGGAAGAAGGCGGCGGACGAGGCTGGCGGGCAGCCGCCGGACGCGGGCAGGGGCAGGGCGGCCGCCGATGCTCTCAACAGGCAGATCAAGGAGGAGGTGGCAGCGGGGGTCAGCTCGTCCTACAGGTAATACCCCTTATCCCCTTCCCCCCATCCCCCAAATCCTGAACCCCAACCCCTGCCGGCTCCTCCCCAGCCCGTCCCCGGGAGGGAGATGCCACCCCGGGAGGTGGGTGAACGCGGCTCCGAAGCATTTCAGGGGGGTTGCTGATCGGGGTGTGTGTGTGTGAGGGGGGAGCCCTTAGAATTCCCCACTTCTCTGTGTTGCGTGTCCCCACGGATCCTTTTTCCCGGGTATGTTTCGGAGCAGGTTTGGGTGTTCGTGCCCCCCCCTGTGTCGTTCCCCACTCCCCGCATCCCAAAATTCAGAGACACCCGCCGCCGGCTAGTTTTCGGCAGGGGGAGGTTTGGGTGCCTTCCCCGGGATGTGCAAGTCACCACCGGTCCTTTCCAAGCACATCCCTGGCAGCCCCAGGAACCCGCCCAAAGGACCAGCGCCCGCACTGCATCCCGAGGGTCAGATGGGGGGGTCCCACGCGTGAGTGGGATGCCCCAAGCACGGCAGGATCCCACGCCACCACCCCAGACCGGTAGCATCCCTGAGACAAAGCATCCCAGGAACACGGCGGGATGCGGGTGATGCGCGTCCTAGGCCGCTTGGGTGGGGCAGCCTTCGGATGCTGCCATGTTTAACGCAGCGCGGTGGCGGGGGAGGGGGTGGCACATCCCTCTGTCTCCTGGCTCTGTGTCCACCCCTCCCCATCATCATCATCATCCCCCCGGGCTTCAAAAGAGGTGCCCTGATTTCACCCCAGGAAGAGACCCCATTTGGGATTCGGAGCGTGAAACTCCCTTCCCGCCGGATGCTGTTGTTATTTCTCTCCCTGAGTGAAGGGGTTGGGATGTGTCTGGAATGCAAAACAAAAGTGATGGGGTGGCTGCCCCTTGTGTGTATGTTTGAAAGGAGGATTTGCCTCGACCGTGTTTTCCAGAGCTTTCTTTGGCAGAGCCCACCGCCGCCGGGGTGGAGGGAGCAAAGAGCAAAGCTGGGGATTGTTGTGACCAAAGTGTCATTGCAGCCTTTTCTGCTCCCCCCTTCCATAGCCATGTGAATGCTGAGGTGTTTATGCTGTCACAAGAATGCTGGATTTTCTTCCCTGAGGGGTTTAAGGGGGTTTAGAGGTGACACCTTGCCATCAAACAGGTAGTAAAATTCAGGCAGATTTAAAATGAAGCTGGGGTTTGACTCCTCTGCCCCACCGGTGACTGTGTGGCACAGCAAGAGCTGGCAATCATCTGCTTTCCCATGTCCCTGGGTAGGGAAATGGTCTGAGCAGTGAGATTCCAGGTTTAGCTGGGGTTTGCTTCTTGCTGGGGACGTGAGCGATGCTGTGGGCTCAGGTGCATCCGGGTGTGACGGTGGTTGGCTGCCTGTGACAAGAGAAAATGTCCAAGGGGTTATTGGAGGGTGTGGGGAAAGGGTTTCCCAGGTGGGACACAGTCCCCTTGGTGTGTTTTGATCAACCCTGATTTTTGACTCAGCTTTGTCATCTCCCAGGGTCTGGGATCGTGTCAGTTCAGCTGATGGCAGGACTAAAGCAGTCCTAGAGCTGGAGAGCTGTTGTGTTGCTTTCTTCCACTGGATCAAAGGATAATTAGGCTTATTTACTTGCATATTTAAATGCAGATTGCTCACCCGTCCATCCCTTCGTGTATTATCCCTCTTGTCTGCTCAAGCACGTTCATACAAGGTGGGCTGGGCTGTGTTTCCTCCCTGATCAAAGGAGTTGGGTCAGCTCAGATGTTGAACCCAGGAGGAACTTGACAGCTTCGGCCCTCCCTGGGTTGCTCTTTATCTGTCAGGACACCCTCCCAGCTTCTCCTTCCTCCCCTCTGGGGTCCTCCTCAGGTCTCTCACTTCCATGTTTTTCTTCCTTGGAGTGTGTTGCTCCGCCCTGGAACATAAGCGCCTCTTCATTAATGCACAAGTGATGTTGTGGCTAATTGTTCTCATTTTCTGCTCAAATTAGGCATCTTTTAAGTGTTTATTTATTGTTTGGGTTCTTTTTGAAAGTCAAATTCTCCAAATCCCTATTACTATCAAGGACCTTGCTGCTCACAGGAGTCCCTCCTGGGTGGGTTTTGAACATCTCCCAAGGATGGAGACCATTTTGGGCCACCCAGCAGCCACAATTATCTCTTGGTGACCTTTTTCTACAGGAGGAAGGGCAGCTCGCTTGGGGTTTGTCCTCTGTGGCCTTTGCTGTGCTTGGGTATGGTTGAAGGCTCCCCAGGAGCAGCGAGCAGGGGGAGATTTCCTTACAGTCCTCTGCCACCACTGCATATCAGCATAATGTGATGCTCTAAGGCTGGGAAACAATTCCTTGATGAAACCAAAGAGCACACCAGCAAAGGTTTTCAAACTGGCTGTCCTCCTGAGTATCATTTCCGAGCAAGGGAGCAGAGCATGGGATAGAGTAAGCAGCTTGCCCAAGGTCATCAGGGAAATCCATGCTAAGGGGAGGAATTCCCTTTTCCAACCTCTTTATATCAAGAAAAATGAATATTGCAGAGATTGTGAGCCTGTGACCTCCTCCCAGGACTGCCCAGACCTAGAGAGCAGAGGTGATGGCCAGCAATGACGGCCAAGAGGGATGGAGGATACTCCCAGGCCGAGGGGTGAATGATGTGCCAGCATTAGTGTTTGAGCCCAGAAGCTTTCAGTGAGGCCAGAGCAGCTGTGGCAGGGCTGTGTGTGCCCAGAGCTCCTGCAGAATATGTGGAATCTAAGAGTCATTTAGGTTGAAGAAGATCCTTAAGATGATGGAGTCAGCCATGAACCCAGCACTGCCAAGGCCACCACTAAACCACATCCTTGAGCATCACATCTACACGGCTTTTAAATACCTCCAGGGATGGGGACTCCACCACCACTCTTGGCAGCTTCGTCCGGTGCTTGACAAGCCTTTTGGGGAAGAAACTTTCCCTAATATCCAATCTAAACCTCCCCTGGCAGAACTTCTGGCTGTGTCCTCTTGTCCTATCACTTGGTAGCTGGGAGAAGAGACCAACCCCTACCTCACTACAACCTCCTTTCAGGTAGTTGCAGAGAGCTGCAACTATTCCCTTTTTCACTCCACTTCCCTTCTCTGGACCTGCTCCAGCACTTCCATGTCCTTCTGGTAGTGAGTGGCCCAAAACTGAACCCAGCACTCAAGGTGTGGTTGCACTCACCAGATGGGACAATCCTTGCCCTGGTCCTGCTGGCCACACCACTGCTGACACCAGCCAGGATGCTGTTGGCTGCCTTGGCCACCTGGGCATGCTGCTGGCTCATGTTCAGTTAGCTGTTGGGCAACACCCCTAGGTCCTTGTCTGCTGGGCAGCTCTCCAGCCCCTCTACCCCCTGTAGCACTGCCAGGGTTGGTGTGACCCAAGGGCAGGACCCAGCACTGAGCCTTGTTGAACCTCACACAGTTGGCCCATTGATCCAGCCTGTCCAGATCCCTCTATAGACCCTTCCCACCCTCCAGCAGATCAACACTTCCACCCAACTTTGCATTGCCTGTGAATTTACTGAGGGTGCCCTTGATCCCCTCATCCAGGTCATTGATAAAGATACTAGAGAACTGGCCCCAGCACTGAGCCCTGGGGACACCACTTGGAACTGGCCAACTGGATTTAGCTTCATTCACCACTTTAGGCCTGGCCACCCAGCCAGTTCTGTCCCTGATGAAGCCATTTTACACCCACCCAAGCCATGAGCTCCCAGTTTCTCCAAGAGAATGCTGTGGGAAATGGTGTCAAAAGCTTTACTGAAGTCCAGGTAGACAACATCCACAGCCTTTCCCTCATCCACTGGGCAGGTCACCCTGTGATAGATGAAGTTGGGTAAGCAGGACCAACCTTTCTTAAACCCATACTGACTGTGCCTGATCACCTGAATTATGTATATTATTGAAATAATTTATATAATTCATAGTATCTATATTATTTATATCATGCATGTTTATTAAATATTCAGTTATGTATAACATTTGTTTATGTACTTATGCCTAAGTAAATTCCCTTGGCAAACCAAGGGAAACAATAGGAGGGCATGCTCATTCCTAATGCTCTCCAAAAGTTAAGTGACTCCCAGGGCAGCATCTGGTTTGAAGCTGTCAGTAGGAGGTAGTTTTGAAGGTGATCAAGTTGTGCATGATGGTATCTGCTTGCCAAAAAGGGGTCTATGATTGTTCATCTTTGGCTGCAGGGAAACTGAGGCAGGGGTGCAGTGTGACCTACCTGAGCCCACAGAATATGTCAGAGTGCAGCTCCAGGGCATTGTTCTTCTGTTGGCTGTTGTTCTTTTGGGGTTGAGGTGCTTCAGTCCACCAACTGGGGCTGGGCATGCTTTGATGTGATGCAGCTTCCATCACCAAGATGCTTCTTGTCTCAGCTCTCCTGCCCAAAGCATGTGCTGCCCAAGCAGCACTACAGGAGCAGGTTGCATCTGCCTTCACCTCCCTCTCTTCTTTGCAGTCCTGCTTCTCCTGGTGGCCTATGGACCCTGAGGGACCAAGTGAAGACCAGGCCATCCTTCAGTGGGTAGGAATTCTAGATTTATGTGGGTGGCACGACTTTTAGATAGGAGTCAGGACTCAGCCTGGGGAGCCTTGGAACTCCTTGGAAAGCTGTTTCTGCTGGATGGAGCCTTTTCTTGTTCAATTCTCAGATGTCCTGGAGGAGGATCTAGTGGGGTCATTGAGGGCTTTATCTGTATTGGGCACAGAGGTGGCCTTGGTGACTCCAGTGCTTGGGAGGGTTTTTGTCCTCTGAACTCAGGATTTACAGAATCACAAGGTTGGAAAAGACCTTTAAGATCATCCAGTCCAACCATTCCCATCCTAAGCTAAAACAGATCCCTAAGTACCTCATCTGCCCTTTTTAAAAATACATCCAGGGAAGGTGACTGAATCCCCTCCCTGGGCAGCCTGTGCCACAGCCCCACAACTCTGCCAGGGAAGAACTTTGCCCTCCCATCTGAGCTGACCCTGCCCTGGCACAGCTTGAGCCCATTGCCCCTTGTCCCAGCTCCTGTCCCCTGGCTGAAGAGACCAGCGCCCACCTCTCTGCACCCTCCTGGCAGGGCAGGGGAGGCGCTGAGAAGGTCTCCCCTCAGCCTCCTCTTCTCCAGGCTCAACACCCCCAGCTCCCTCAGCTGCTCCTCAGAGGATTTGCCCTCCAGCCCCTTCCCCAGCCTGGTTGCCCTTCTCTGGACTCACTCCAGGACCTCCATGTCCTTCTGATGCTGAGGAGCCCAGAACTGGACCCAGCACTCGAGCTGCAGCCTCACCAATGCCCAGTCCAGGGGCACAATCCCCTCCCCAGACCTACTAGCCACAAATTCCTGGAAGGGATGGGCAGAGCTCTTCTCCCTGTTGCAGTGAAGGATGGAGCAAGCTGGGGTTGACTTCTGGAATCTGGGACCAGAGAGAGTAGGTGATGAAATGTGCAGACAGTGGCTGGTGGCAGTCACAGTTAAAAGTACATTTGACAAAAGTGCAAGACAGAAAGGAATGTTTTCCATTTCTGTTTAAAAATTATGGAAAATTGTGAGCATTAGGTGCTTTGAGGGTGTTTTTTTTTTCCTTTGTCTTGCATTTCTTGCATTCTTCTCCTTCTGGTGCCTTTTTATTTTTCCTCCTGAAGGAAAAAAGATATAGAAAAGGGGAAATGTCACCCTCTTTGAAGATTGATGGAATGGGTAGTGAAGCAATGCATTTTCCCCAGGGAAGTAATATTACAAAACCCAGGTTTCAAGGTCTTCATCAAAAAGAGATTATTTTTTTTACCAAAACAATTATTTCCCTCCCCCCCAATTTCCTTTCTTCCCAGAAAAAACAAAGAAGGCTTCAATGGAAAACTTTGGACTGCCTCTAGTATTAATGAATTGCCTGTTGCTAATGTTATTGTCGTTCATCTCAAACCCTGGAGGTACTAAAGATGTGGAGCAAATGAGAATCTGTAGTAGCTGTAGAGATGAATGAGTCGGTGCTGGAGACTTGCTGTGTGTTCTTCTGAGAAATGGAAGTGGTGATTTTGGGAGGGATGTCCACGTAAGAGGGCTGGAGGAAGCTACATGAGGGCCAGGGAATCACACTTCATCATTGGTGGATTAGAAACTTCCCATGAGCCAGCAGTGTGCTCTTGCAGCTCTGAAGGATGATGGGATCAGATGGGATCAGAAGGATGATGGGATCTTGCAGCCCAGATGGGATCCTGGGCTCCATCAGCAGAGGGGTGGCAGCAGGGACAGGGAGGGGATTGTCCCTCTCTACTCTGCCCTCAGGAGGCCTCAGCTGGAGTCCTGTGTCCAGAGCTGGGGCCCCAACACAAGAAAGATGTGGGACTGTTGGAGAGGGGTCAGAGGAGCCACGGAGATGATCAGAGGGCTGGATCAGCTCCTCTATGAAGAGAGGGTGAGGGAGCTGGGATTGTTCAGCCTGGAGAAGAGAAGGCTGTGGGGGGACCTCATTGCAGCCTTCCAGTCCCTGAAGGGAGCAGAGACACAGGAGGGGAATCAGCTTGTTAAAGGGCAGAGACTGGCAGGACAAGGGGGAATGGATTAAAGCTAAAGGAAGGAAGGTTTAAATTAGATATTAGGGGGAGTTTTTTACAGAGAGAGTGATGAGGGGCTGGAACAGGCTGCCCAGAGAGGGGGTGGGTGCCCCATCCCTGGGGGTGTTGAAGGCCAGGCTGGATGGGGCCCTGGGTAACCTTGTGTAGCTCCAGGGCTGGAGGTTGGTGGCCCTGGCTGTGGCAGGGGGGTTGGAACTCTGTGATCCTTGGGGTCCCTTCCAACCCTGACCAGTCTATGATTCTATGATTACAGTTGTGGAAATGTAGGGCCAGAAGGACCTCCTGAGATCAATGGTCCACATCCCATTTCTCGGGAAGGGGATGATATATCTCAACCACACTAGGTTGATTTTTATCTAACCCATTCTTGAAAATCTCCAGTGGAGGACATGTCCCACATGGGTGTGACACTTGGTAACACTGCTGTGCTGTCAGGTGTGCCAGACTTGGTGGGAAATTTTTCCATTGCCTTCTGAAATGTGTCATCAGACCCATAGACTGGGTCTGTGTTAGTGAGATACACAGTTCCAGCACACGTCCTTGGGCATGGGGGCCCAGGATCATTTACATTCTTACATCTCTCCCCAGGCCCATTTGGGAGTGGGTATAAGCAAAGAACTCACCCCAGTGAGCAGCTTGGGTGCAACCATCTTGTTTTGGGGGGCTTAAGGGGTATAACAATGTGAGTGTGGGCTGTCCCAGACTTCAGTGAATGTTCAGAGAACATTCCTGGGCAGATTTCATTTCACAGTGTCCCTTCTGCTGTGAACTCCCAATTTGGGTGAGAGTGCCATTAAAGTAATCCACATCAGCAAATGGATCCAGTTTTGCTCTCAGCGGGAAGGGAAGGGAAGGCTGTTTTCTTCCATCTGGGCAAGGCCATTCAAAGAGATGTTTGGTGCCTTTGGCTAAAGGCTGAGGCCTGGCTCAGCAGTTGCTTGATACCTGCCTTTAGAAGCAGGAGGACATTGGACATCTGCTGATACCACAAGGACCAGTCGTATGGCTATGTACTAACCATACATGGAGGAAGCCCTTGTACGTAGTGAGACATGAAGAGGATGCAGATGGGTGTTGTGGATGGGCAGCTGTCCTGCCATGCTCTGCGTCTTGATGTCCTCTGGATATTTGAAAGCTGGAGAGTGACAGGTAACAGGGGCATATGATGATAGGTCAAGGGGTAATGGCTTTAAACTGAAAGAGCTAAGATGGAGAAGTGTGAGGCAGAAATCCTTCCTGGAGAGGGGGGAGGCCCTGGAACAGAGTGCTCAGAGAAGCTGGAGCTGTTCCTGAATCCCTGACAGGGTTCAAGGCCAGGTTGGATGGGGCTTTGGGCATCCTGGGCTGGTGGAGGGTGTCCCTGCCCATGGCAGGGGGAAACTCAATGGGCTTTGAGGTTCCTTCCAATCCAAACCAGTCTGGGATTCTATGATACAGTCAACTAGCTGAGAAAGGCTCTTGGTAGTATCCCCAGGTTGGAGCATTTGCCAGTCTATTCCATTCGGTCACACTAAGGTGGACAATATCCAGCCCCAGAAGCCAGCTGTGAGCTCCTCAGCAGTGCAGGCAATATTGAATTTTGTTGCTTTGACTGTGTGCAAGGTAGAGCTGGCCTGTGCATGTTGTAGGAGGGGGCTGAGCTGGGGAAGAAGGGGAGGTGGCATTCAGGTGATGGACTCAATGTACGTGAGCAATTTTTCCTCTGCTTCTGCTCAGCTTTGTCACCTCATCAGGGACTTTTAGGCACATGGGACTGGATGGGACCCTCTGAACCAGTAAGCCCAATCATAAGTACCCCATTATTTAGTCTTTACAGCTAAAACCCAAGGCTTTGCCTCAGAAACAGCAAATTTCTAGTTGCACAATCCCAGCTGGAAGGTTGTGCCAAGACCTCAGTCTCCAGTGCAACCATCATCTCATTTCCAGTCAGAGTAAGTCAACAGACAGGCTATATTTTGCTTCTGTGTTGTCTGGGTTACTTGGGGCTTTCCTCCTGTCTGGAGGACACTGCTCTGTGTCTCCAAGTACAGTATCCACATTGTTTGGCTCTTTGACTAGCAAGTCAAAGTTGTTTTTTTTTTTAGTCTCCTTTTGTTCCCCATGCCAACCAGTTGTTTCCAGCTTTTCCTAGATGAAATCACTGTTTCTTAAACACAGATGTAGACTGTTGACCTTTGGAGATGAGGTCCCCATCTGCCAAGACTCCCATGCTGTGTTTGTGGGCATCTCTTCATCCAAGTGACAGGAGATGGGACAAGGGGAAATGGGCTCAAGCTGCACCAGGGCAGGGTCAGATGAGATGTTAGGGAAAAGTTCTTCACTGAAAGAGTTATCAGGACCTGGAACAGGCTGCCCAGGGAGGGATTGAGTCACCTTCCCTGGGTGTGTTTAACAGATGGGTAGCTGAGGTACTTAGGGATATGGTTTAGAATAGGACAGGAACAGTTGGACTCTATGATCTTAAAGGTCTTTTCCAACCTTGTGATCCTGTGGTTATAAATCTCTCACCCTTTGATAACCAGGAATTCCATGTTGTTCTTCAACTTAGGCAATTCAGCCTTGGAGCTCCCATCCCATAGGAAAAAAAAAAACCCTGGTGATTAATGTCATGCTCAGAATTTAGTACCAATAATTTCCATCCCAGTTTGGACACAGCAGTCAAGGTCAATCCCTTTCTCCTCCTCCAGTACCCTGATCCTCCATCGTACTGGTGCTGCCTACAGTATCGTGCTGTTAGGAGGTCTCATCAGTGTTGCCCTACTTTTTTTGTGCCAAAGTCAACCTTAAAAATATTAAACACTGCTAACCTCCTTCCAGGATGCAGCTCAGCCTTCTGATGCTCATCGCTGTCATTTCCCTTGCCCAGTTTCCCTGTTCTGCTGATGCTCGTGCTCACTGGCTTAATTAATAATTTCCCACGTGGCCCTGTATTAAGTGCTTTACTGAAAACAAGATAGATTTTCACATTTCTTTTGTCTCCTAAATCATTTATCATATTAAAGGATGTATCCAGCATCTCTCCTTTTCCCCTTCCAGTCAATTCCATGTCTGTTTAGACCACCAGCTTTTCCTGGATGCAGGAGCAGATGCTACAGAGCAGACCCCACTCTCACTTGGCAGCTTCAAGCTGTGGCTGTAACACAAACAATAAATAAAGAGAAGAGGGATCAGCTAATTAATGACTTTCCCTGTCCTTTCTTTGTCAAATAAATCACTAACAGGTGCTGTAAATTTGTCTCCTCTCACATTTAGAGCATGACCTTTGCTTTTCTTGTCTTCTACAAGTTGAAGAAGCCTTCATGCTCTAAGTACTTCTGCACTCTATCCTAGGAAAATCTTGCAGTTCTTTGCTCTTAGGTGAATATATCCACAGGGCTAACGCTCCAAATAAACCTTGCTGACCAGGGTGAGAGCACAGATGTTCTTGTAGCATTGACCATCAGCACCAGCCAGGAGGGGGAAAAAAGCAGTTTTAGAAAAGTTTTGTAGGATGGAAACTTTATTTATAGTTCAGCATTCTGTACATCCTTCCAACATGATGCATTTCTGGGGGGCATCAAGAGGAACGTGGCCAGCAGGTTGAAGGAGGTGATCCTTCCCCTCTACTCTGCCCTGGTCAGGCCCCACCTGGAGTGTTGTGTCCAGTGCTGGGCTCCCTGGGATAAAAAAGACAGGGATCTCCTGGAGAGAGTCCAGAGGAGGGACAGGGAGATGATTCAAGGAGTGGATCATCTCCCGTGTGAGGAAAGGCTGAGTGAGCTGGGGCTGTTCAGCCTGGAGAAAGGAAGACTAAGAGGGGACCTTATTAATGTTTATAAATATCTTAAGTATGGGATGCAGGGGGAAATGGCCAGCCCCTTTTCAGTGTCTGTGGGGACAGGACAAGGGGCAATGGCTGCAAGTTGGAGCACAGGAAGTTCCACACCAACATGTGGAAGAATTTTTTCCCAGTGAGGGTGAGGGAGCCCTGGGACAGGCTGCCCAGGGGGTGTGGAGTCTCCTTCTCTGGAGATATTCCAGCCCCGTCTGGACACCAACCTGTGTGACCTGTCCTAGGGACCCTGCTTTGGCAGGGGGTTGGACCTGATGAGCTCTGGAGGTCCCTTCCAACCCCTATGGTTCTGTGGTCCTTTATATTGTATTTTACATATACATGTGGATGTACATGCACACATATGCACGTACACAAACCAAGCTGTTCACCAAGTAACCGTTTTAACCTCCAACTCATCTCTCCTCCCCAAGTCCAATGTGGGGGGTGTTACCTAGAGAGCACATTTTGCTTTCTATTAATAACTCCTTTTCCTCAGGTGATGCCTTCACCTGAGAGGACCCCGCAGTCCTTTGCGAACACAGTGTGCATATGGTGAGGCTCCTGCTGCTATGGGGACCTGGCTGCAAGCTGGGCTGTTGAGACAACAAAACAGGGTGTTTTGGTGTTGGGAAGGTGGGGAGGATGGGTTGTTTTTTCTGTTTTTTTAGATTTAAATTATTATTTTTTAATTTTGGTGGAGCTGTGATTGGGTTTTGCCAAGGAGGATGCATTCAAGGGATATTCTCAGGTTGATGGATGAGTTGTCTGAAACACTGTGCTGTTCATGCCTGGGAAGAAGTGGGCTGGCTGCAGTGATAAAAATCACTGCAGCTCCTGAAACACAAGGAGAGTTACCTGGGGGTGAGGATACAGCCCTTGGGCAGCTGCCCCTGTCCCAGAGGATGCCAACTGCTCAAAAAGACACCTTGAAGAGGGGGATTTAACTGGTGGTCCTATGCGAGCAGCGTGTTTCAGAGAGCACTTTACGCTGCTGCACAGTGGAACAGGGAGCAAATATTCCTGCTTCACAGCCCACCTAGGACGTGTGGCTGGGGATGGTGCTGTGTGGTGTAAAACAAGCAGGTGATGAGCAGTGTGCACCGTGCAGGTTCCAGCACAGCCCTTGGACTGCAGCATCCCCATCCATCTCCATCTGCAGAGGCTAGCAGCAGTCCTTCTTCCAGGCTGCAGGTCAGGAGCACAAAATAATATCCCTGGTGGGGATTTTTACTGACCATTTTATTCTTATGAAAGCATCGCCCAGCTTGTCCTTGCTGCCAACAGATTTGCAAAGCCTTGCTGTTTGGCTGGTGCATGGTTGCTTAACACCAGGTTTTACATTCACCTGGCTTTAACTCTTAAAAATACCACGACAGAGCTGTAAACGAACCGTTTCAGCATCAGTTGTTTCATCTCCACTGTATGGGCAAGGAAATCCAGGCTGCTGTGAGCCACGGGCTGTCTCCTGGCAGCCCTGCATCCATCCATAGGACTCCCACTGACTGCAGTCAGGTTTCTCCTGCATGGCAACATCCTCCCCCTGTCAATTAGCTCTTGCACAGTGTTTGTCTGCCCAGTGTTGCAGGTGCTGCCTTGGAAAGCATCCAGAGGTTTTTCCCTGAAATGCTTTGCAAGGTCGCTGGTGCCCTGGCTAATGTTGCTTGGCTGCTGCTTTGCTTTGTTGTTATTGTTCTTTAAAAGGGTTGAAGGTATGTGGGGCTGTGCAGGTGCTTTGCTGCTTATCTAGCTCAGAAAAGGGGAAAAAATTAACAAAGAAGGTGCTTAAATAAAACAGTGGCCTTCTGCAGCGAAGCTATATATTCATTGGAAATGGCAAGGTGATTCTGCTCATAGAAAGCAGGAGGGCTATTGCTGAGAGCGCTGGCACTGGTGCCTGGAGTCTTAACTCAGTCCAAAGCCCAGGCTGGATCTCCTTTCTCCCCTCAAAGCTGAGCAGGACCAGTATATCCTCTTTGCATCATAGAATTGTCTTGGTTAGAAGCAACCCTTTAGATCATCAAGTCAAACCATCACCCTAATGTCTCTCCAGCTCTCTGAAAGGAGGTTGTGGTGAGCTGGGGGTCAGCCTCTTCTCACAGATAACCAGCAATAGGACAAGAGGGAGTGGCTGCAAGTTGCACCAGGGGAGGTTCAGATTAGAAATGAGGAGAAATTTCTTCTCCAAAAGAGTGGTTGAGAATTGGAATGGGCTGCCCAGGGAGGTGGTGAAGTCACCATCCCTCGGGGTGTCCAAGGAAAGGTTGGATGAGGTACTGAGGGACATGGTTTAGTAAGTAATGTAGGGGCTAGGGAGATGGCTGGACTAGATGATCTTGGAGGTCTTTTCCAACCTTAATGATTCTGTCACTCTGTAACCTGCCAGCCTTCACTAAACCATGTGCCTCAGCAACACATCTAACTGTCTCTTAAATACCTCCAGGAATGGAGACTCCACCACTTCCCTGGGCAGCCCACTCATGCCCTGATGTTTATCTCTCAGATTTCCTTCTCCACAGTCATTCCAACCTCAGTCCCCTTTATACAAGTTATGAACAATATGCTGCTTGTGGGGTTCCTGTGAGTAAGGGATAGCTGTCAATTAAGTGGTGCTTATGTACAATTAATTATTAGGTGAATTGATTAATGTTTTCCTCCACTTTGTTCTTTTTCTCCTGATTCCTTTCCATTACATCACCTACAGAAGGTACTGTGGCCACATAGGTAGGAGGGAAGAGGGACAGATAGCTCATCTCCCAAAGAAGGAGATCCAATCTATTTCTTCCAAAGCAAGGATGAGCAGAGGTTTTAGAAAGCACACATTTATGGGGAGCTGGACAGTCTGGGTTCTCCAGAAATTCAGTTAGACCAGCTAAACCTTGCTTTGGGAAGGTTGGAGCTGACCAGGCCAGTGGTTTGCAGCAAAGACACCTCAATTTTGTGTCTGGGTGCTGGGTAAATGGCAAGGAGGGAGGTAACCAGACGTAGGAGGAGGAAATCCTTCAAGATCAGCCCTGATTGCTGAGCTTCAGCCTTCCTCCAGTGTTTCCCTTTGCTTTTCACCTTGGAGGAGGCTGCGCATCTGCTCTCAGGCAGGCAGCTTTGCCTGCAAGAAATCAGTGCCTCATGCTCTGATGAGCTGGAAACACAGCAGGGACATGAACCCGTTCCCAGATTTAGGCAGCAGTAGGACTGGTGATTGGTTTATTGGCTGACACCTTCAAGGGGAAGCTGCAGGTGCCCTCAGGGTGCTGTTCTGCTCCAAAGTGGGGGTTCTTTTCTTTCTCACATCCACTTTGGCCATGGAGGTCCACCAGCCTGAGCCCAGCAGGAGTTTCAGAGGATGCTCAGCGTCTTCCAGTCTCTTTTTCTGACTGAGCCACAAAGCAAACTCCCCATCAATTGAGTTACTGAAGCTAAAACTGGATACAAGGGTCTGGTTTCTCCACTTTGCTGGATTAGTGGAGGCCAGCATGCTGGGATGCAGATCAGGACCTTGACCGTGCCTCGTGCTCTCATTACTCTGATATAAAATGGATGTGCAGAGTGTGTGAGATGAGGGAAGTAGGGGGAGATCAAAGATTGCAAGTGTGAGATCCTGTGAAGGTACAGAAAGGCCTGGGTTGGGTTTGCAAGCAGTTGATGTGCTATGGCTGGCTGATGGCTTCCCATCCAGGGAACGAATGCACCGGCCAAGCAGCAGAGCTCCTCGGTGTGTCAGCCAGTAGCTATGGCAACTCACACACAGGATTCCCGGAGAGGGATGCTCTGGCAAGCAGCCCGGTGCAGAGAGAGGACACAGGGAAAACCACGTGTTCCCTCTGGGGACCAGGGATGGGCTTCAGCAGCATCACGGTGCAGAGAGCCAGGGAGATGCTGCTGTTGAAAGGTGCAGTGTTTTTCCTCCATTCAAGAGGTAAGGCATGGTGCTGCAGCGTTGCAGTGGTGTTGGAGCAAAGCTAGATGCAGGATGCTGTAAGGAGAGGTGATTTCATGGTATCTTTGTGGAAGTGCTTCTATGGCTCTGAGTAACCCACAAAGCTGGGGGAAACCGCTGCCTTCCATCAGTCTGATTTCTGGGATGACACAGAGTGGGTTATTTTAGCCATTGACTGCCTGTAACATCTCCAGAAAGTTAGACATCCTTCAGAAGAGGAGCAAAGGTTGACCCTGCCCCTCAGCATCAGCCGAATTGGATGCTTTTGGAGGTCCTTCCCAGCCCTATTTGCTATTATTCCCCTTTTTGCTTGTTCTGGGGCTGCTAACATGCTGATCTCTGTCCATGGAGGAAAAAGAGATTTCTCTTTTATGACCAGTTGCAATTTGGCTGTTCTGAGAGCTGGAAACCCTCAGAAAACACAGGTATGTCTGTTGGCTTAGAGGATGGTTTTCTGGTTGGGCTTCTGCTGGTACCTCTAGACACATCTGAAGTCTTGTTGGCACTTTGGGCCATCTTTTTCAAAGCCTAGCTCCTGGCATTAAGAGGTTAGAGTGTACCACCAGCAAGTTTGCTGATGAAACCAAACTGGGAGGACTGGCTGACACACCAGAAGGCTGCACTGCCACTCAGTGAGACCTGGTCAGGCTGAAGAGTTGGGCAGAGAAGAACCTAATGAAGCTCAGCCAGGGCAAGTGTAGGGTCCTGAACCCAGGGAGGAATAACCCCTGGCACCAGTACAGTTAGGGGTTGACCTGCTGGGAAGCAGTGGTGTGAAGAAGGACCTGGAAGTCCTGGTGACAAACAGCTCTCCATGACCAGCAGTGTGCCCTCATGATCAAGAGGCCAGTGGGACCTGGAGGCATGGAGAAGAGTGTGGCCAGCAGGGAGGTTCTCCTCCCCCTCTGCCCTACTGAGGCCACATCTGGAGTTGGGTATCTAGTGCTGGGCTCCCTAGATCAAGCCATACAGGGAACTACTGGAGAGAGTTCAGTGGAGGGTATGAGAATGATGAGGGGACAGGAGCATCTCTGGTGTGAGGAAAGGCTGTTTAGCCTGGAGAAGACTGAAAGGGGATCTCATCAATACTTATCAATATCTAAAGGGTGGATGTCAAGGTAATGGGGCCAGACTCTTCTCAGTGGTGCCTAGTGACAGGACAAGGGGCAATGGCACAAGCTGGAACACAGGAAGGTCAATTTGAGTATGAGGGAAAATCTTAACTCATTCACTCTACAGTTGACCAAGCACTGGGACAGACTGCCCAGAGAGTCTCCTTCTCTGGAGAGATCCCAAACCCTGACTGTGATCCTGTGCAGCCTGCTCATGGTGATCCCGCTTTAGCTGGGGGTTGGACTGGATGATGTCCAGAGGTCCCTTCCATCCCTGACCTTCTGTGATTCTCTGGTGATGGGATGCCTTCAGCTTCACTCTAGACCAAGGGTCTTGCAACGTGGTGTGATGTGCAAAGCTGGTAGTGAACAACTGGAAGATGTATCTTTAAATTCAACACGGTGTTGCTGAGTTGCAGCTGGACACATCTGTCCAGCCTTTCATATCTCAATGTTTGGTCTTCCAGTGGCTCTTCAGGCATGTCCAGTAGTCTTTTCAGTACTGACATAGACATCACCATCTTTTTCCACCCTGTTTGGGAGGAGGGATGCTCCCAGAAGTTAAAGGAAACCAGGGGTTTGACCGTGTCG
Organism: Hypotaenidia okinawae; assembly: GCA_027925045.1. Lineage (NCBI taxonomy): Eukaryota > Metazoa > Chordata > Aves > Gruiformes > Rallidae > Hypotaenidia > Hypotaenidia okinawae. The sequence goes on from BSDF01000001.1 coordinate 214,492,861, forward strand.
CATGGATATCTGAAATGGAAATCGGATGGGAAGTCAAACTGAATGATGTGTAAAATTGGAAAGGAGTGGGGACATGTTGCTTTCACATGAGACCTTTGACATGATGCAAAGTAGAGGGAAACAGTTTTGTCATCCTGGCATGGAAAGGGATAGGACTTTGTGGTAAGCTGGTGTACAGGCCACTTTCATAGCTTCTTTGCTCTAAAGTCAGGAGGTGATACAGGAACTGAAATACGTAGAGGACATATTTTAAGCTCTCAAAATGCTTGCACACAAATCTGATTGATTTAACCTGGTCCTGGCTCTGGATTTGAGTAGACACCGTGTTCCAGCCCCTATGAATATTGCTCAGTGCAGGACCACCCTGATAATGTCCAGTTTTCACAGAATCACAGAAGGTTAAGAGTTGGAAGGGACCTCAAAAGATCTTCTAGTCCAACCCCCTGCCAGAGCAGATCACCCAGACTAAATCCCACAGGAACGCATCCAGGTGGGTTTGAATGTCTCCAGAGAAGGAGACTGCACAACCTCTCTGGGCAGCCTGGCCCAGGGCTCCCTCACCCTCACAGGGACAAAGTTCCTCCTGACATTCCCATGGAACTTCCTCTACTCCACCTTGCACCCACTGCCCCTTGTCCTGTCGCTGCCACCCCTGAGCAGAGCCTGGCTCCAGCCTCCTGACTCTCACCCTTTACATATTTATAGACATTAATAAGGTCACCCCTCAGTCTCCTCCAAGCTAGAGAGGCCCATTTCCCCCAGCCTCTTCTCATTTGTGGCTCTGCCTTTGGTATAGAAGCTGTATGGATATGCTACAAAGAAGGTGAAGTGAGGGGAATCACCATGGTCTTGATTGCTGTACACACTCCATCCCTCTGCTGTGTTTGCAGATGTGGACCAGAGAAAGTCCTGAAGATGCCCATTAGAGAGGTCAGGAGCGCAGAAGACGTGGTCGCTGCGGAAAGCTGGAATGTATTGAATGGCTTTGGATAGAGAATTGAGCACTGTAGAGGAATGGTCTTTGCATATATGAAATATAATGGTCCCTTGGGATGCTTAGACAAGCTGCAGTCACAGTCAAGAGGAACAAGGCTTGGGGGTTGAGAGTTAAAAATGTACTAAGTGCTTTGTTGGATCAAGTCCGAGGGATATTGTGCATCTCTGGAGATGCCAGCAGGATGTCTCCACAGTCCCTCTCTTTGAAATTAGGAAACAAACTCAGTCATTACCATTCATTCCCTGCATTGATTTTCTGTCTGCAGTGACCTTGGTGCTGGTTGCTTTTCTCTATGTTCCCCAGGGCACAGGTTGGATCAAGCAATTACAGTTGTAATGAAAGGTGCCTGGCTCTATGTGTGATGACATTCGATTCATGTTATCTCAATGGCTTCTGCTGATCCTAAATCATCACCCCACTACCCTCTCCTCTCTTCCTGCCTTGCTCCCAGTCCTCTCTCCCATGTTGGGATCTGGCTGTTAGAGCCTTACCCCATATTAGACCAAGTCTGTGCCTTTGTGACCAAGACCAAGTGACTTGTTAGTGGGCTCAAAGCCTGGAACATGCATGTATGGCTGGTGATTTGAAGTCAAAAAGCATCGTTGCTCAATGGCAGAGGTTAATATGGGACTGCTGACCCTGCCCTGCCTGTCTGAAAACCTCACCATGGGGAGACCTTGCACGGACTTAAGAGCAGAGTCCACGTGGATGTCAGAGAGATCAGTGGGAAAAGCTGTATCGTTGGGGGCTGGATCAGGATTTGACCTGGCAGAACAGAGGCTGCCCTGAGCACTTGCCCCTTTTAACCACTTTATCTTTGCTGTCCACAGAGAAAACCCAACGGGACAGCTCCAGGGCAGCCATCCTCCCCGCCCTCCTTTGGGTTGATTTTGCTCTTGGCTGGAATGGTAGCTTTATGTTTTTTGTTGGTTTTTTTTTTTTAATGTGTTTTGCAATGCAATATTTAATTGTTACTTAATATAAACATTTTATGAACTGTTACGGGGGTGAATTATTTATGGGAGGGGAAGGAGTGCTTTTTCCAAGCCTTTCTGCTCCGCCGGTTGCAATAAATATCAGTCTCAGAGTGTGTTTAAAACATGCATGGGAGACAAGAACAATGCCTTCTTCTCTCATCCCATCTCTCAATTAAATACCTGCTTAATACATTGGTCCCCAGCATATTTTAGTCCTCAATTAAGCTTGGAACAGCTCCAGAAGAAATAGTATTTGCGGGTTGTTTCATTTCCAAATGTGTGTTATTTACCCGGTGGATACAAACGGCTCAGGCTGGAAACTTCCACTGGGCTCAGTGATAACAAATCCTCTTCCCAGCTCTTTACAGAGGAGTTACAAAAACTGGTGCTTTTAATTTTTAGTTCCCAAACTGACTGCCTGGGAGGTGTTGGGGTGGTGTTGTTTGTTTCCTTCTTTGCCTTAGGGAAGGGATTGCAGTGCACACTTCTGTGCGCTGGCAGTTGGGTTTGGGGTTTGCCAGGTAGGTCTGTGACTGCAGATGCTTGCAGAGAGCATGCAGCAGCAGAAGTATGTTTATATTCAGTCTGACATTATCAATATACTTTTTGGGAAGCAGCTTTCCATGCTTCAGATGTATTTTTAAGGTGATCTTAACCAAGCAGACATAGGACCCTGTGGCTCTGGGAGATGCATGGCCACATAATGATGGCACCATGCTCTGGACCAGCTGTTTCTGGGCACATCAGCGTTGGTGCCAAAGCAAGAAGCCCATTTTCAACTTCCTCCAAACACTCTGGGCTGGGTCTGAAGGTGTCCAAAGAGCCCAGGACATCAGGCTCCTGGGTGGTAACATCTCACCAGCTTCCAAAACCGTGTTGATGCAAGATGCTCCCAAAAATGGGAATGGTCTCTGAGTCTCCTAGGTTTCTGGGGTTTTGTCCCAGCCTGTGCAGCCCTTCAGGCTTTGTTTTCTGCACACAGCATTTCTAAATCCCCTTTGCTGGCACAGGCAGCTGTGCACGTGCCCTGGGATTTTCTTTCATCTCTTCTTGGCTTTAGCTCCCCGGTGCATGTTACACACTGGCTCCTTGCGTCTGGAGACACAAAACCCTCTCTCTTCTTCACTTTTTGTCCCAAAGGGAGTAAATCCTACACTTGGCTTGCTGCTTATTGCTGAGCATCTCGCTCCCAGACACCAATTTCAGGGCTCTTTTCGGCTTCATGTCCCTCCTTCAAAGCAGGGCGCCAGCCTCGGTCGCACAGGGCCATCACTGTGTGTGACAGTGGTGCCTTTCCCCAGTTGCTTCGGTGTGCTCAGAGCGATGCTTTTGATCAAGCACAGAGAGGGGCCTCAGAACGTGAGCACCTTTGATGTAAAGACACGACCCATTTTGTCTGTGCTTGGCTTGCAGAGCTTTCCACTCCTTGCAAACACAGCAAAGGTCCTTGAAAGCAGACTATTAAAATAACCTTCCTCCAGAATCTACTTTCTCATAATTTCCCATCTAAAGCTTTCTGACAGGCCTCCTCACCCTCTTTTATTTCATGGCAGCTTTCAAGCCAACAGCATGGTACCAACAGTGACCAGTAATTGCATTGTGCACTCACATCAGTCCTTGTTTTAGCTAATTAGGAGGAGATTTCACAGTACAGCCATCTGCTCCAGTGCCTTGTGCTGCCTCTGTCCCAGACTCCCGTGAGACAGCTGTGATGGTCCCAGTATTTACTGAGTTGGTACCGTGGGACTAATCCAGTTGTTGGGGAGCTGGAGTAATCGGGTCCTCCCCGTGACATTGTTACCAATGCACATATGATGCTGATGGTTTCCCAAGCTTGAAGAGAGGAGCGTGAAGAAACAGTGAGTGTTTTCTGTACTAATTATCTCATTTCCTACAATTCAGTTACTTTTGTGCCTCCTGCAGGCAGGGATAACTTCAAAAGACTTGATGGGTCAACTTGAAGCAGTGCAGACTTCATAACACTGTTAAAAGTGAATCACTTTAATGTGCCTTCCTCACAGCACCCAGGGCAATTTCCATGCAATCCCCCATATTTCCTCCATGGTATTTCCACATAACTCATGCAAACTCTGGAGCAGGAGCTCTGCACCATACTGTCTGCAGCCCGAATCAAATTTCCAGCTAGATTTTGCAGCCCCTGAAATAAAACAATATTCAGGGTAAAGATGGGAGGGAAATCCGACTCAGCTCTTCATTGATTTCCCTTAGCTCAGTAATCCTTTATTTTAAGATCCTGGCTCAAGCCTCAGTGCTGTTCTTTCATCTGCTTAGTTCACACCCAGCTCTACAATGGTTTCTCCAGTTAAAAAGAATTATGACCTCTTAATTTCAATTAAAGAAATATACAGTGGGTATAGAATCACAAGGTTGGAAAAGACCTTGAAGATCATCAAGTCCAACCGTTCCTGTCCTGTGCTAAACCAGATCCTTAAGTACCTCATCTACCCGTCTGTTAAACTCACCCAGGGGTGGGGACTCAGCCCCCTCCCTGGGCAGCCTGTGCCACAGCCCCACAACTCTGCCAGGGAAGAACTTTGCCCTCCCAGCTGAGCTGACCCTGCTCTGGCACAGCTTGAGCCCATTGCCCCTTGTCCCAGCTCCTGTCCCCTGGCTGAAGAGACCAGCGCCCACCTCTCTGCACCCTCCTGGCAGGGCAGGGGAGGCGCTGAGAAGGTCTCCCCTCAGCCTCCTCTTCTCCAGGCTCAACACCCCCAGCTCCCTCAGCTGCTCCTCAGAGGATTTGCCCTCCAGCCCCTTCCCCAGCCTGGTTGCCCTTCTCTGGACTCATTCAAGGACCTCAGTGTCCTTCTGATGCTGAGGAGCCCAGAACTGGACCCAGCACTCGAGGTGCAGCCTCACCAGTGCTGAGTACAGGGGTTGCAGAGGAAGGTGTAACATGGAAAGCAGAATTCATCCTTCTCTGTCCAAGGCAGCAAATGGCTAGCCACTTTTTCATGCTAAAAAAGTACTTAAGATTTGGTTTGTGTATATATACATATATATGTATATAAACCAATATATATATATACATATATATGTATATAAACCTATATATATATATATGTAAAGTCTAGTAAAGAAACAGCATAGGCTCAAATACATGACATGCATTGGCAGAGTGATCACAGATGGGTGATCGGACCAAATGTAGGTTAATCTTGCATTCATCCACATTCTGTGTTGCATGATTCCAGGCTGTGTGGTTGTCACACTGCATATGTCATGTGTAGCACATCCCCCTATGCCTGACTTCACCAGCTTGTGTGACACGCTTGGGACACAGTGGCAACGCAGCTCATCACGCCACAAAGCTGTTTGCTGTGAAATATTCATCGTGGAGGATTTGGTACCCCAGCTGATGGATTTGAGGGATTTCTGCCAGGGTAGTTCTTGCAAAAGGTATCTGCACTGGTCAGTGGGAAACCACAAACCTGTGTGCAGTGGGGATCCCACTCACAGGCATGTCTTGTGATGGATGATGTATAAGAGGTCATGGATTTGAATTCTCTTTCTTTTCCTAAGAATAAGCTATCATACATCCAAAGCATGTATGTGAGGCATTCAGATTACGTGTTGTTTTCCTGTATTTTACTTTGTAGACTAAAACAGGAAAAAATTGGGTGTCCTTGGGGTGACCATATGTTAACCTACCATAGGCAGTATGTACAGAAGAAATGCATGGCGTTCAGGGTTTTCTTTGCATTGGACTTTCAGCAGCACATTACTGCTCCATCCCAGTGCAAGTTAAAACTTGAACATCAGATATTCTGGGCACTACATTTACCAAGGGGATTTACTTTTTACTTAGCAGCCAAGGTCCTTGTTCCTCCAGGTGTCCTCCATGAATGTTCATGAGGATCCTGATCTATGATCTCCCTTTTCCTAGCATTTGCCTCATTGCATCTTGGGCATATAAATCTTTAGCCACAGGGTGACTAGGTCTTCTATTAAAGCCCACACTGGAATTGCTTTCATATATTAACTGACACTCAGGCTGTTAGTTACTAGTTTCTTTGTTTTTAGGGACACCTTGTGCCCAAGCAGTGTATGAAGTATATTCAGACACAGTTGTATAGTAACCACTGTGGTGAAGAGGAAATAATAATGCCCCCAGTCATCAATGCAATGGCAAAACAATAGAGGCTATTTAAGTTCCACGACCTGACTCCTTTACCCCCTCTCCTGATGAATCAATTTCTGCTCCCATGCCAGGATGAGCAATTACACTGTCATGCAGACCAGGAATGAAATCAAAGAGCAATGCTAATTTTGAGCTGCATTAGAAACACAGAAAGAAGGCAAGTAACGATTCCCTGAAGGGAGCAGAAAAACACAGCTAGTTGAATAACACAGAAGAGCTTCTCTTTCATGTCTAACAGCTATTTCCTGACCTTCCTTCAGGGAGACTCATCCTTCTGTATCCATGATTTGGATAATTTGAACAAATTCAGACATAATCTTACCTGTCGCCCCCAGCACCACCCATCTTCATCCTTTACCTCAAGGACAAACCTTGTGTCTTCTATGCAGCTGAACTGCAGTATTGCTACAGCATCCCCAGGTTGGGGAAGAGCCAGGATCTAAGGAACAGGGGCTGATGATGAGCTCTGGCAGCTTCACACCAGAGCTTTAAGGAGTGGTTTTCCCCAGCAGTCCCTGCCAAGCACTATGAGGGTCTTCATGAAAACCTCCTCTCCTGCAGCAGTGTGAATGGAGTAATTTGTTGTCAAACAGAGCTGCTGTCAGTGGTGCTGGTCAGTGAGATGCACCGTCCTTCATCTTCTTGGGCAGCAGCTCTTAATCACAGAATCACAGACTGCATTAGGTTGGAAAGGACCTTTGAAGGCCATCTAGTCCCACCCCTGCAGTGAGCAGGGACATCTTCACTAGAGCAGGGCGCTTAGAGCCCCATCGAGCCTGACCTTGAATGTCTCCAGGGATGGGGCCTCCACCACCTCTCTGCACAACCTGGGCCAGGGATCCACCACCCTCAGAGTGAAGAACTTCCTAATGTCTTGTCTAAACATGCACTGCTGTGGTTTAAAACCATCACCTCTCGTCCTTGTTGCTCCATGCCTTTCCAAACAGTCCTTCCCAGCTTTCCTGTATGTCCTTCAGGGAGTGGAAGGCCACTATAAGATCTTCCTACAGCCTTCTCTTTTCCAGGCTGAACAAGCCCAGCTCCCTCTTTGTAGGAGAGGTGCTTAGGCCCTCGGATCATCCTCATGGCCTCCTCTGGACAAGCTCCAACAAGCCCATGTCCTTCTTGTGCTGAGGGCTCCAGAGCTGGACACAGCACTGCAGGTGAGGTCTCCCCAGAGCAGAGCAGAGGGGGAGAATCCCCTCTCTCAATCTGCTGTCCCTGCTTCTTGTGATGGAACCTAGGATGCCATTGGCCTTCTGAGCTGTGAGTGAACATTGTTGGCTCATGTCCCGCTTTTCATCCATCAGTACCCCAAGTCCTTTTCCTCAGGGCTGCTCTCCATCACATCAGCCCCTAGCCTGTGTTGGTGGTGAGGATTGTCCCAGCCCAAGTGCAGGACCTTGCACTTGTTAACTTCATGAGGTTTGCGTGATCCCACTTATCCAGCCCATCCAGGTCCCTCTAGATGACAGACCATCCCTCTGACGTGTCGACTGCACCACACAGCTTGGTGTCATCTGCAAACTTGCTGAGGATATGCTCAGACAGACACTGTCTGTCTCATTGATGAAGATATTAAACAACACTGGTCCCAGTATGGGTTCCTGAGGGACACCACTTGCAACCTCTCTCCATCTGGACATTGACCACCACCCTCTGGATGTGACCATCTAGCCAATTCCTTATCTACCAGACAGTTCACCCAACAAATCCGTATTTCTTCAACTTAGAAAGAAGGATGTTGTGGGGGACCATGTAATTTCTGTACGAGGCTTGCTGAAAGGTGATGCCTTTGGATTCCCTCCCCATCCTGCTGCTGGATCTCAGGGGTGGTCTGATCGTACCGTGAGTTTGTAAAATGTGATTGCTTTTGGACTTGAGGATCTTAAAGGTCTTTTCCAACCTTGTAACTCTATGATTCATTTTATCTGCAAAGCTTAATTTTCCCCAGCCTTCATAAGCATGCCTTGCTACATCAGATTCCTGTCTTACAAGTCACATCATGGGTTCATATAGAGCTTTTTCAGTATGGTCCTCCAAGCTCTGATTCAGAAAGTCATTTATGTCCATATTTACATGTAAGGAGCCTCTAAGAGGCACTGTCCATGTGCTGAAGTGTTTTGCTGAAACAAAATGCTGCCTTTTTAATTTCTCTCTTGTTTGTGTCTTCAGACACTTGAAACGAGGTGCTGAAAACATCTCTCCACCAAAAATCCCACTGGAGCCAAAGGCTCATTAGGCCACTGCATGAGCACAGCTTCAGTGTGACATTTTGGACACTACATCGAAAAACCTCTGCACATAAAGAAGAGCAGACTTTACACTGCTGTGTTGTCTTTGCAAGGTCTTCCACTTTACCTAATCTGGAGGTTTCTTCTCAAGGGTTTTTTTTTGTTTGGTATTTTGTGTTTTCTCTGAGACCTTACCAAGGGTGAGCCTTGTTAATACATGTGTCAGTACCTTGAGGTAGCTGTGTGGTTCTGCATATTGTCTTGTGAGAGAGTCAGACATACGGTTCTCTTCAGCCCAGGAAACTCACTTTGGCTCTCCTCATCCTGGATGGGTTTTGCAACCCATCCAGATCTGCCTGTGGCGACACTTTTCCCAATCCTAATCTTGCTGCAGCAGTCTGTCAGTAAAGACACTTTGGTGTCAAAGCATCCATGCCATGAGCTGGTTTGCTTGTTTAACCTCGTGGCAAATCTTACAGTCCTCTGCTCATTTGGAGGACAAGGGGGATGAGACACTGCTCTTGCTCCAGCCAGCTGGAGAATAGACGTATAAGCCATTAAATGGGATGTCAGCAGAGCTTTGACCTGTCCCTGACCCATTTTCCAGGGGTGAACATGACATCTACAGATGGGTTGTTCCTGCCAGCAAGCTCAGAAATGTCAGGCCGCGGTCACCCTTGGAGCCTTCCTAGCAGGATGCATTGGCTGGCTTCACTGGTGACATCAGCATTGAATTCACCAGTTTTACAGTCCCAAGCATGTACAAAGGCAACACAGAAGCTTCTGTGTGGAATGGCCAACACATGTCCCTTCCTCAGCAGGTACATCAAGGGAAATTCAGGGAGTCTGGAACTGGCACATCTCCACGGGGTTGTGATTCACACCAAAAGGGTTTCTAAGGTCTTTTGAGTTGTTGGGGCCTGGCACAGGCTGCCCAGGGAGGGGGCTGAGTCCCCACCCCTGGGTGTGTTTAACAGACAGGTAGATGAGGTACTTAGGGATATGGTTTAGCACAGGACAGGAACGGTTGGACTTGATGATCTTAAAGGTCTTTTCCAACCGTGTGATTCTGTGATTCTGTCTTGCTGCCATTGGGTTTAACCTCTCTCCAGATGGGTATTTCCCTGGTTTCCAGCATTTCTGCAGTGGGATCTCCCAGTGTTACCTCCCCCGAGTCCATGCTTTTCCTTGTGCTGTGTGTTTATCCCCCAGAAGGTAGGGAGGGCCTTGAGCTGCAGGGCTGTAGGTAGCAGGTGCTGATGGTAATCCTTTTTCTCTCTCAGACTCTGCTTTCCCTGTGGCTGGCTGAGCAAAGGGACTTGGGTGAATGCTGCAGATTGAGGTGAAGTTAGAAGTGGAAGGAATGAGAGGATTATGGGGTGCTGATCTTTACCCTGAGATCCACAAAGTGGATGTTGTGCATCAAAGGTGCCCAGATGTGCCACCTAGTCTGAGTGTGGGGATTTATCTCACCCTTTCCTACCATATACATGGACCTCTTCATGCTCCTTGGCATGCCAGTGGCTGGCTGTTCTTCATGGATGGTCCTCAACTCTTCTATTTCTTTGTGCTGAAATAAGAGCTGTGGCAGAGCTGTTACTCTTGGGGCTGCTCTCCAACAACTGCATTGCTCTCTGAGCTTCTTGGCCTTCTGCAGTGCTCACCATCACCTTCAGTCCTCTATTTATGATGGTTTAGACAGGACAGCATGTGCAGTAATTCTGCCTCCTTGGAAGGCCATGCTCCATGGCCCTTAGGCAATGCAATATCTGTGATTTGTGGGCTGCTGACTCAAGCAACTTTTATAAATGGATCACAGCATGGTTCTGCTCTGCCAAATAGCTTGACTTCATCCTTTTTGGTACATTAATCTTATCTTGCTTATAGCCTGCTTCAGCCAGTGCTGAAGTTGTCCTGTTGAAGGCTCAGCACTTTTCTTAGAATCATAGAACCATCGAATCTTTAAATGTGGGTAAGACCTCTAAGATCATCAAGTCCAACCATTACTGTGTCCAGAACCACCATGTCAACTAAACCATGTCCTGGAGTGCCACATCTACACGGGTTTTGAACCCCTCCACAGGTGTTGACTCCACCACATCTTTGGACAGCCTGTCCCAATGCCTGAACACTCTTTCAGTGAAGAAAGTTTTCCTAATATCCAATCTAAACCTCTCCTGGCACAACTTGAGACCATTTCCTCTCATTCTGGCACAACTTGAGACCATTTCCTCTCATCCATTTCTCCTCTTCTCTGCCAGTGCTCTAATTGATAGGCTCTAACCAGGGATGTCCACAGATTCCAGTCCTTCCCCAGTCTCCTCACACTTACTGCCATTGTGTATTGTCCAGGTTTCAAATTCATGCATTAACATATCACATTGTTTTTGTCTTTCTGTTGGCTCATCCAAACTGACTTGCTCTGTGTACATCTCTCTGCATGTCTGTACATGCATGTCTTGGAGGATGATTATTAATGTTTGGGGGGTGGAAATAATCTTGGGCACCAGGAGCTTCATTATACCATTCACAGACTCAGTGCAGCTTTACAGTAAATTATTGTGTGCAAGATAATAGCATGGGCATCAGAGGATAAAGCTGTCATTAAGTATCCATGTGGGAGATGGAGACAGGACACTTGATGCAGCAGACAAGGAGAGGGTTAGTTCTTGCACTTGCAACAGCAATTTTTATATGATGACAAGATGAGGAGTTTGTTGGATCTGACCTTTAAACCGAAGGTGCCTGGGGTAGGAGGTGGAATAAAAGGGTTGAAGTCAGTGTCTTGGGGTGCAGAGGTCAACACTGTGTTGCGGTAACATGTCAGAAGCAACAAGGAATCACCCAGGTCCAGGATTTTAGACTTACTTCTCTGGAAGGCAGGAACACACTGTGCTATTTATTATTGGATGAGGGACCTCATCATGGGCCAGTGTCCCTTTGTTGCTGATAATTTGCCAGCAATCGTGTTTTGGCTCCAGCAGTCATGTTTTGGCTCTTGCAGAGCAGTAACCATAGATCAGGCTTATCTTCACAATCAGTTGTATTTGCAGGAGGACACACAGCCTGTTTATATTCAGCCCAAATGGATATTTCTTTTGTTATTCTTCACATGAGAAAAGAATACAGCTGTAGGATCAAAACATGTGCATGCTTCTCATATACCGGACGCATTTACTGTGCCCAGTTCTGGGCTCCTCAGCATCAGAAGGACACTGAGGTCCTGGAGAGAGTCCAGAGAAGGGCAACCAGGCTGGGGAAGGGGCTGGAGGGCAAATCCTCTGAGGAGCGGCTGAGGGAGCTGGGGGTGTTGAGCCTGGAGAAGAGGAGGCTGAGGGGAGACCTTCTCAGCGCCTCCCCTGCCCTGCCAGGAGGGTGCAGAGAGGTGGGCGCTGGTCTCTTCAGCCAGGGGCCAGGAGCTGGGACAAGGGGCAGTGGGCTCAAGCTGTGCCAGGGCAGGGTCAGCTCAGCTGGGAGGGCAAAGTTCTTCCCTGGCAGAGTTGTGGGGCTGTGGCACAGGCTGCCCAGGGAGGGGGCTGAGTCCCCACCCCTGGGGGTGTTTAACAGATGGGGAGATGAGGTACTTAGGGATCTGGTTTAGCACAGGCCAGGAATGGTTGGACTTGATGATCTTAAAGGTCTTTTCCAACCTTGTGATTCTGTGTGATATGAGCAATATTTTGTAAGCAGAATTTATTGCAGTCCAGCTAGTCCAATCATGACCAGGACCAAACAATGGAAGGAGATTTTGGAGAAGATTCCTACAGAGTGTAATAGATCCTGCTTCAGCCCATAGTTTGTAGATGACAGCTGAATGCTGAAGAGTGGTGTTAATTATTACCTTGAGGATGTGTTGTTGAAATTTCCATTGATAATTCTGAATGTTCTCAATATCCATCTCAACACCCATGACCAAATTAAAATCTCATTAAAATGCAGGAATTCTGTGACTTTCTTTGGCATTGAGTCCCAGTGTTTGACCAAGGATTATCACTGATTTGGGGTTTCCCACTGTTTCTTTTTGCTGAACCTCTCTTTTCCTGCATTAAGAGGGAACAGGGAGCTGGAGATTATTTGGGAACAAATGAGACCCTATTCCAGAAATACAAAATAATTTTGAAATCTGAGACAAATTTGCTACTTAGTTTGGCAAAAAAAAGTTATATTTTTTCATTGCTGTTTTGTTTAGGGGAATATTGAAGAGAAACATAACATTCTAAAATATTCCTTGTGAAGCAGTTTGATGTTTTACTTCATAGTCCTTTCCTGTTGTCCTGAGTAGATTAAGGAAAAAGAATGAGATGGAAAAGAATTCTAGAAATTGATAAATAAAGTTAACTTTTAGTTTTAGAATGAACAAAACATTTTGGGCCAAACATTTCACTTTTTTTTTTTCCCCAGTGAAAAACCTGAATATTTTTCTTTTTTTGGTTGAGCCAAAGTTTTTCAAATTGAGCTGAGAATATCCCTTCAGTGCAGGACTCCAGCACAAAGTTCCTGGTCTCTGTTTTCTGCACCATTCATTATTTCATGTGTGTACATCAGGATGAGGGAATTGGACTGGCTCAGAGCTGGTAAAACTGCTGTCAGCAGGGTACATTTAACATCCTGTGCTGATTCTGAAAAAGCATAACCTCTCTTTAAAGTCCTTCAGAGTAGGTGGAAGCTTGGAAGTGGTTAAACCTGGCCCTATCTCTCCCTCCTTCCTCCTCTTGGCTTTGCTCTGGCATCAATAGATGACGGCAATCAATGCATACATGAGGGTTGGTGAGCATCTCCAGAGATGACTTCTTGGAGCTCACATCAACCCCATGTGCCCTGGCTGGGGTGGAGGAAGATCATAGAATCATAGAGAATCATAGAATTGTAGGGGTTGGAAGGGACCTCGAGAGATCATCGGGTCCAACCCCCCTGCCAAAGCAGCTCCCTAGGACATTTCACTGAGATAGGCATCCAGATGGGTCTTGAATATCTCCAGTGAAGGAGACTCCACACCCCCTGGGCAGCCTGTCCCAGGGCTCCCTCACCCTCACTGGGAAAAGTTCTTCCGCATGTTGGTGCGGAACTTCCTGTGCTCCAACTTGCAGCCATTGCCCCTTGTCCTGTCTCCACAGACACTGAAAAGGGGCTGGCTGATTCCCCCTGCATCCCCTGCTTAAGATAATTGTAAACATTAATTAGGTCCCCCCTTAGTCTTCTCTTCTCCAGGCTGAACAGCCCCAGTTCTTTCAGCCTTTCCTCATAGGGGAGATGTTCCAGACCCTTAATCATCTTCGTAGTCCTCCTCTGGACTCTCTCCAGGAGATCCCTGTCCTTTTTATAACAGGGAGCCCAGAACTGGACACGACACTCCAGGTGGGGCCTGCCCAGGGCAGAGTAGAGGGGGAGGATCACCTCCTTTGACCTGCTGGCCACACTCCTCCGGATGCACCCCAGGATCCCATTAGCTCTCTTAGCCACCGAGGCACACTGTTGGCTCAAGTCACCTTCACCTGCAATCACCTTTAGCAATCCTGAGCCAAGGAGAAAATGCAATTAAAATAAAATAACCAGGGTGGATGAAGAGCAGTGAGCTGTCCACTGATATATGTGGAGAACAGCTCTTGGCTTTAATGGATGTAGATCAGGCCACCACCTCCCCAGGCTACTGTCATCTTCTAAGAAGATCTACTGCCTATTAATTTGCAGGATGTCTATCCCATCCTATGGAGCCCTGTGTTCTCATCAGACCTGTTTACGGCTAAGCTCCCTTTATCTTCACTGGGAACTTTTCCTGTTGAACTTGGCTTGCAAAAGGTCGTCTGATGCCTCATGTATTTGTTTTTGTTGAGTTTCATTTTGATTTCAGGTCGGGTCAGTTGATTCTAATTATTAGTTGTAAGGTTGGGACCAGAGCTAGGCTGAAAGTTAGGAGACATTATTTGGTGCTATTTCAGTTCAACCCCTCTGTTTAATGCCAAGAGAGCAATTCTTGACATCTTCCTCAGCTGAACTAAGAGCAATGGAAATCCCTTAGATGAAGAATTACAGAGCTGGCCTAAGCTGTGCCTGTTTGATAGGTCCATTTTGGTGTTAGTCCATGCTCATGACCCATTCTTGCAGCGTAAGCAGAGGCTTTTGGTCAGGTTTTAGGTGAGATTCGAGGCTGAGCTCTTTTAGGATGAGGTCTAGCATGCTCCTGTAATACTTTCAGAGCTAGTTTTCTGTGGAGCTATCTATGGTGGCCCAGACACTGCTATGACCTGTTGTTTTCAAAACAGGGAGAAATAACATTTTCAGGACTCATTTCAGCTTTCAGCCAGAAACTTTGGGGCACCTTCCCCACAAATTGACCTTGGGATGTTAGGTAGTAATGAAGGAGGTTTCAGAACTGCAGGGGCTTTCTCCACATCAGGGTTAATTTCCGTGTTGATGCAATCCCTTAGAGAACAGGTATTTTTACTATTTCCAGAATATCAAAAAAATGAAAATTAACTCTTCAAGCTCTTGCTTTTCCTCTCACTTCTCCACTGCATATATAAATTTATAAAGCATCTCTGAGTTATGCACATACTTCAGAGCATCAGGCCAGTTCCATATTAGTGGAACCCCTCCACTAAAAGCTGCCTGACAGAAAAGAACCTGGGGGTGTTGGGTGACTGCAGACTGAACATGAGCCAGCAGTGTGCCCAGGTGGCCAGGAAGGCCAATGGCATCCTGGCTTGTGTCAGCAATAGTGTGGCCAGTAGGTCTGGGGAGGGGATTGTGCCCCTGGACTGGGCACAAGTCTGGGTCTTCGAGTGCTGGGTCCAGTTCTGGGCTCCTCAGCATCAGAAGGACATGGAGGTCCTGGAGCGAGTGCAGAGAAGGGCAACCAGGCTGGGGAAGGGGCTGGAGGGCAAATCCTCTGAGGAGCGGCTGAGGGAGCTGGGGGTGTTGAGCCTGGAGAAGAGGAGGCTGAGGGGAGACCTTCTCAGCGCCTCCCCTGCCCTGCCAGGAGGGTGCAGAGAGGTGGGCGCTGGTCTCTTCAGCCAGGGGACAGGAGCTGGGACAAGGGGCAGTGGGCTCAAGCTGTGCCAGGGCAGGGTCAGCTCAGCTGGGAGGGCAAAGTTCTTCCCTGGCAGAGTTGTGGGGCTGTGGCACAGGCTGCCCAGGGAGGGGGCTGAGTCCCCACCCCTGGGGGTGTTTAACAGATGGGTAGATGAGGTACTTAGGGATATAGGTTAGTAAAGGACAGGTGCAGTTGGACTCTATGATCTGAAAGGTCTTTTCCAACCTTGTGATTCTGTGATATAGCCCAATGTGACTGCCCTAAGAGGTTGTAGCTGTGCAGTGTTTGGACAATATAAGCTTGTAGTGATATATGACCATATGAAACAGACTTGTGATGGAGAGTCAGCAGATGATCTAGGTCACCTTCCTGAGACATACCCCATCCTTGCAATCAATAGAGATGCAGATCCCACATTGGGCACCTGTGTCCTCATTCGTAAATTCAGTGTGTGTGGCACTATAATGCAGTGAAGTTGGAGCACACCCCTGCCTATGGTTTTGGCCCGGGGTTACTAGTACTTTTTCAAGCAGTTACTGGGCTGGGCTCAGGAGCTGGAATATTCCAAGGGCAGTTCCCAACAGGCTATTTTCCCTCACTCATCTGTGGTGGAGACCAAGACATGTAGGAGTTTAATAGAATCACAGACTGTGTTAGGTTGGAAGGGACCTTTAAAGGCCATCTAGTCCAACCCCACAACAGTGAGCAGGGACATCTTCACTGGATCAGGTCACTCAGAGCCCCAGCAAGCCTGACCTTGAATGTCTCCAGGGATGGGGCCTCCACCACCTCTCTGGGCAACCTGGGCCAGGGATCCACCACCCTCAGAGTGAAGAACTTTTTCCTAATGCCCAACCTAAATCTCCCTTTTTCTAGTTTAAACCCATCACCCCTCATCCTATCACTCCACGCCCTTAGGAACAGTCCTTCTTTCCTATAAGCACCTTTTTGTACTTCTGTGCTAATTAACCATGGTAAGCTGAGTTTCTGGGCACTGACGTGGCCAGCAGAGAATAGCTCATGTCTATTCTAGTAACACTTTTTTGCAGTTTATGTCTTGCTGGAATATCAAAAATAGCTGTGGAGATCAGCTTGCTGCACCAGGCGTAGCTGTAGTAAATGGCCTGAGTGTCTCTCCTCCTCCCACTGCCTCTGCAAGCTCTGGATGCAGGTACACAGAACTGGGCACACTGGGTGCTTCAGCATGGTCATTGCAGGGAGTAGCTGGTCCATCCCAGGTATGGTAGGACTCCATACAAACATGGCCTCTGCTCTCTCTCATGATTGAAGGGACCAGCTTTAGTGCAATAGCTGGTGATGTTCGGGGGTCGGCCTTGGTGATCTCTTGAGGTCCCTCCCACCCCCTACAATTCTGTGATTCTGTGAAATCATGCACGGTGTCCTGTAGAGGATTTAGAATAGACCTTTAAAGGTCCTCTTGTCCGACCCACCTTGCAGTGGGCAGGGACATCTGCCACTAGATCAGGTTGCTCAGAGCCCTGTCCAGCCTGACCTGGAATGTTTCCAGGGATGGACTGTCAACCACCTCTCTGGGTAGCCTGTTAATTTGGGATGTGCACTGAATCCCCATGACATACCTGGTATTTACAACTTCCTTGTCAACGCTGTAAGATATTTCAAGATCAATAGCCTTCTGTCCTCCACTTCCAGAGGAGATCTGTTTCAGAGCTTGGGGACATAGTGCATCAGCATGCACCCACCTAAGAACAGCTAACTAGTCGATCCTTTGCCTGCAAACCCAGGCTCACCTTGAGAGACACAGGGTAGTCAAAGGTCTCATCACCAAATTCAGTGGAGCTGCTGTTACATCTGTTTTAAGACCAGCAACGCAAGGATGGAGAAGAGCAGAGGAATTCATGCTCCTTTTTAGCAGCCAGATGAGATAGGTGGGTTTTGCATTAACAGCCCAGGTCTATTGCATGATCTCTTCCTTTAGCCTTTCAGCAACCAGCAGTGGCAGTACAGAAATGCATTCCCCACCAGCCCACAGGTGGCACAAGGCTTTTGTCTCCCTTTTCCCTATCTCCTGAGTCTTCCTTGTCTACAGGCTTTTCAGGGAGCAACCTCTTTCTGTGTGTTTGCATAAAGCAGTGCATAATGAGGTTGCCAAGCACTGCTGTAATAAATATGATCCCACTGCTTCAAAGCTCACTTCCATGCAAACCAGCACGAGCAACAGAATGAATAAATTCTCATCTGTACTCTGTCTTTAAAGCCCAGTTCCTAAGTGCATGGTACTGTAGGCTCCATCCTTTGCCTCGAGTTCTGTAGGTGCAAGCTGTGCTTAGGTTTGCTCATTGCCCAGGTGGCCCACGTGGGCTGGTTTTCCAGCTGACCTTACAATAAGTAAGAAAACAAAATTTACCTGCCTTTCCCTAAGTTAAAGAACACTGTTTGGGTGTTCCTCCTCTGCCTGCTCACAGATTTTGAGGAAACATGTTGTAATTTTCACCTCTAAGCTTTCTACCTTTGCCACAGATATGCTAAAAAATAGCTAATGGGTTCAGAATTTGCTAGAAAGGATCTGAGTGACAGATAGACATGGGGAGAGAGAGAATTAGTGCATGAATTTCTTTCATTTGGAAAGCAATTAGAAACATAGGATCTACTTATGGAACAAAAGTGGATCCTAGGAAGAAGCCTCTTATCTTCTGAGGAGCTTAGGGTGAACTTTGAATTTAATCAGTAATGCATTCACATCTTCAGTCCAGTTCTTTAAAGACACTTCATCTTCCTTTCTCTCAACTCTTCATGCAGAAGGCATATTTTAACAATGGTCTGCAGAGAAATATCTGTGGACAAAAGGGTGACAGTCACTGAACAGAAATGCGGATGGCAACTAAAATGTGTCAAGTGACGGGTGATGGGACAAGGGGGAATGGCCTCAAGCTGCACCAGGGCAGGGTCAGATCAGATGTGAGGGAAAAAGTTCTTCCCTGGCAGAGTTGTGGGGCTGTGGCACAGGCTGCCCAGGGAGGGGGCTGAGTCCCCACCCCTGGGTGAGTTTAACAGATGGGTAGATGAGGTACTTGGGGATCTGGTTTAGCACAGGACAGGAACAGTTGGGCTCTATGATCTTAAAGGTCTTTTCCAACCTTGTGATTCTATGCCCAACAGATGCTAAAAATCTTTGATATGTGTTTCTTTGGGTTTTTTTTCCTCAGAAAGTCACAGCTTCATCCAAAAGAAATTGAAGGTGGTGATATTTTTTTCCCAATAACTTGTGTATTCACTATCAGCTGATAAAGAGAAGCCACAGCTCACAATACCTGATAAACTGTGCATTTCCTACTCTTCCTTGAGTTTAAATCTAAGACACCTTTATCTTAAACAATTCCCCTGTGGAATTAGCAAAAGATGTTGCACATAATTTGGTGCAATACAGGCAAAATGATACAGCTCACTACTTGCAGTTATGGGTAAGGGGTGGCTGTAGAAAATCTTGGGCTCCTGACATCGAGGTCCCTTCCAACTCCTACAATTCTGTGATTCTGTGATTTCTAAACTACCCAGCTAGTTTGCCTATGGGGAAATTTGCTGAGAAGCCTTTATCCTATGTTTAGTTGCAGAACATGGATTTTGATGTTCCTTTCTAAATATTGTGTTCCATCCCAACGGTGAGAGTCAGGAATTGCTTGCAGGTAGCTTCAGTGCAGAGATGAAGCTGTAGACACAAAAAAAGCATCTCTGTTTTTAAGAAAAGGATCACAGTCACATAACAGACCAGCTCTTCAGAGGACGCCTGACCATTGTCACACAAGTAGCAAATTGCCTGGTGCCCAGGGCTGCCTGATTTTAACGGACTGAATTTCATTTAGACTTGATCTAATGTGTCCATGAGTTTTAGATGAGGTCAAAAATGAGCTGTTGGGAGTCAGTTTCTCTGTTAACCTGGTGGCAAAACCCCTTCCAAGGAGGCCTTGCTGAGCAATGATGGACTTCATTCCCACGTTACCACCTGTTGGTTTAATTCCCAAACCCCTTTCTTTTTTCATCTTCAGAAATGAGTTCAGACCCTGGGTAGATGTCAAGCCCGTGAAAGCTATAAAAGCGAAGGCCCAGTACAAGCCACCAGAGGAGAAAATGACCCATGAAACCAGTTACAGCGCTCAGTTCAAGGGGGAAACCAGTAAGCCTGCTCCAGCTGATAACAAATTCCTGGAGCGCAGAAGGATACGCACTCTCTACAGCGAACCCTACAAAGAACCACCAAAGGTGAGAAATGCAGTGGAAGGGACCCAGGGCCATCATTGCTTCTGGTGGGACATGTCCAGCACAGTAAGGCTGGGCTGAACAATGCCTGTGGCATCTTCCTTCCCAGTGGGTGCATTTGGGGATCTGCCTCGGAGATGGTGGTGGATGAAAAACTGAGTATAACCTGGCACTGTGTGCTGGCAGCCCAGAAACACCCCCGTGTCCTGGGCTGCATCCTAGCAGTGGGACCAGCAGGGCTGGGAAAGGGGGATTCTGCCCCTCTGCTCCGCTCTCTGAAAGTGAGTACCTGGAGTACTGCATCCAGCTTGGTGGTCCCCAGGACAAGAAGGACTTGGAGCTGTTGGAGGGAGTGCAGAGGGGACCACAAAGATAATCAGGGAGCTGGAGGACCTTCCCTATGAGGACAGTTCTGGGAGAGCTGGGCTGGCTCAGCCTGGAGAAGAGAAGGCTCCTTCTGGGGAGAGCTCAGAGACCCTTCTTGTCCCTCCAGGGGCTCCAGGAGAGCTGGAGAGGGGCTGGTGCTAAGGGCAGGGAGGGCCAGGGCCAGGCCCAGGGGAATGGCCTTCAGCTGCAGGAGAGCAGCTGGAGAGGAGCTGGGAGGCAGAAATCCTTCCCATGGAGGGAGGAGGCCCTGGCCCAGGGTGCCCAGAGAAGCTGGGGCTGCCCCTGGCTCCCTGGCAGGGTTCAAGGCCAGGCTGGATGGGGTTTTGGGCACCTTGGGTCAGTGGAGGGTATCCCAGCCCATGGCAGGGGGGCAAACTAGATGGGCTTTGAGGTCCCTTCCCACCCAAACCAGCCTGGGATTCCATGGGCTCTAGTGCAGGTTGATGCTCTTAGGAGACAATACTGCCCTACATCAGAATGTAAAGAAGTGAGGCCAGGGCCCAGATTAAGAGTTTTTTGTGTTGTCATTTCCCAGTTATTACCTAGACAGCTTTTTCTTTCTTCCTCCAAAACTATAGGCACACCACATGACAGTTTGTCCCAGGAATAACATGGTAAGAGCCAGATCTTCATCTGCAATTAACTCAGAGTGCTCCACAGATATTGACAGTAAGCGCTTTTGGCTTACAGGTGGAGGACATGAGTCAAGAAGGACCTGGGCTGAAATGTCTTCCAGCGTTGGTCTGTAGGAGCAGTGGAGGATCTGCATATTTATGGAGTGAGGTTATGCAGTTTTAGTGCTTCCCAGAGTTTTTAAGTCCTTAGATTTATGAGCTCTCAGAGGGATGGCAGGGCCAGCATGGAGGAACTGAAGGCTGCTGCTCCTCCTTAATTTTGAAGCTGTCCTCCCTATGTTTGGGGCTGTGGAGACAAGGTGGATGCAAGGTACTGTTATGGACTTTGGATGAAATGCAGCTTGGTGTCCTGCACCCCAGGTATGCCAAGTGATATATTGTAACCATCTATTAGGTATGAATAGACTAGGAGTCGAGTCCTGCAAGAAAGGTGGGAATTTCTACCTCCCTCATTGTCCCAAACATCATTTCTCTGCTTCAAATCCAGGGACACAATTCCCTCTTGGCTTTCAAATTCAGAGGGCAGGGCATAGCTGAGTAGATAAGTGATGTTGATGCTGTTTCTGATCTAAATCCTGTTTTCCACCTGTCCTTGTGTGTGTCTCTCTCTCTCTTTCTCCATCTCTGTGTTGTCGTTTTGCCTGTTGCCCTCCCTGCAGGTGGAAAAGCCTAGCGTAAAGCCTTCCAAACCAAAAAAGACCACCACAAGCCATAAACCCCTGAAAAAGGCCAAAGACAAGCAGATTACGTCTGGCCGGGCTGCCAAGAAAAAGAGCGCCGAGACCTCCAACACAGCAAAGCCAGAGGACAAGGAGAAAAGTAAAGAGATGAACAATAAACTGGCTGAGGCAAAAGAGTAAATGTCACTGCACTTTCCTTTCTTTCTCTCTTTTTTTTTCCCTTTTCTTTCTTTCTTTCCTTTTTTTTTTTTCTTTGATTAAATAAAGGCCACAAAATTAATTAGAGGCTTCTAATCTGCTTTTTGTTCTGATTGTATTAGAAGCTTTTCTGTTTTATTTCCAAGGAGGATTAGGGAATCCTTGTTTCTGAGGTCAGGTTGTTCTGCTTTGCCTGCACAACATGGCTCTGCACAGAGTGAGGGATGTGGGAATGCACAATGAAGGTCATAGGAGATGAAGGTGATGGATCAACCATGATTGCGTCCAGCAGCCTGTCCCTTTCCTTGGGCTTGGTCCTTCAACACTTGCGCAGCATAGAAGTGCCCATTGAGCCATGGAGGGCCTGTGCTCTCATCCTATGAGGCCCTTTTGGTGTTGGCCATCATTTGGTCATCTCCCACTGGTGTCAGCAGGTGAAAGGTTTTTGAGGCAGAGAGGATCAGAGGTTCATTTGTGGTGCCATGGATCTGCCATAAATCTGCTAAGAATCGTTGGTGTGGCCAAGACCGGTTTCCCCTGGTGACACTGGTGAGACTTTTGCTCCAAAAACAACATGGAAGGAGATCCCATGTAAATCAAGGGCCAAATCTTCCCCTAGGATGGCTGGGGAATAGTCCTAGCTGCCTCAAGGCAGCTTCACCCATCAACACCACTTGAGAGACTTGATTTAAAAGAAGACAAAAAAAGGAGTGAGGGAAGGCGCAGAGAGCAGTGAAGACTTCCCAAGCGTGTGGCAGGACAGACTAGGTTATCTGCAGGCTGTTCTTCCCCATTGTTTTCCCTAGGTTATAGATCTCTCTAGTTATTCCTTTGTCTGCTTTCTTCACATCTGGGGTGCCAGTAGACAGGGCTAGCTTTCAGAAAGAGGTTTAGCTTTCAGATGTTGCCTTCCAAGGGGTAGAAGGAAATAAATCACCAAGGTTGGCTAGAGCTGTCAGCCCCTGTTGTTTTGGCTCTGTGAGCTGTTGGAGTTCACGATGACTCAGAAGCATTCTAAGAGGGCCATAAACCAGTTGCTGGGATCCCCAGACTCCCTCCAGGCAAGATCTCAGGGTTTCAATACTATTTAGTGTGCTCTTACTCCAGAAAATCCCCATGCCCAGCAAGACCAGTTTGGAAGCTGTAAACACAGCAGGACTATGAACTGGCCCAACAGACTGGCATCGCATACCCCAAAATTTTGGTCATCAAGTCAATGGGAGGTGGGAGAGGTATGGTCCTGATCCAAATTTTACATGCCTAACTCCTGGATTGGTTCCTAAATACTTAAGAATAAATCTTGATCCTACCAATCGGAGCTGTTAAACTCTCCTGCAGCAGAGTAACTGCAAGTCAAGATGCAGGGTTCTTCTTTATTTTTACAGCTCAATATTTCTATCCTAACAGCTTGAAACTTTCAAGAGAACAGACAATTGGGAAGAACAGAGAGAAATGGGAAATAGAGTAAGGAGATGGTGTAAGAGTGTCAGAACTGTGTTGCTGTAGAGGTGTTTGAGGGAAGTCTTGCTGCTAGGATATTTTAGAGATGTGAAACTATTTAATGGGAAAAGGGATGAGCTGTGAGGTTGAGGAGTCCTATTTTTGGCATCTCATTCCGTTAGAATTGGGTTTTTTTTGGAAACATGAAAGGAGTGGTGGGCTACGAGGCTGAGAAAACGTTTCCAAAGAGGAGGAAAGCTCTGTGGTTATACAGATAGTGACATTTGCTGGCCTTAGTAATGAATAAATGCCAAGTTCAGTGTATCGTGTGATGTGTCCTGTTTGCCTCGTGCTAACAGCCTAAAAGCTTTGAGTATCAGTAAGTGTAGTGTTCTGAATTCAGTGGTGTATTTCCAAGCTTAGCTGTGTTAGAACTGTGTGCTATGAGCTAGTCGGGTTGTGTATGTGGAAAATATATATTCATATATAGAAATATATATATTTAAACCTCCAATGTTTTAGGAGGAAACCAGGGAAATCCTCCAGGAAGTAAAACTGTGGAAACCTTTGCGAATGTAGTGCATTTTTGATGTGCATGCTCCATGGAGACGCTGACCTGTTCATACTGACCATTGCTTTTCTGAGTGCTCAGAAGCCCCTGCAAAGCTCAGCTCTGTCTCCAGAGCAGCTGGGCGACAGGCTTGCATTGAGCTGGTGGAGAGAAGTGCCACTCACAGCTCTTCACATCCCCGTCGCACAAGGGACAGCTGGCCAGAGCAGCCTGAGCTTCCAAGACTCGGTGTGATTCCTTGGCATTTAGATGCTTCGTCCATCTTCACACTCCTCAGTAAGGTCCTTCCCTATCACAGAATATAGCAACAGCGTGAAGATGACGTGTCTTAGCAGGCAGAATATGTCAGGAAGGCACTTAGGCAGTAACCAATAGCCCCCAACACACTGATACCACAGTACATAAGGACAGACCATGCCAAACAGTTCTCCCAATTACATTTTGGCCCGAAGCTTCACGTTCAAAGAGACAGCATGCTTGCCACCATTTCACCCTGAATTCAATGGGAAATTGGCTCTTGACTTCCAGTATAACCAAATTTTTTGCCCAAGGAACATCATTAGGATGCTCAGACCACCTGACCCAAACATCTCCATGACTGTGGAGCAATGGCTCATCATCTAGGGCTTCAGGATTGCTTCTTCTCAATGAAGAGCATCCACCACGGTGTTTGAACGAAACATGCACACTGGGTGGTCAGAATATGGCTTTATGTTTCCTTATTTTGGTGGCATCTAACTATAAAGCTAGGTATGAAGTGCTAGCCAGTGGTGTAAATTCCCTCTCTAGTAAAGGAGCCTTCCAAGGGCCATTGAGCAATCTAATTTGGACACCAATCTCTGGGTGGGATGAATGATCCTTGGAAGATCTCAGTCTTTGCCTGGGAGACTGGTAGGGTCTGAGGACCTCCCTCTAAGACAGCAGCAACACAGGGATATCAAACCTGTCCCCCAGCCTTTGCTCCTTGCCCACCAGGTTCTCAACACACATCCAAGCACCCGTTTTAGGATTGCATCGAATGCCAGGAACTGCAGCAGAGTCAGGCCTCAGGGCGAAACCCTGCATTGCTCTACCTTCCACAGACTTTACGCCCATCCAACCCAACCCACTCAGGTTTACCAGAAAGGAGACCAAATCTCTGCCGTTTCCAGTTCACTTTGGACTCTGAGCTTGTCGATCCCACTGGGAAAGAGTGCTCTGCTGTTCTGTGTTTCCAGCTACCACAACGCTGATTGTTTCACTGCTGATTTTTTTTCCTTTCCATATGTTTCGCTTTCCTTGTAAACAAAAAACAACAACAAACAAGCAATTGTTTTAATTGTTTTGCTTTTTACCCCCTGAAAAGTTCCTACTGCTGTCTACTGCTTGCTTCCTCATTTCCACTGTATTGTACTCTTTACTCCTTTCTGCAAAATGGTGCTAACTGCTGACTGAGCTCCTGTTTTCTGACTGCTTCGCACACCGATCACCCGCTTCTTCATTTGCAAGGCGCCTGGTGTAAGAACAAAACAACCCCGTGGCTCCCATGAATTCCACAAACTCTTGCCTCTTGGAGGCAGATAGGAAGTGTCTAATTAATATTTTGTGGCCTGGGTTTGGTTGTGTATCACGGACTGTCTCTTGTAACGTGTTGAGCACACCTCCTCGTGGTGCTTTTTTCATTGCTGTTCTGATGAGAGTGACACACAGACACACACACACAGACACACAGACACACAGACACACACACGAGTTAATGTATAGCCAATTGATTGTGACGTGCTTGTGATCTTTGCTTGCTCAAAGGGGTCTCTTCTTTTTTTTTTTCCAATGATAAATAAATGCTAAAGACGAATACCACCTCCTTGATCTTGTTTTCTCGATAAGAAGCACAGCTAAAGTGAAAGAAACACCCAACAGCAACCAGATTTGTGTTGCTTAGAGCTGCCACTTCCATGCCCGCCGTAGGGACAACTGAGCTGTCACAGTCTGACTCCCTTTAGATGGCTGCTCACCTCAGACTGGCCTGGCCTGAGGGCTAAGCCTGTGCAAAAGTGAAGATGGACAGTGAAGTCATGTGGATGGAGCAGGTAGTTGGCTTTTATTTTCTCTCTCCCTACAGTGTCCTGAGCAGAGGGTTGGTGTGGTGAGTGCCCTGCATGCCCGCTGCACCTTGCTCCTGTCCACTGTTGCACTGGATGAGGGAGTAGAAACCCAACCCCGTGCAGAGCTGGAGGGAGGGGAGATGCTGTGGATGAGGTCGCTTAATTACATACCCTTTTCCAGTTGCCTACAGCTTGTGTTTTGGCCCACAGCCACCAGAAAGGCCCATGAGGCTGTAAATCCTCATTGAGAAGAGGTGGCAAGTTCTTGGGTTGGGGACTTCCAGCATTCTGCAAGCCTAGACACTGCTGTCTGGCAGTGCCTGTAGAGGTGCAAAGCACTGGTTGCCTATTGACAAAGCACTTGCTATCTGGAAAAAACGGTGGTTGAGAAGAAAGCAGGGCTGAGGGCGTGATTCTGTCTTAAATGGTGAACCCTAATCTTAGTTTCATCTCTTTTTTTAATTAACTAGCCCCTAAGCTGCTACCTGCAATTTTAATTTTTTAATTATGTTTTCTCTTTTAATGGATACTCCAGTCACATCCCCACACCCAAGGTCTGGGGTTTTACCATGAAATCTCTCCTCCAGCATAGCTCTGCTGACTTCCATGGACCATCAACCCGTTTCTGCCTTACTGATTCTGGGTGCTACTTCTCCTCCCTGTCTGCTTTACAAATCACTTTGAAATGACCCCATCTGTGACTACATACTAATCACAGTGCTGCTTTCTGATGTCCTGCCACATCACCCTGCCCGCCCTCTCCCTTCCCCACCAGCTTCATCCATTCATCCACCACGCTTAACAATATAACCTTTGAAGTGTTTCAGCTGAGCTGTGGGTCTGGGGATTTATTTCACCCCCTCCACAGCTGGTATTGGAGAAAATGTTCATTGGGAAAAGACTGGTCGTTGATGGGGCTTATGTGTGACAATTCATGTCGACCAACAAAGGCATGGGGTGTGTTCCTTCCTATCCCACCCAGCTGCCCATGGGAAAACACACCCTTGCTGTCTATTGCTCTCTGAACATGCTCAGCACGGCAAAGCCTAAACACCCGAAGGGGCAGGATGCATTTCTAAGGGACAGTAGGATGTACTAGGCTCCCTGGTCTTTAACTTTCACTGTCTGAACTCACTGCTACTGACTCACTCCCCAGTCTTTGACAGGTCATTAGGGGCTGGCACTGCCCACCTTTTTCCAGGGGTGGAAATAATGTTTGTGCAAAGCACTGGGTGGGGGGAGGGGGGGGTACTAGAAAAAAATGAAGTGCTTTGTCTTATAAGAGCATTTTTAAGTGCTGGCTGGAGTAAAAATAGTCCTAATTGTTAGTGTTGGTGTCTGGTGGGGGGACAAGGAGGAGAGAAAAAAATATTTGTCATGTTGAATTTAAAGAGTCAAGGTCTGGTTCTCACACCTTTGACAATGGAGCATCTGAGTGTGGCTTTGGAGAGATGTCCTGTTCCTGCACAGGGTGTGAGCAGCCCTGTGAGGGGTGGCAGGCATGCTTCTGATTTTAATCAGTGGCTTTCAAATGCATAGTGTACTGAGGGCCTCATTCAGCACCTCCACCACCCCTACCTCCCCCTAGACGACTGGTGCATGGGTGGATGAAGAGGTTTCTGCCTGATGCTCTCCATCCTGCTCCCTGCAGCAGACAGGAGCTTAAGTGCCTTGGGCAGGGGAATGAGATTTACTGATTTTACCACTTGCAAATCTCTGAGCTTCCTCTGAAAACCTCAGTTATCAGTATTACATCCCTGGCTGGTAAAGCAAGGTCAGAGGATGAGTACAGATATTTCATCAGCTGACACATCAGCCCTTGCGTCACAGTGTCCTTTGGATTTAGGGTTTATTTGGAGATGTACCAGTGCAGGAGAGAAAGGGACTTTTAAAGAAGATGTCTCTGTCATAGCTGGTACCTCCCAACATACCAGGAGTAACCGCCACCCCCAGCAGCAACCGTACCATCAAATAAAGAAGAGGAGCTGTGCAGGAAGAAGGAATTCCCTAGAATGAAGGTGATGACATGGCCACGTTCAGCACTAAGAGCAGGATCTCATGCACAGCTGGAAAATAACGTGGTGTTCAGACATGGGCTTCAGCTCTCCCTGTTCCCAGCAGGGTCACGGTAAGTTTGATCCAAATGGGGGTTTGACAGTCCACTCCCATTTGCCTGTATTCACATGAGCTCTCTGGTTTGGGAGGAATTCCACTAATGCCACTGGGTCTGCTCCCAAGCTCAGAGGTCTGCGATGAGGGGTGGCACATCTTTGGGTACTTCAGGGCTGGTGGTTCATCGTGAGCTACGCATTGCTTGTAAACTGTCTTAATTTCTGTTGCAGGGTGCCTTGGAAACAGCTCCCTAATTGTGACTGTCACGTGGAGGAGATGTGAGGCCAAGGATAAAAGAAAGGCCTGCTAATGGGTTGAAGGCGTCTTTATGCTTTATGAACTGCCAGCTTTCCCTGCAGGGAGTCTGCTCCATGGAAACAAACGGCAAGGACCAGCCACCAGAAAAATGATGGATGAGGAGTTGTGACAGATCTGAGCGATTCTGTGAGAGCCCTGAGGAATAAAAAGTGTTCCTTCAGTGTCAACAGTTCACTGGTGTGAGAGATTAAAAGAGAGAAACCTTTCTGAAACCCCCTTCTTGTCATCTGCCCACTTCCCAACCTAGTCTGAGACGTGCAGCAACCTCAAGCCCCTGAGCAAAGCTGGGTCTTCCCATATCTCCTTGGGGAGCCAGAGCGCTGCGTGCCCTGCCCAGCTCTGAGAGAGGTCTGGGGAGCTGAGTCACAGCAGAGGGTGAGGAGCACCCTCCACAGTGTGTGGTGGAGGGGAGCTCACCACATGACAGCTGTGGCAGGCAGGTCTGTCTCCATCCATTAAACAGCACCTAGGAGCACTTGACAGTGCCATTACTCAATGGTCAAGACAGTGACCATTACTCCCAGGTCAAGGACCTGGTCCTTGACCCAGTTGAGGATTTAGTACCCAAGTGAGGACCAGTTCAGCCATGGCCATGTTACGTGGAGCCAAGAGATTTATCAGCAGGGCCATGAGCTAGCAAGGCACTTTTAATTTAATGAAATAGTGCTTTGGAGTCACAGGGCAGTGGGATGTCCTTGCCCCCATTGACCATGCTCCCTCCCTTCTCCCCAAGCCTCATCACTGGTCAGACTTCACCTCTGTGGGCTCTTATCCTTTGGGTTTTCAGTGCCCTCACCACTCCACCAGTCCTCATCTACCCACCACACCGGTATTCCTTCTCACCTTCAAAATCAGTTTCCCTCTGTCTTCCCTGCCAAATTTTCAGCGTCTGTCCCACAGCTGCTCCTCCAAACCTTTGCTTTCTCCCACCTCTTCCCCCTCCAGCACCTATCCCCTCCAGGTCATCCTAAATACCCATGTCTGTACCAGAGAACTTCTCCTTCCCATCATCCCTGAGTTACTGTCTCGTGTCCGGTCTTGTCTCTCTTGGGCTGTAAACTGTTTTCTTTGCCTGTACTGTGTGATAACACTCACTGCTTAGAATAAACAATACCTCATCTACTGACTGACTGCCCTTTCTCTCTCTTGTTTCTTGGTGTGGCTTCAGTAAACGTGTCTGTAAGTGCACTGTGTGTCTGTCCTCAGTCATGGCCAGTTCAGCAGTTGGTCCTGCTGCTGCAGCTCTATCCATAGTCCTTTCAGGATGGATCCCCTTGTGATTTTGTACCCTGGTACCTCCCTTTCTTTTTTACAGCCACAGAGACAAGCTGCTTTGTCTGTGCTGGAGCCTGGTGTATTCAGAGCTGCGTGACCTTCTGTCCTTTGCAATTGTGCTGCACCTGATGAAGAGGTTGGCCTTTCTCCAGCTTCATGCAGAGATATCCTGGGCTGGCAGGTGGCTCAACAAATGCAGCAACTGAGGAGGATGAAGGAGAAACCTTGGAGCCCAGAGCAGGAACAGCTGATGTTAAAGGAACTGCATTTCCCAGTGCATTACAGAAAACAGTGGGCAGAAGTGTGTCAGTGGAAATCCAAGCAGATGCACCTCTCAGGGGAAGAAGCAGGAGCTGGCTTAGCAGCAGGACTTGGTTCAGAGATGGATGCCCAGGAGGCTTCTTGTGGTTCAGAAGGTGCTCTGACCATCTGCTTCCTCCATCCCCAGCTAAGGACTAGAACTGCACGTGGTGCCTTCAACCTGTGAGTACAGCAGGGACCCAGTTGTGACCAAGTCCCAGGTGGCTCCTTGCTTCCTTCTTTCCTAATTTATTGCCTGAACGTGCTAGTTTGGTCTGTGCTGCCTGGAGCTATCAATTGGAGCACATGGAGATGGTGCTTCATCCCAGGTGATCCACTCACACATGGAAAGACACAGAAGCAGCTCAGCTCCTCTACCCTTACTGTGATCTTCACTGCAGGTAGTGTGACACCATCCTGCCAGAAAGCAAAGCAGACTCCTTATGATGCTGAATGAGCACGTGAGCTTGCAGCATGGTCATCAGTCTTGTTTCATGGGCTACAAGAGTGAAAAAGATCTGGAACACCCTAAAACATCAGCCCACAACCTCAGCTACACAGTTTTAGGGACTGAATGGTAATTAAGACAATATTCCTGCACGCCACCGAAGTCCTGAGCTGGCCTTGGAGGTACACTGAAGTCTTCTAGCAACTACATTTCTGCTAGCAGAGCTTTTAAAGTGCTAGTGTATCTGCTGCTTTGTGTGTGTAGAGTAGTTTAAACCCTGAAGTGCTGAGCCCCTTGTTGATCATGTCAGGCCAGCTTTCACAACTGGGCATTTTCTCTTTCAGTTCTGGCTGGCCCCAAACTGGTGCATGTTTCCAGGGCATGCCCAGCCCAGACAAGTGATAGGAAGCCCTCTGCTTGCTTAGATACAGACCCAGGCTGAGATTTGTCACTTCCCTGATGTAACTTATGGCTTTAGCATCACTTTAATGCTGTTGCCTTTTCCAAGGAATGTAACTGAGTTATTGGGTACAATCTGCCCTGTGAAGCCAGGCTGAGAGTTGGGGTTGTTCAGCCTGGAGAAGAGAAGGCTCCAGGGAGATCTTATAGTGGCCTTCCAGTACCTGAAAGGGCTACAGGAAAGCTGGGGAGGGACTTTTTAGAAGGGCAGGTAGTGATAGGACAAAGGGCAATGGTTTTAAATTGGAAGGGGGTAGATTTAGATTGGATATTGGGAAGAAATTCTTCCCTCTGAGAGGGGCACAGGATGCCCAGGGAGATGGTGGCTGCCCCCTCCTGGAGATGTTCAAGGCGAGGTTGGATGGGGCCTTGAGCTGGTCTGGTGAGAGGTGTCCCTGCTCATGGCAGGGGGTTGGGACTGGATGATCTTTAAGGTCCCTTGCAGCCCTGACCATTCCATGATTCTACGATTCTATTCTATACAATGTTATGGCTACTTTCCAGGGCAAAGACAACTTGTATTTTTGTCACTGTTACTAATGACAGCAAACCTCACACAGGGCCATAAAGCATTCAGAAGAGAGAAGTGACCACAGTCACTTCTATAGGGTATATAGTGACTATATATCCTATAACCTAGTTGTTAATTATATTTAACCAGGGATGAATGAGTTTGTATCTTCTGAGGGACTTGAGCCTGCCACTGTCCTACTGGATTTAACCAAAACATCAGTTCCTCCACAAAGGAGAACTGTGTCCTCACTTGAATTTTTTGGGAAAGAAAGGCCTTATTTCATGGGTTTTTGCAAAAAAACCCTAAGACAAACGTCACAGCTGCATGTGGCTGGGGTCACGTTGCTCTTCCTGAGCCACTGGGAGAGGATTCATGATGCTTCTAGTTGCTCTTGAAGTCAGCTTTTAATTTTCTGTGTGCCTGGAGTTGGTACTCTATTCAGACCCACAACAGCTCCCAGATAATTAAACTGCTTTCAATGAAGATAATTTTTCCAGAGGAGGATAAATATCATCAGCTCTGTTTTGAGGCCACCAAAACACCAAGACCCGAATCCACAGAGGACCAAGAGTGAACCATGGGCAAGTGCTCGATTCCTAATGAAGAGCAGAATAACCCAGCCAGAGCCCATCACCATCAGAGGCAAATTTAGATCCCAAGTCACAAGAGCAAGGTCCTTACATCATCACTGTTCTGGACTGGCTGGTGATCCTGGTGTGACCAGAACAAGCAGAGGAGCTGCATGTGCTTGTGGTGGTCATCCATCATGTCTCTCCGGTCACCAGGTCTGCCTCTGGAAACGAACCCCTGATGAATTTCATCCTCTTTCTGTATCTTTCTCTCAGCTGTAACCTGAGTAATGATCTGTCACCTCCAATCCATATCCTCTCCATTTCTCACCTTGTCATGTCAGTAATTAACCTCTCCTACACACAAAGGTTTCACCAGACAATGGTTTGCCACCAGCAGCCCTCATGAGAGCAAAGATCTCCAAACTCTTCCATTGCTTGGCTAAGACAGAGATCGTTTGTAAATGTTTCTGCTTGTGTGTTAGGTCTCCTTACCTTTCAGGATCAGGCTTTCCTTTAAGCCCTCTGATTTGCATCCTCCCTGCTCACTCTTCCCAAGGCTGCTACCCAAGGCACCCTCGCACTGCAGCAGACCCCAGGGAGCAACCAGGGCTGTGAGAGCAACTCTGAGAGGCTGTGTGATGCTGTGTTGACCCTGGATACCAGTTCCCAAGGAAAATAATGTAATTACCTCCCCCTGCCAATTTAAAACAGGTTCTGAATGAGCTTTATGGGGGAGGACAATAAGAACATTGACTATTCACCGCAATCAAAGAGGAAGCCAGGGCATGGGGGTGGGATGCAGCCTTTTTCTCCTCCAGGAGGTTGAGTCTTAGCCTGGGGTACATGGCTGAAGGGTGCACATGCTCATAAGAAAAGAACAGATGGATTAAAACGGAGAAGAATCCAACATGCACTGTGTGCACTGGCTTTCTTGGCTTGCCTCAACAGAGAAGTGCCACACTCAGGATGTTGAGAAAGTGATGCTAGCAGGGGCTAAAGGATATGTTGGTGGAAGGTGATGTCAATTTGTGTTGCCTCAGGGAGAGCTGATGTTTTGCTTTCAAGCTCTATTCTGAATTGCAGGGCAGCAGCAAGAGGAGGGTTGGACACTAAGGAAGTCTGGTATTAACCCATCTACAGCCTGGATCATCACATATGCACTGGCACAGGAAGACCTGAACTGGGGTCCCATAGTTACCGTGTCCTCCCTTACTATTTCTGAGGTGTGCTCAGAGGGGGTGGCTTGGCATCTGGAGTAGCTGTTGGCAGCCTTCAACCTGCTCAGCTTGCACATGCAAGTGCCCTTGGGCACGCTCTCCACTGGCAGGGATGTGCAGGCATCTCCAGCCTTCTCCAGAGGCCAGACAACATGTCCTGTCCCAGAAGATGCCTGCATCAACAATATGGACCTGGTCTGTCCTCACAGTGGGGGGTCTTTCCAAAGAGGAGCTGCCCTGTGTTTTCCCCTAAACCCTTGACATAGGGTGCTGGGCTCACCTCATTGCTGCAGGAACTGGTAGATTGGAAGGACTCAGCACTGGGGACACAGGGGAAAGGCCATGTTGATCTCTGCCAACAGCTTCTGGTGGCAAACATCTCTTCACTGTAAGCACGAAGGGTAGGACAAGGGTGAGTATGGAGGTCCTGCCCATGAGGGTCTCACACAGGGATGGTTAGTCTCACACGAGCAGGTTGGGCTGGTTTCTTGGTCCCAGGAGATGGTAACTCACACCTGTTCTCCTGATCCTGGCGACAGTGTCCCTTTCCCTCCCTTAACATGCAGGCTGGATCCATTCCCTACATAAAGCCAACATCAGACTGGTGTTCAAAGGGGAATCTCCACAATCCCTTAATGCAACTGATGTGCAAAGCTGCCCACTTTAAAGCTGAACAGGTTTCTCCTGCCTCTCCATGTACTTCCTGCAACTTCACAGACCCCCCCCCCCATCCATCACACCGCTGTCCTCATCCCTGGAGATCCTCCTTCTCTTTCTATCTCTCCTAATGAAGATTGATTGCGTTGTTCCCTAGAGATCTTTCCTTCCCCATCTCTCCCCTGGCACTTCAACAAGGCCCAACCTTCCCTCCAGCACTTGTCCAGAGCTTCTCCTGGCATAACTACCCTAAGATCCAAGCTTTGTTCTCTCATGCTCCCATGCAAGATGACCTCAAGTACACACCTGTCCCCAAAGCTGATCCTAACAGGCACCCAACACCTTAGAACCACCATCAACTCCTGGTGTCTCCTTGGGGCATTAAGGAGAGATCTTCTCAAACTGGGGACAGCATGTGTTAGCTAGCCTTGCTTTCCTGTCCATTGTTTTAACAGGCACTGGGTGCTTCCTGAGCAGCACAAGAGCTCTGCTCCCATGAGTTGTGGGGCTTTCACCACCTGCCTTGAGGGAAACTGCTTCTTTGTGAGAGAATTTTACAGTGAGGTGCTTGTTCGCTGCAGGTTATAATCAATTGGCAAGCATTTTTCATAGCTGGTGGGTGGGCCTGATCCTGGTCACAGTTGTACCAGGGGCTGGTCAAACAGTCAAGAGCTCCCAGTTTTTGGGAGCATCCATGGGTTTTGGACCAGTTCCTTGTAGGGGATCAGGGCGAGGCTCACCAACCAGCCTGAGGACATAGCAAAGCATGTGTGGGCAGTTTGGGGAGCACTCTGCAGAGCCACTTATCACAAGGCAAATCCCAACTCAGGGGTGGCATTTTTTTGTTGTCGTGCGCCAGCTGATGACTCTGACAGCTTTGCAATGATGCTCTTTCTCTGCTTCCAGGACCCCTGAAAAAAACACTGGTGCTACAGATCAAGAACCAAGTACCTTAGTGCAGGACCAAGGCACATGAAGTCAAGCACTTATCTTCTAAGCGGCAGCTGGAGCAAACGTATAGTCTGCATGAAATGTGTATCGTCTGGCTGGCATACAATAAAGCTGATGATCAGAGTTGAATGACAATTTCTGTTGTCTCTCAAGCACTGAGAAGTTACCGTCACCAGGATCTGTGTAATGCAGTTAGCATGTCTGTGCCTTGATTTATATTCAGTAAAGTCAGAGAAAGAAAAAAAAAATGGGTCAAATTCTCCCTTTATTCGTAGCATTTCACTGGTTTCAATTGTCTCACCAGTTTATGTGGGCAACAGAGAGACCAGAGTCATGGGATGAGCTGCTGGAGAAGAGCTCAGTGGAGAAGGACCTGGGGGTCCTGGTGGATGACAGGTTGGCCATGAGCCAGCAGTGTGTCCTGGGGGCTGAGAGAGCCAATGGGATCCTGGGGGGCATCCGGAGGAGTGTGGCCAGCAGGTCAAAGGAGGGGATCCTCCCCCTCTGCTCTGCCCTGGTCAGGCCCCACCTGGAGTGTTGTGTCCAGTGCTGGGCTCCCTGTTATAAAAAGGACAGGGATCTCCTGGAGAGAGTCCAAAGAAGGGCTACGAAGATGATGAAGGGCCTGGAGCATCTCCCCTATGAGGAAAGGCTGAGTAAGTTGGGACTGTTCAGCCTTGAGAAGAGAAGACTAAGGGGGGACCTAATTAATGTTTATAATTATCTTAAGCAGGGGATGCAGGGGGAATCAGCCAGCCCCTTTTCAGTGTCTGTGGGGACAGGACAAGGGGCAATGGCTGCAAGTTGGAGTATAGGAAGTTCCGCACCAACATGGGGAAGAACTTTTTCACAGTGAGGGTGAGGGAGCCCTGGGACAGGCTGCCCAGGGGGTGTGGAGTCTCCTTCTCTGGAGAGATTCCAGCCCCGTCTGGACACCGACCTGTGTGACCTGTCCTAGGGACCCTGCTTTGGCAGGGGGTTGGACCTGATGAGCTCTGGAGGTCTCTTCCAACCCCTACAATTCTATGATTCTATGATTCTATGTCTGTAACTCATGGAAGTATCATGCATTTCAGATTTTCTTTTCAAAAGCCCTTGGAAGATTTAATGCACCACCAATTTTTAACTGCTGTCGAGAACTCACAGTAACAAGAGGACCTGCCAGATACCGCCCAGTGAAGCACTCCTTGGGCAGCAACAGGTAGATCCCCTTGGTATTGTGTTGTAGCCAAGAACATCTCAGACCTTCTTCTGCAGCTGCCAACATTCAATTTGTTTAATTTGCCATTTAGAGCAAATGCTGGACAAGCCACCAAAGCTTGCTGACAAATCAGTATGTATTCTCAGCATATTATCCACAAGCCTTTCATTGAAAAATTGTAAAGTACAAACTGGTGATGCTGCAGGACAAATGTAGCTGGTTTATGGGATTAGCAGGCCTGGTTGTTCTCTATGCCCATCTCTTCTTGGTGAGGATCCCTGTAATCCATAAGACGTGTGCAGTACATGCTGTCCCCTATGCCATGAAATACCCAAACTGCTGCTCCAGCAAGACACTGGACATACTTAGAGCTGGGATTTGCTTTACTTTCCACAAGCTCTAACTTTAAGCAGAAGCCTGCTCTTCTTTCCCAAATTAATTACACCAGGCAGCTACTTCATTAGAGGTGGGAAGAGCTGGGCCACTTCCATGGAACATGGCAGCTCCAAAGCTCTCACAAACCAGAGGGGCTGTTTGCTGGGTCAAGTTCAGAAGGAAACTGCCTTGGGCTTGGAGAAGTCATTCAAGTATTTCAAAGTGAAAATGCAAGTCCATAGGACACCGCCTCCTCTTGCTATATAAGTTACTCCACCTATACAGACTCCTGTTCTGTGCAGGAGTAAATAAAGACAGATTCCAGCCATGGATGGAGCCACGTGCTTTAGGACATCCAATCTCCTTCACTTTCAGAGACCCTTGGTTACTACTACAGTTTGTTACTGCTAAGGCATCCCCAAAATGCCAAGAGTGCCAAGAGCTGTAAAAATAAGAGGACAAAACCATGGGGATCCACCCAAATGACTTTGAAGGCAAAGGAGAAACCTAAAATAGCCTCAAGCTCCTGGTGTTGACATTTGTGGTGAGCTCTCTTTGGCAACAGGGAGGTTGGAAAGAACCTTCTTGTTAGGGGGATAAAATACAGAGGAATATTTGTAGTGACAGCGTTTGTACAAGCCAGGAAGAAATTAGAGTAAAATCCAATCACTGAACCATTGCAAAGCACCTCTGAGGAGATGTGAATAGTAACTAATGAAATATTCAGTACAAAGGGAAGGAGATTACATGCCTGTGAATAACTGCACAGAGCGTGTGCCTTGCTCAGTAGCTGAAGGCTCCTCGTTACACATGATTAGGCTATTAACTTTTTTTGTGTGTGTATAATTACCATGATTGCACAATTATTAGGAGCCCAGTCCAAAGCTCCAGCACCAGACCTTAGTGGCCTGCAGGAGATTTTGCCCCAGATCCCTGGAGCTGCAAGACTTTGCAGGAGTTTGGCTGTTGTTCTCTGATCTCTCCAGGTCCATCACTCGTCTTTGAATCAGAAGTACCTGAGGGAAAAAAAAAGGCACTGTAGATCCAGTCAGCTATTATTTGTAGGAACCCAGAACTCCACATGGAAAACATGAGGAAAAAAAGCTTGTTGTCTTGGAGGGGCAGAAAATCCGACCTTAACGTTCCCCAAAATACAGATATTTTTTCTGCCTCATCAACTCCCAGAAACAAGGTGAGAGCAGGAACAAGTGGCCACCGATTTTCATTTCACCAGTGGAAAGGATGAAGAGATGTATCCAAAGCATGAAGGTGAAATTTCACAGAGGTAGGCTTGGAAATCACAGAATATGCTGAGTTGAAGGGGACCCATAAGGATCAGGAAGTCCAACTTCTGTTTGATTTAAATGCTGACCCGAATCAGTGCAGAAGATGCCAACTTTAGAAAGCATTAAGGTAACTCATAAATAACCACCTTCCCCTCCCATCAGACTGAGCACCATATTTCACACAGACCCCTCAAAAAATAATTCAGAATTAATTTAATATAGAAATACAGTGTCCTGATTTAACTCATCATCTCCCCCTTCTCATCCCCAAAATTTTTCCTTTTGCCACAAGCTGGTATATTTACAGTTTAATTTCCATACCCTGTCAGATTCTCTTCTCCACTGCTAATATTTCCCTCTTCTTCCTCCTCCTGTTCACTGTTCTCCAACACTCTTCTCCCCACTTCTTTTTCCCATTTAGCTTTTCTTCCCCAACACTATGTGTCCCACTCAGGTTCCTCCCACTCTTAAAAATAATCAAGTTACCAACTGTTGTATTGCCCATCCAGCATATGTGTGTATATATATATATATATATATATAAAATTGTAGATTTCTCTTTTTAGATTGCAAAGTACTTGTGGCTTTCAGAGCCCAAAATGAGGGAAAAATTGGGCTCTGCCTGTCTTGTGCCTATCCTGGGGTATTGCTGTAATAGAAGTGATTAATAGGAATTATCCTCCCATCAGCAAGACCAATTCAATGCAGCCAAATTTTGCAGGACTGCTTTTATCTGTAGCATGCTTAGTACACCCCTACAGCTTCAGCTGTGCTTTGAATCAGCAGTGGTACAAATCTGTGAGGCTGAGAAAGGAATCCCCCAAGCAAGCAAAGCCAAAGTTAAAACAGGAGCAACACAGGAGACCAGAAATTAGAGCAAAGAAAGAGACATTTTTCCAGACCAGAAATTAGATCCTTAGGGAGATAAGGGCAGGAGGCAATTTTCTGTTCCCCCACTGGGTAATCAAACTGTTTCTGGGAGGATGGATCCCCTAGAGAAGAGGAGCAATGGTGCCAGAGAAGAGGAGCGTGCTCAGGAGGGTGTTTCAGACTGGATCTCACCCTTTGTAGGTCCCAGGCTTCACAGCTTTGAGGACTTTTTCTGCTTTTCAGGGAAGATCATTGCCTGGGGCTGAGGAGATGTGTAAAGGTCACAGGAGATGCTTTGCCCACCAGTGGCACTGGCAGCATGACTGTGTATTAATGGTATAAAATTCCTTATCTGATGGTTCTTTCCACTTAACGAGGCAGTGACTGAAGGAGCTTTGCTGCCTGGGGACAGCTCCCACCAGATCCATCAAGGACCAGCACAGGACCAAAGGAGGGATTCGATTAAGATATGAGGCCATCAGCATCCATGGTGTAAAGTGTCTAAAACTGCTGGAATTACATCTATTGGATTTGCCCTTCTGATCTTTGGGCCACTTCCTCAGAGTAGTGTAAATACCCCCAACTGGACTGACTCTTTGCTGATTTACACCAGCCAAGGTCTGTCCAAACAGCACAGCATATCCAACAGCTTTTTTCAATGCTGTGAATAACATGTTGGGTTTGGTTGGTTCCCTTCCCCCTGCCAATGATTCCTGGATAACTTATGTTCCCTTGTTTCTTCAAGGCTCTTAAAAATCCTGACCTGAATTATTTAACCTCTATTCACTCCCCCTTTCCTCCACTGTCTTTTTCTCTTTTGTTTCCTTTACCTTGATGTGTTTATCTCCCACTGTGTCATTCCAGTCACTTAATTTCTCCTTCTACCCTCATGCATCTTTCATAGTTTACCCTGATTTGCTCTGGTAAGGGGCAGGCAGTCCTATTTGATGGCAATCAGTCTTTGTGACATATCTAGGTTACCATCAGGACTCCTTCTCTGTGTAAAATGTCTTTCTTTTTTTATGAATCTGCTTTAATAATTTATCCCCCATCAATGATGTATAATGAAATCACCATCCTGAAATGGCTTTTCCATGTTGAGGTAATGGAAGAGAGATGGGCTGGAAGGTACCATATCCAGATGGTATTTTGGTGCAAGGTAAGCCACAAGTTTCAGTGAAAGGAGAAAGCTGAAATAGCTTAGAAAATGCTATTGTTTGGGGTCTGGATCAGAAGAGAAAGGAATGGACCTGCCTTTGCCTATAGAGTAAAACATCAGGAGTCACATGCACCACCATGATGCTCTAAGCCGTGCCCTTTGGCTCAGAGCATGGAGATGAACCACCAAAAATATCAAGATACAAAATATCCTTCCCATAAAGTCATATTCACACATCTGGGGATGCCAAACCCACTCCAGTACTTACCTTCCCTGAGCTGCAAATTGCCCCATTCTGGCCCAAAATGGATCATAAGATACAGCTTATCTTAAGATTAGTCTTATGACCCTCACCTTATCATTAATTCATCATGCTGATGATATCCTGGTGATCTAGAGATACCTGTGAGTTAAGATTGGTACTGTGACCCTCACCTTATCATTAATTCATCATGCTGATGATATCCTGGTGATCTAGAGATACCTGTGAGTTAAGATTGGTACTGTGTTATCTTTTGATGGAAGAGGAATAGGGGTTTGAAAAGGATTTTCTCAGGATCACAACTGCTGGACTTTATCAAGCTAAGCCTTTTGGTCCAGATCCTACCTGGGTAGGTTAATTAAGGAGTCAAGTGCACTTATACAGTATTTAATAGGCACAAACAATTATAAGGCACAACCAAAATCCTCTTAACTTTCAGATGACATGACAGGAAAGTGTGTGGGCCAAACCCTGGCCACCACTACATTGCTTTGAACCTTGGCTTTGGAGGAGCATGGATGACTTAACACAGTAGAGGATGGAGGGATGGCACGCAGGATCCAAAGGAAGCTGCCTGCTCTCTCCTGACATGCAGCAAAACCAAACTGCCAGGTCCCAGTACTCCTGACCAATCACAGAATCACAGAGCATTAGGAGTTGGAAGGGACCTTGAAAGCTCATCTAGTCCAACCCCCTGCCAGATCAGGATCACCCAGACTGAATCCCACAGGAACACATCCAGGATCACAGGGTTTGAATGTCTCCAGAGAAGGAGACTCCACAACCTCTCTGAGCAGCCTGGCCCAGGGCTCTGTCACCCTCACAGGGACAAAGTTCCTCCTGACATTCCCATGGAACTTCCTCTGCTCCAGCTGCACCCGCTGCCCCTTGTCCTGTAGCTGCCACCCCTGAGCAGCAATGGGATAATGTAGCCTTGGATCCAGGATTGGCAGCCGGAGACCATCGCTCAAGAGAGCCTCCTCATTCAAAGTACCAAATCCCCAAGTATTTAAATATTTTTTCTCATACATGTGGAGTTCTCAAGTTATTAAAAAACAATTAAATTAAAGCTGATATTGTCTTATTTTTTGTGTTTCCATCCTTTATTCTTAAGTCATGTCATTAAGCTTTTCTCTGTAATCACGTTTTTCAAAACAATTGTAAGCAGAGGTATTTACCAATCCAACTGCCTCTAGCAGCTGCAAATATAAATGTTCCTTTAGGAAATAATTTCCTAAATCACCCTGTAGAGAAAAACAGAAAGGAATATTTTTGCATGGAAATAAACATGAAAGGAAGGATTCGTTTTTGCCTGGTTCCCCAGTATTTATCATAAAAAATATATACAACCTCATAGCAGGCATTAAACAAAGCAGCTCTAGAAAACATAATTTATTCTCCTTTGTCCACATTTCTGACTAACTCTTTCTTGTGTATATTTCCTCAGGAAGAAAGGTGAACACATAGTTATGAATCTGCACAGTCACAACTCCTAGGCCATCACATTTCTGAAGGGTAAGCTATTTCTGTGTGAAGTATTACAACAGGGCACTGACAACAGCCATTATTTCCCAGTAAGAGCTAGTGTCCTTCCAGAACTCATTCATTCATGTCTAGCACAAATATGATAAACCAGCTATTCAACCCAGGAAACAAGAAACAAAGCTGTATCAAAACAGAGAGCTTGTCCAAGCAAGGAAAACTAGTAAAATGCTAACAAAGCTTGTGGCAAGATATTTAGGCTGAGTATGTTTTAGGAAGAGAAGGAGGTTCTCCAGAATCAGAGAATTTTAAGAGTTGGAAGGAACCTCAAAAGCTCATCTAGTCCAATGCCCTGCCAGAGCAGGATCACCCAGAATGAATCCCACAGGAACGCATCCAGGATCACAGGGTTTAAATGTCTCCAGAGAAGGAGACTCCCCAACCTCTCTGGGCAGCCTGGCCCAGGGCTCTGTCACCCTCACAGGGACAAAGTTCCTCCTGACATTCCCATGGAACTTCCTCTACTCCACCTTGCACCCGCTGTCCCTTGTCCTGTCGCTGCCACCCCTGAGCAGAGCCTGGCTCCAGCCTCCTGACTCTCACCCTTTACATATTGATAGACATTGATGAGGTCACCCCTCAGTCTCCTCTTCTCCAGGCTAAAGAGGCCCAGCTCCCTCAGCCTCTCCTCATCAGGAAGGGGTTCCACTCCCTTCATCACCTTGGTGTCCCTGTGCTGGGCTCTTCCAAGGAGTTCTATGTCCTTGAGCTGAGGGGCCCAGAACTGGACCCAATATTTCAGGTGCAGTGTCACCAGGGCAG
The DNA here is from genome assembly GCA_027925045.1 of Hypotaenidia okinawae. Lineage (NCBI taxonomy): Eukaryota > Metazoa > Chordata > Aves > Gruiformes > Rallidae > Hypotaenidia > Hypotaenidia okinawae. The sequence goes on from BSDF01000001.1 coordinate 214,534,769, forward strand.
AGCAGAGGGGGAGAAGGACCTCTCTTGACTTACTAACCACACCCCTTCTCATACACCCCAGGATGCCATCAGCCTTCTTAGCCACAAGAGCACATTGCTGGCTCATGGTCATCCTGCTGCCCACCAGGACCCCCAGATCCAACAGGCCAGTCCCCAACCTATCCTGGTACCTGGGAAACCTGGCTTAACTGTAATAATCCTCATGGTTTTTCATAGGAGATATATGTGACACAGAAGTGTCTTTTCTGGGCCAAAGTTGTATGATCAGAATTAAAACCTCCATTGGTCTTCATATATTAATCCCACTATGTTTTTGGGGCATGTAAGTACCTAAATAAGTTTTGAAAATGGTCCTCAGGGAAGTGTTTAAATGGCCTTTTCCCACCCACTCTACCCTCTGTACCACATTTCCCTGCTTATGCAAAGGCTTTGGTCTCCATCCCCCCCAAGCCTGAGTAGATGCATCACTAAAACACATCTTTTATTCAGATTCTTCTGCTAAGTTTATATAAATACAAACAGGCAGGTTGGTTATTTCCCCTCACTGCAAATCTAGCATCCTATTTATCTTTCAAGTGAATGCTTAGGCAGAAGAAGTTGCCCCCACTGTCCATTATAACCCTGTTAATGATTGACATCTGCTATTTCAGACAAAACTGAAGGAAAACAGTCTAGAAGGAACATTTCACGAATAGCCTGTCATGAAGGGAAGTGGGTTCCCAACTTCCATCCTGAAACCTTTAAACACAGAATTACAAAATGAAAAAGAACCCCCAGTATTCTAATTAAAGTTAGAGCACATATATTTGTGCCCATACAAATATCTGACCCCAAAGTTTCCTTGGGAAAAGTGATGGACGTGATGGAGACGGTGGATAGATAAGTACCATCAAGTTCTTCTCAAATCTTAGTGACACTTCAAAGTGCAGCTTCAGTTTAACCTTTTTCTTGCACTTTTCACTGGGAAATCCAGCACATCATTACCATTAAGCCATGCAAATTAAGACAAATGGAAATGTCACTGAAATAATTAGGATTAATACATGTGTATGTAAACAGAAGCATGAAATCCATTAGCAAACCATTGCCAAGATGCTGGGGTGCTTTCAGGAGGGGGAAACCCACATGTTTCTGATGATAGTGCCTACAAAAAACAACACCCCCCCAAAAAAAAAGTATTTTCCTTTCCTACAATATCAGGGCAGATGATGGAATGTTGTGTTAGTAGATGCAGCCCTGGCATTGCTTGGGTGTGTGCATGTAGTAAATTTAGATGTGAAGCTCACCTAGTCTCAGCGAAGTTCCTCCATGCTTCCCAATATGTAGTATGAGGTGTATCTAACAGGAGAAGACAAGCCTTCCTTTACTTTGTCCAGTGAAGCTCAGGTTTTGGAAACATTGTGATGTGGTGGGCAATCCTGAGTGGTTTGGCTTTGCAGTCATGCAGAAGTGGATTTGCAGGAATGGGAAGATCCTGCATTCCCCATGTGTGGCCAGATGGTCCCTCTACAGGCCGGATTTATGGCCAAGGCTTTTCCACCTCTCCCAGTTATCCTCTGAACAAAGCTTCTCGTTCAGGAGGGCATCTCTGATTCACCAGGAGAACGGGAACCCAACACCTCACTAAGGTTTTGTCCCTTGACTCTTAAAAACTCATTGCTTCTTTATGTCTGCTATAAAATGAATCTCTAGGAGCTTCTCTTGATGGCAATGCTGTCCTCTTTCAAATCACAGAATCACAGAATCGTAGGGGTTGGAAGGGACCTCCAGAGATCATCGGGTCCAACCCCCTGCCAAAGCAGGGTCCCTAGGACAGGTCACACAGGTCAGTGTCCAGATGGGGCTGGAATCTCTCCAGAGAAGGAGACTCCACACCCGCCTGGGCAGCCTGTCCCAGGGCTCCCTCACCCTCACCGGGAAGAAGTTCTTCCCCATGTTGGTGTGGAACTCCCTGTGCTCCAACTTGAGGCCATGGCCCCTTGTCCTGTCCCCACAGACACTGAGAGGAGGCTGCCCATGTCCCCCTGTGTCCCAGCCTTCAGCTATTGATAACCATTGATCAGATCCCCTCTCAGGCTTCTTTTCTCCAGGCTGAACAGCCCCAGCTCCCTCAGCCTTTCCTCACAGGGGAGATGCTCCAGGCCTTTCATCATCTCCCTGTCCCTCCTCTGGACTCTCTCCAGGAGATCCCTGTCTTTTTTATCCCAGGGAGCCCAGCACTGGACACAACACTCCAGGTGGGGCCTGACCAGGGCAGAGCAGAGGGGAGGATCCCCTCCTTTGACCTTCTGGCCACACTCCTCCTGATGCCCCCCAGGATCCCACTGGCTCTCTTAGCCACCAGGACACACTGCTGGCTCATGGCCACCCTGTCATCTACCAGGACCCCCAGGTCCTTCTCCACAGAGCTCCTCTCCAACAGCTCATCCCCCAGCCTGTACTGACACATGTGGTTATTCTGGCACTAGCTCCTTTTCCCAGAGGATCACAATGATTGCCTGCTTTTGGTGACCCCAAAAGCCTGCTCAGAATCCTTCTTCCCAAGAAATCATCTTCTTAACTTTATCCACCACCTTCTGCACTTTCTTGGCTTAGCTTTTATTGTTATTGACATGAGTCTTAGCTGTACAGCCCCAGGCGCTCCAGATTGCTCTGGGTGACTCATCACATTTTTTGTGCTGGCTGACTTTGTGTTGTCTGTGAGTTATGTCAGCAGCAATTTTATATTTATTTCCAGGTCATTGAGGAATATATTGAAGAGCATCAAGCCTTGTAGCATCCTCTGTCGATCTCTGCTCAAAAGCTTCACGGGCGATCACAGGATTCAAGCCAGCCAGGTCATCCCGCTGGTATCTGATGATTGAAACCAGTTGATGGCTTGTACCATTGAGTAACATCTCCTGGTGTTGCTGATGACGTGGCAATATTTGGTCATTGTCATGCTGGGGAAATACAGCATCCAACATGTATTTTTTGATTTTCTCTATTTAGTGGCAGGTCCCACCCATTGTGTGAGGATTCCTCTGATCCCACTGCAGCACCTCTTTGCCATCTTTTCTCCGGTCATCATGCAGGGGAGTTGGAACTCTATGATCCTTGGGGTCCCTTCTAACCCATGCCATTCTATGATTCTATATATTTTTCCTCACTGCCTTCAGCTTCTCTAATTCATTTCTTCTCCTACTTTTCCACCACCCGTAATAGAAGATACACATATTACATTTTGCCATTTAGGATTTCTAATTGTGGACTCTGGGCAGTCCTCTTCTGTGCTACCAACCAGAGTATTTTAGACATCTTATTGGCACTTGCAGAAGAGCATCTGCACTTTCTCAGGCTGAATTTTCCCCTTTGGTTCATCTCATCTGCCTTCTCCTCCTGTACAGTGGAAGGAGACATCTCATACAATTTTTTCCTAAGCCAAGGAGGGGAAAGAAAAAAGCAAACTATTTGAAATGGGAAGAATGGATGTGGTGTTCTTACTGTGAATAAAAATATATGAGCTGCAATTTAAAACTCTGAGTCCTTCAATCACCTGACAAAGATGTGGTTTGGGTTTCACTGTAGTACTGATGTGAAGCAAACCATTCGTGGAGACAAGACTTTGTTTTTGGAAGAGCTGGTTAGCTCCTGATCTGTTTCCAGTAAGCAGATGTGGGCATCACGTGGGGATACCACATGGGCACTTCTGAAACGTCAGGCAGTCAATGGAGGCCAATCTCTTTGGAAAAAGCATCCTGCTGCATTTAATCATGGCAGGCAAACACAGGAGCAGGGGGTACCAGCTGGTGCCATCTCCAATGCTTTCAAGGAGCTCTGTAAAACATGCACCTTTGCCTCAGGTGAGCCTACTCCTACCACAAATGATGTTTTCATTTGGACAGGTGAAACTGTTATAACAACACTAAACCACAAGGAAGGTGGTTGTGTGGTGTCCCTGCCTCTTCCTTCTCCATGGGGAAAGGCAAGTTTGCTGTGAAGGTTTCTTTTCCACAAAGGTTTGGACTATAAACAGAGAAGAGGGAGAAGGCTGGCAAAAAGAAATAAAGTGAAAAGACAGAAGGGTTTGGGGGTACTGGTGGATGAAAAACTGAACAATGTCCACTTGTAGCCCAGAAAGCTCCCCTGTGTCCTGGGCTGCATCCCCAGCAGTGGGACCAGCAGGGCTGGGAAAGGGGGATCCTGCGACTCTGCTCCACTCTGGGACACAGACCCCCCGGCAGCGCTGCCTCCAGCTCGGGGGTCCCCAGGACAAGGAGGACATGGAGCTGTGGGAGCCAGTCCCAAGGATCTATGGAGTGATGGGAGGGCTGCAGCCCCTCTGCTCTGCAGCCAGGCTGGGAGAGCTGGGCTGGCTCAGCCCAGAGAAGAGAAGGCTCTGGGGAGAGCTCTGAGCCCCTTCCTGTCCCTCAAGGGGCTCCAGGAGAGCTGGAGAGGGGCTGGTGCCAAGGGCAGGGAGGGCCAGGCCCAGGAGAATGGCCTTCAGCTGCAGGAGAGCAGCTGGAGAGGAGCTGGGAGGCAGAAATCCTTCCCGGGGAGAGGGGAGGCCCTGGCCCAGGGTGCCCAGAGAAGCTGGGGCTGCCCCTGGCTCCCTGTCAGGGTTCAAGGCCAGGTTGGATGAGGCTTGGGGCACCCTGGGCTGGTGGAGGGAGTGGGATTAGATGGACTAGATGGGCTTTGAGGTCTCTTCCAACCCAAAACAATTCTATCAGCAGTCCTATGGGAACACGTCCTGGGCTGGGGGTGAAGGAACATCAGAAGCACTGCCAAGGAGTGGCAGCGAGCATCTCCCGACAGCAGGTCTTTGCCAGGACACAAGGGACAGGGACAGCCTCCCAGCGTTTGGTCCCCAACAGCTTGTAGATCCCCACTGCCTTGGCCTGGTCAGACAAGACATCCCTGTGTGTCCATGCTGGAGCAGGTCTCCATTCCTCTCTGTCCTGGGCTTGCTTCCCTCCTCCCAACAGCTCCTCAGGAACTAGAACTTCACCCATTGTCCCCTCTGAGTCAGGAGGATGTCTTTAAAAACTACTGCTTTGGAGGGGGTTGTGGTCATGAATTTTGGGGTTGCTGGTATGAATATTTAGGGGCCCCCCATGTAAGATTGTCTCAAAACCAGGGTGAGATGATGAGAAATGAGAGCTGGGCACCACATGTGACTCCAGGATCAGGGGATTTTAAAAAATACTGCATTTGCCTATGACTGGCAACAGTCTCTTCCTCCATTCATCATCTCCTTATCGATCAGGCACTCTGTTTTTTTCCCTCTGAAATACATTTTTTCCATTAAAGGAACAGAAAACTGTTTAACATTTTGGGCTAAAATGTCAGCTCATCTCATTTGATAATAATTTCTGTTCTTTTCCCAAATCTTCTGCCATCCCTCCTGAGGTGGCAGCATTTTTCTGAAAATTCTAGTACAGCACTTCCAGACCCGTGTCAGAACAGAAACATAGAAGATGATCCCTTCCTCTGGCTTCTCTACATTTCCCTCTTTCTTCCCAGAATAACATTTATTCTTGCAGTTCTGTTTCTCCCATATTAATGTGGGGGTTTTCTCCTGAGTCTGAAGAAACACCAGTGCCATAAATATGATGCGAACAATATGGCTACCAGAAAACCCCATAACTCTGTTCCTCACTCCACAATTTATTTCATGCCTTGTCTTGGACCACAGGATCATAGAATGCTTTGGGTTGGAAGGGACCTCAAAGCCCATCTAGTTCCAATCTCCTGCCCTGGGCAGGGACACCCTCACTAGATCAGGTTGCTCAAAGCCCCATCCAACCTGGCTTTGAACACCTCCAGGGATGGGGCTCCCACAGCCTCTCTGGGCACCCTGTGCCAGGGCCTCACCACCCTCAGAGTAAAGAATTTCTTCCTACCATCTCACCTCCCCCTTCCCTCTTTGAGCTTGAAGCCATCACCCCTTGTCCTGTCCCTGCACTCCCTGGTCACCAGTCCCTCTCCCACTTTCCTGTAGGACCCCTTCAAGTATTGGTAGGCCGCAATTAGGTCTCCCCAGAGCCTTCTCTTTTCCAGGCTGAACCAGCCCAACTCTCTCAGCCTGTCTTCACAGGAGAGGTGCTGCAGCCTTTTATTCATCTTCATGGCCTACTCTGGAATCCCTCCAACAGCTCTACATCTTTCCTGTACTGGGATCCCCATAGCTGGATGCAGTACCTCAGGTGGGGTCTCCTAAGAGCAGAGCAGAGCAGAGCAGAGCAGAGCAGAGTGGAGGGGCTGTTGTTATCTGATCTTTTTACTTCAATAGTGATACATATACAGCAGAGTTGGGGTTTTTTTAATTTTTTTTTGTTCTCCTCTATGGTGAGACATTGTAATGAGGATTAGTCAATGTTTAGGACTGTCAATTATTTTGAGTTATTCATGAGAAAACCTCACCATCAGGCTGCCTGGAGACTGTGACAAGATTTCATTTTAAATGATGACGATGATTAGAAGTACTGTGTGCAGCTGTAGCATCAGCCTGTTGACAAAGCGCCCTGCTTCCCCTCCATGGATGTACCCTGCACCTTCTCCCAAAGAGATACAGGTTCCCACAGAGAAACCAAGTTTGAAATTTAAGACTCTGTCCCACAACACAAAGTCTTTGGTGGCATTACTGTCCCTGTCCCTTGACTCTGCCAGTTCACAGTCCAGTCCCTGGCAGCTTAAACAAGTGGATGGTCACCAGAGTCGTCTTCTCAGCTGGGAGAGGGAGGAAGGATGACCTTAAGCCAATATTTCTGCTGGAGACTGGGATATATAAAATCGTTGCTGCAGGAGATTCAAGATTACACATGAAGAAGCCCATATTTCTCCACGGGTATTACAAGGTGTAGGTAGTTGCATGCATCAGTCAGAGATGCTTGAAGAACTCTTCCACAACACAGGGCCACTATTTTTCATACCAGATTGTAAATAGGTCAGCTTTCATAAAGTCATGGAATCACCAAATTCCTGAGGTGGGCAGTGACCTCTGGGGGACGATTTAGTTCAAACCTTCTGCTCAAAGTGGAGTCAGCTGGAAAAGGTCAATCAAATCATTGTCCAATTGGGTTTCAAAAATCTCCAAGAGTGGAGATTCCATAGAAGCTGTCTGAGCTACCTGCTCCAGTGTTTGATGCCTTGGAAAAGGTTTATCTTATGTTTAAATGGGATTTTGACTATTTCTTCTGATTCCCATTGCCTTTTTGCACCACCATGAGCTAAACAAAGACATGTCCACCCTGGTCTAGCTTTGGGGCCAATCCTGCTGACCCAGTGACAAGCTAATGATATGCAGAGGTCCCTTGTCCCATGAACCTTTTGTAGAGTTTGGCTACTCCCACAGAGCCTTGCTTTAGGAAACAGTGTCCTTGAGACAGAGATGGACTGTGTAATTATTGATCAAAATTAGTGTGGAGCAAGCACAAGAGGTAGCCAAGCCTGTCTGTGGAGCAGGACGAGCTGCTCAGCCTTTCAGCTATTGCTGGAGCCAGCCAGCCAGGAGCTTTTCTGGCTGTGATGAATGGAGATGAAGGTTTTGCTGATTCACAGCAGGCAGGTGATCTGCAGAAAGCGCCTGGCTGTTAACTCTTCCCTCCCTGACACTTCCCATCTGGAAGAAAGAGGCAGTCTGTGGCTCCTCCTGTAGTGGGCAAAGGGCTTCATGGCTGGAGTATGACCGGTGAGCATGTTGTCCAAAGGTATTTTGGGGGGACAACCCACCTTGAGCCTGTTTTGTTCCTTTTACAACATCTCTGCAAGGTATGGACGCATCTGGGCAGCTGACACAAAGATGAGAACTTACCCCTGGTCCACAGAGACGTCATACTCCTGGTCATGGAGATATAACACCAAGAAAAGGCAATTCAAGGTACAATGGACTGAACTTATAATTCAACCCACCCAGGACCGGGTGGGTTGAAAATGGCTCCATCACACCATCTGGGGCAATGCTTAGGAGAGGCATCAGGGTCACAGTGACTTTCACTGTTCAGAAAAGGGAGCCACCTCAGCAGGTAAACTCTCAACTTTCCTACCCAAAACCTGTTTGAGAGAAAGGCCCTCAAAATCATCTCCAAAGCCAGAACACCTTTACAGAGACAGAAACATATGCAAATGTGAACCCAGCATGCTATCTGGCAGTACATCTGTCATGGTCCTGGCAAGGCCAGAATTAACTTCCCCAAGCAGCCAGCCCAGGTGATCTGAGTTAGCCCAGGTGAGCTGAGTTAGCCTGGGCTGTTTTCCTGACACCACTTCCCCATAAAAGCAGCTGACTGGGCAAGGGTAGGGGCTTGTTGCCTTTAGGATAGTCTGAGTGTGGCCTGGTCAGTGGTCCATCTGTCCTTCCTATTTGGCAGCACTCTGTGATCATTGGATCAATAAGGTACTCTGTGTGAGTGTAATTGGTCGTTATTGTTCTACATTCATGGTGATTTTTGTCAGTAAACTGTCCTTATTCCAGTTCAAGAAGGACAAGGAGCTACTGGAGAGGGTACAAAAAAGGGCTATGGAGATGCTGAGGGGATTAGAACATCTCTCTTATGAAGAGAGGCTGAGGGACTTGAGACTCTTTAACCTCGAGAAGACTGAAGGGAATCTTCTCAAAGCTCATAAACCCTTGAGGGGTGGGCTCAGGAAGGTGGGGTCAGTCTGTGTTCAGGGGTGCCCAGGGACAGGACAAGAGGCCATGGGCACACACTGGACCAGAGGAAGTTCCACCTAACCCTGAGGAGAAACTTCTTTGCTGGGAGGGTGGCAGAGCCCTGGGCCAGGCTGCCCAGAGAGCTTGGGGAGTCTCCCTCCATCTCTGGAGCCATCCCAACCCTGTGATCCTGGGTGCTGTCCTGTGCAGCCTGCTGGAGGGGACCCTGCTCTGGCAGGGGTGGGCCTGGACGATCTCCAGAGGTCCCTGCCAACCCCCATTGTTCTGTGGTTTTGTATGTTCCCTGGATAGTAAGAAGTAGCTATTCATGAGGAGGAAAAATATAGGCTGAGCTGTATTTCTCTTTCCCTCAATGAAAAATGTCAGGGGTTTGATTTCTTCTTTGCATAAGAATTTTTTTTCCATTTGGGGAGTTGTTGTTTGTTATTCAAAGCAATTAAATATCCTCTAAAAATCACAGTACTTACAAAATTCAAAAGAAGCTATTAGATCACCCAGTCTATTCATTTACAAGATTTATTAACCTCTGGTAGAGGCATCTACCACTCATCCCTTCAGGACAAATCTTGAGCTTGACTTCACAAATGAATGCATCCATCTTTCTGGCCCTAATTTGCATGAGTCTTGGGTGCAGATGCATTTGCAAACCTCCTCTGTGTTCAAAACATGAATGTTTGCCCCTGGGGTTGCTTGCACTTCATAGTACATAGTTGTTATTGAAAGCTGGGGGTTGTTGAGGCGGGATTGGAGTAGACATGTCCATGCAGTAACTGAAGGATGTCTACATCTGAAAAGCCCCTCTACCCCCTCAGCCCTTCCAGCCACTCAGGTGACCCTGGAGACCAGATGAATGCTCTGAAGGAGATGCTTCACTTCACAGAGCCCACTGTTGCCATCTGTTATCCCTGATCTCTTTCTCCTTCCAAATCACTGAACCATGCACTTCTAATTACAGCAGAGCCACTCATGTCTTCCAGAGCTCAGGACTGGAGAGGATACAGAAGATTGAGGTAGCATGGATGTTGAGGATGGCACTTGAGGACCCCAGGAGCTCCAGAAGTGTGTGGTGGGGTTTATTACACCCAATCAGCCACACCATCCATCCCATCCCTCTCATGTTCTGACTGAGCTCCCTGAAAAGGGCTTGTCTAGTGAAATCTAGTCTAGTACCTCATAAAGGAGGTTTCTAATGTAGTAACTTTTCCTTCCCCCAGTGCAGCACCTCACATGTGCCATAACCGTGCTTTTTTGGTGAAGGAGCTACAGGATGAGCTGCTCTGGAGCAGTCTGCTCACAGACTTGTTAGCTCAGCTCCCCCAGGACACAGTGTAGATGCTTCTGTCCATTCCATGGGCAGCAAAGCACATGAGAAGCACCCAAAGTTCACAACCACGGGGCCAGCTCTTCAGCAGGGGTGACTCTAGAGCTACTCTATCACAGATAGGCACCCTAATTGCAAAGTCATGAGGTGAAACTTCATTACATCTCATTCTGAAGAAGGACCACACTCTCATTCCATTGTATAATGCACTAGACTAACATCTCCCCTCTCTGGCTGGATGCCATCAGGAGTACCAATCAAGTACAGTGCTGGATTGCATTTGTGTACTGATGTGGCAGGCTGATGATTGAAAAAAATAAAGGATTAAATTCTTCTCAACCTTTCTGGAGCTGACCTGACTGTTCCACGTACTCTAGCTGCCAACCCTACACCACCTTGTGTGTCTGGGGACATCTCTCATCTGTGACACTTTGAGATGGTATCAGAACATTTTGCTCCTTGCTGGGTTTTGGGGGAGGATGTCCAGATGCCTTCTAAGATGTCCATTAGCATCTGCTCCAGGGCATGCTCCATTGCTGCTCGGTTGGCCCTGCATTTCCACAGCAGTGAAGGCTAGAGTTAAACTCAATCCAAAGACCAGTTCAAATTCCAGCCCTGCTACAGCCTGGAACACACATTTAGGCTGTGGGAAGGCACAGCTACGAGAATTTAATGAATTCCCATCTGAGATTTCTTTTGCAGACTGGTGTCAGAAAGTTGGTCTTGCAGCTACAGTAGAGAGCAGAACATTAGTGAGGACTTTGCAGAGACTCTCCCTACAGCTGTGAGGAGGTCACCAAAACTTTCTCAGCCTATCCCTTCAAGCATGGCTTGCCTCAGGCTGTTCCTGTATCTACTAACACTAAAAGAATCACTGGTCCTACCTCACGTCCCTAAAAGAAACCCTCACAAGGGTGTGAAAGGGTTCTGTAATGGATAATTTTTGAGTAACATCTGTCTGATTGTTCACTTTCCCCATTGATTTCTGCTGGGAAAAACTGGCCCCCCTTGTTTGATCACCTCTAGCCCCAGCTTTCCAGCCTGTGGAAATGCATTTCTCCATGACTTTCCCTACAAACCCTCCTGGTTTCCACATCCATAGGTTTTGGTTGATGCCATTAGCCTGGCCTCTTACTAAAATGGTCCAACACGTGCAGTGTTTCTGCTCAACCAGTCAGTAAAACCTTCACTGCACATGCTGGTTTGCCACATGGATCATAACCATTCTTCCTGGTTCCTGTGATTGTTTTTCCATACTAATTAGCCTTCATAAAAGCCATTTCCAGAGCTGTATGTGAAGGCAATCAGTAAGACAGCATCTGTGATGTGCAGATTTCCTGCAACTGGCTTGGGGCTGCAGCACAGGGACCAGCCAGACGAGATCCCAGCAATAAACCATTCTCCTGGAGAATGTCACAGTGAGTGCCTGTACCTCAGTTTCCCCATTGGTAAAATGATGGTCCTGACACTCATAAGCACCATCACCATGTTCTGGAAAGCAGATGATGATTGCAGAAGGCCAGGTAAATTCTAAGTAATTCACAATAACTCCTGTTTAAAATAGAAGAAACAAAGCAAGCTGAGTGAGCCACTTCCCAAAGATTTTATAAATCATGTTTTAAATTCAAATGCAGCAACAGGGAGTTGCCCAGGAACAGGCAGCAGCAGGCAATAAAAGCAGACACTGGGCAGAGTCATCCATTCCTATTTTTTCAGTGTCTCTCCACCAGTAGATCTGGCAGCATCATGTGTCACCCAGCATGAGCTGCCACTCAGAAGCCATCAGCCTTAACCTTTCTGGGCTGAACAGCTCTACCTGCACCCAGCACCTCTCCAAATTGATGCACCCTCCCCTGGGATGCTATGAGGGTGGGGAGGGAAGATGCTGAAGACAAACCCTGGCTGTAGCAACATCACCGCTCCACAGAGATACCCAGCACACTTTGTACTTAGGGTTTTGCTGTAGGTGGGTGGGTGCAGAGAGAAGCCATCCCAAGGGGCACATTGTGCCTGGTGAATGAGTGAGATGGATGTCTTCATCCTGTTAAATGCCTTCAGGCTCTGGAGAGGAGATGGAGAAGATTGGGGAAAACCCCTATGCCTTTGTACAGGGTGTCCTGTACTCTGGGCAAAAATTTCCTCCAGCAGCCTACATACCCTGTGATTAAAGACTAAGAAATGGTTTAAAGACCAAGCAATCAATGAGGCTTCCTTTCTTCATGTCTGCAGCAGGGAAATGTGAACACTGAGCAAGGAAGGGATGGTTGTAGGGTCAGGGTTTGTCCCACAGTCTGCTCCAAGCCCAAGTTCATCAGGGATCAGGTTGCAGGCTCCTCCTTGCTGCTGCATGTCCATGCTGAGATAGGACCACAGAATTGTTTGGGTTGGAAAAGACCTTTAAGATCATCAAGTCCAACCCAGCAGTGCCATGTGCACCACTAATGAAGCCTCCTACTGCAGATGGACACAGCCCCATGCCATGACACCAAGTCTGGGGGATGAGAATGAACACGAGGCTTGGTGAGGGTGCAAAGCCTTTCATATGAAGACATTTAGGGTGTCTTCACCTTCAGCTGCCACAGATTTGCTGGCTGCTGGGTGCTTCCTCTGACTGCATATTAATGACACTTTCTACTCCAGGGGCTGCTAATGAGGATGCTCAGCAAATACAGAGCAAGCAGCATGGTTTAACTGCAGTTTTGTAAGTCTGTGAAGTAGCTGACTCACTTTGTATTTTGGGAAAGTCGCCTTATGGTCTGCCTCAGTTTCCCCGTGTATGAAATGGGAATTTGAATTGCTCCTTGCTCTTAGACATATCACCCAGTGCTTCAGTTCCTGTGCAGACACTCAGCAAGAGAGGTGTGGAACTGTTGGAGAGGGTTCAGAGGAGGCCATGAAGATGATCGGAGGGCTGGAGCACCTCCCCTACAAGGGGAGGTGGATGAGGGAGCTGGGCTTGTTCAGCCTGGAGAAGAGAAGGCTGTGGGGGGACCTCATTGCAGCCTTCCAGTCCCTGAAGGGAGCAGAGAAACAGGAGGGGAATCAGCTTGTTAAAGGGCAGAGACTGACAGCACAAGGGGGATGGAGTGAAGCTGAAGGAGGGAAGGGTTAGAGGAGATATTAGGGGGAAGTTTTTTACAGAGAGAGTGGTGAGGGGCTGGAACAGGCTGCCCAGAGAGGGGGTGGGTGCCCCATCCCTGGGGGTGTTCAAGGCCAGGTTGGCTGGGGCCCTGGGCGACCTTGTGTAGCTCCAGGCCTGGAGGTTGGTGTCCCTGCCTGTGGCAGGGGGTTGGAACTGTGTGATCCTTGGGGTCCCTTCCAACCCAAACCATTCTGTGATTCTATCCAGCTCAGAGGTAGTTGTATGTGACCCATTTATTAATATGGACAGTTTGGGAGAAAAAACACACCTACAAGTCAAAGCATCTGGGTAGGCTGCTTCTTAGGATATTAGCATTGTGACTCATTTCCTTTTTATTGCTATGATTCACTAATGAATATTTGTGGTCTAGTATCTGCCTGGTTTTGTGTTCAGGTTTTCTCTTTGTTTCCCTGCATCACTGTTTTCAACCCCACTCCAGCTCAGCAGAAAAAAATAAATTCTAAAATGCTGGCAAATGTCTTCAACTCAATTAAAACCTGGATTTATATGGGGCTTCTGCTGCCTCAATAAAGGCCATAGATTTTCCTGATATTATTGGGGGCAAATTACTTTCAGCCTATGAGAAAGCCAAGTTCCAATTATGGTTATTGCCTATTCCCATTAGCAAGGCTCGCTGCAGCCATGAGATATTCTTCTTCTTCTTTGCTTAAAGAAAAACTTGAATGAAACACTGGAGTGTTCAGACCTTGATACATGCAAAATTTGGTCCTCCATGACCTCACAGTGTTTTCTTGCACTCACCTAGACTCAGTGCCTCTGGATGGCTCCCCCGTAGAGAGGACTCATGTTAGAGAAGACCGTGGAGATGACTGTCTCCCTTTGGGTGGGACCCCCCAGTGCTGCAGGGGAAGTGTACGAGTGTGGAATGTGCCCCCCAGTTAAGACAGAAGACAACTCAGGAGGAACGGACTGCAAACCCCCATTTCCCATTCCCTGCCGCTCCCTGTGCTGCAATGGGAGGGATGAAGAGGGTGAAATTGTGATGAATTTTAAATCTGCTTTGAAGGGAGGGGTGGGGGGAAGGTGCTTTTAAGACCTGGCCATGCTTCTCATCACCTGACTCTGGTTCACTGGGTGTGTAGTTGTAGTAGTAATAAATCACTTTTATTCTGTGTTGATTCTGTTTTGCCCATTGCACTAACTGGAAAGTGATCCCTCTGTCCTTATCTCAAGTCCTAAGCCTCCAGACACGTATTTTCTGTGAGCAGGTGGCTTTGGTGGGCATTTGGCCTCTAGCCAGGACCAAACCACCACAATGTGGGGAAAAAAATAATCTTCACCAAGTAGCTCAGGTTGACACATCATGGAGATTTAAAGAGCTTTGGAATAAGGTTACTTCCTGGCTCCCAAACTTTGCCAAGGCTAAAACAACTTTTTGCATTGATTACTACGATTGATATTATGGGTTTAGGTTTTTGTGTGTCTTTGTGGTGGTGCAAACACACCACTAAGACTTACAAGGATTGGAGGGGAAATAAGACATCAAGTGGAGACAGGGGATACTTTTCAAAATCATTAAAACAGGGTAGTATAATTTGAGATTACAAAAGAATTTGTAAGGCTCATGGAAAGGGAGGGGATGATTCAATGATATGTCATTATAAGAAGAGTATTTATTGCTCCCACATGGCAGATGGGGGGTGCCCCAGGGGATTCCCGGCTGCACAGCCGGCAGCAGATCAGGCACTGGGAAATGTGTTCTTCTTCTGGGACAAGCGGTGACACCCCTGGGGCCTGTGGAGCACACGCTGGGGGGGCTGGCAGTGGCTTCTCCCCCAGGCCTGCGTGCAGCCCCAGATCCAGGCAAAGCCCTTCAACAGGCACCATCCTGCCCTGCAGGGACCCAGGGCTGCCCGGCCACACGCCCGGCCCTGGGGCATCTGCTGCTGGGCCCCGGGCTTTGCCAGAGTGCTCCTGCCTGGCCCTATGGCTCTGATCTACTTCACCTCTGTGGGGCTTCTCCTGCCTGGCTGTGTGGATCTCTACTTGCCCAGCTCAACAGGCCTCCTCCTGCCCAGCTCCACATTTCATCCTCCCCAGCTGTACAAGGCTCCTTCTGCCGGCCTCTCTGGGGCAGGTTCTTCCCAGTTCCCTGGGGCTCCTCCTGCCTTGCTTGGTCAGGTTGCTTTGGCCCAGCTGCACAAGGCCCCTCCTGCCCTGCTCCTGGGGCTCCTCCTCCCTGTCTGTCTCCTGGGGCTCCTCTTACCCTGCTCCTTGAGGCTGCTTCTGCCTGGACATGTGTTTTCAGGCTTCACTGTGTCCTCACCTGCAGCCTTGGCTGCTCCTCTCCCAGACACCAGGGACACAGCCTGCGCCTCAGCAGACTCATCTGGCCCAGCACCTTCTTCGTACTGGTTGGAGGGAGGGATCCCCAAGTAGGAGCCCACTGCAGGCTCCATGTCCATGGCTTGGGTCCATGAGGGGAGCAGGCAGCCCATGGAGGTTGATGATTGGAACCTCGGTAATTATATCGAGTATTGTTCTGGTTTGCATTTATCATACAAAGAACTTGTGCAGGTGGGACTGAGACGTTAAAGGAAGCACCAAGTGAGTGTGGGGTCCTGCTGTGTCCTTCTGGAGCAGCGTCCTGCTCTGTGGGTCAGCAGGAGAACTTGATTCAGTGAAATACAATAAGGCTGAGTAGATTGGTGAGGATGTAGCTTGAGACAATTAATGTCACTTTCATTTATGTATTTTAAGATTATATTTCTTTTGGATTTTAGTAGGATATGGCTGTGCTGTGAACTGTTTTGTGAAAGCAGCTACAAAACTGAGCCATAACAGCCAGCCTTGCAGGATCCTGAGGAGATAGGGGAGTCATAAATAATGAGACTAATGACCAATTCAGAGACAGGGGTGGGACTGGATGATCTTTGGGGTCCCTCCCAGCCCTGACCAGTCTGTGACCATTGCTGGAAACGCTTCAGGACAGCACAGGGAAGGACACAGAGTGGAAATCCACGGTAGAGCTGTTGCAGAGCGAAGCCCCGGCTTGGGTACCCCAACCGCTCCCAGTATGGGACATTTGGGACTGCAAACACCCATCTGTCCCTAGAAGCATCCCCTCCCCTGAGCTTCCACCTCCCCCTGATGGCACAGACAGAAACAAGCCCTTCAGACACCAACAGATTTAATTCCGCAGTGCTGCGGCCACAAAAAACGGGGTCAGGGGGTGCGGCTGCCCCCCACACCTGGGCTGCTGGGGCTGGGCTGGCTGACAGCGCCGGCACCACAGGTCCCCAGCATTTCACATGCCAGAAGGGGAAGGCAGGCGGGCTTGGTGTGAGCCAGGTGCTGCTCCCCGGGGCTGGGTGTCACGCTGCCAGCGTGCCATGCACGAGCCCAAAGCCCGGACCTGGCGCTGGCACTGCTGCCACTCCTCCAGCGTCACCAAGCGGCCCGGCGGCAGCCGGGGCTGCGTGGCACAGCCCGTGCCAGAGATCACGGCGTGCACCGGGTCTTCCTCCTTCTCCTTCTCCTCCTCCTCCTCCTCCTCCTCCTCGGCCTTCTTCAATGATGGAGGGTTCCTGGTGCGCCCGCGTCTCACCCACGCTGTGCGAGGCTGGAGCAGGGAAGGAGGCTTTGGGGTGCTACCTTCCCCTTCTTTGAGGGCACCCACAAACCCTGCCCCTCTGGGTGTCCTCAGGCACCCCCAGGAGGAGCTCAACACCCCACACACCTTCACAGCATGCACCTTACCACCCACTCATGGGTGCCCAGAACCCTCCCAAACCCACAGGTGCCTACCACCCCTACCCATGGGTGCTCAGAACCCCCCAATGCACCCTATGCCACCCATGGCTGCTCAGCACCTCCCCCACACACCCCACCCAGGGGTGCCCAGCACCCTCCCAAACCCATGGGTGCCTATCTCCCTACCACCACGCACGGGTGCTCAGCACCTCCTCCCATGCACCCTACCCAAATCCCTGGGCACCCAGCACTTCCCACATGCACCCTACGCACGGCTGCTCAGCACCCTCCTCACCCCCCATGCACCCTCTCGCCACGGCAGGGGCCTCGCCCTTTCCATTCCCCCTGCGGGTGTCCAGCACCTGCTCCACACACCCCACGCCCCGCTCGCACCCCCACACCACGCCCGCTACCTGCCCCGCCGCGCGGACCCTTCCAAACCCGGCAACGGGGCGGGGCCTGACCGCCCAAGCGCCCGCTCATTGGCGGCCGCCTTCCCCTTTCCGCTTCGCGGAGGATTGTGGGAACGAGCGAGGCGGAACAGCCCGCGGCCGCCTCGCTAACAGGGCGGCGACGCTGCGGATCCTAAGCGACTGGAGCCAGGCGCAGTGTGGTGGCGAGTAACAGTCACCTACCCTGTCTCGTCCCAGCCGGGGCCGCGTGGCACAGCCCGTGCCAGAGATCACGGCGTGCACCGGGTCTTCCTCCTTCTCCTTCTCCTTCTTCTCCTCCTCCTCCTCCTCCTCCTCAGCCTCCTTCAATGATGGAGGGTTCCTGGTGCGCCCGCGTCTCACCCACGCTGTGCGAGGCTGGAGCAGGGAAGGAGGCTTTGGGGTGCTACCTTCCCCTTCTTTGAGGGCACCCACAAACCCTGCCCCTCTGGGTGTCCTCAGGCACCCCCAGGAGGAGCTCAACACCCCACACACCTTCACAGCATGCACCTTACCACCCACTCATGGGTGCCCAGAACCCTCCCAAACCCACAGGTGCCTACCACCCCTACCCATGGGTGCTCAGAACCCCCCAATGCACCCTATGCCACCCATGGCTGCTCAGCACATCCCCCACACACCCCACCCAGGGGTGCCCAGCACCCTCCCAAACCCATGGGTGCCTATCTCCCTACCACCACGCACGGGTGCTCAGCACCTCCTCCCATGCACCCTACCCAAATCCCTGGGCACCCAGCACTTCCCACATGCACCCTACGCACGGCTGCTCAGCACCCTCCTCACCCCCCACAGGCGAGTAACAGTCACCTACCCTGACTCGTCTGCGGGAAGGGGCCACTTCCCTGCGGCGGGACTCGGGGAAGGGGTCGAGACACGCGGACAGCATGTCCAACAATGACTCCAGGGAGACCCCGGAGCTCAGCGAGCCGCTGGAGGACAGGCGCTTCCCGCTCCTTGTCTCCTCCTCCTCCCTGCAGACGAGGAGAGAGAAGGGACCACTTGCAGCCTGGGCCCTGCTGCGGGACCCCCGGGCAGCAGCCCCTCCCCGGCCAGCAGGCAGGGAGACCCAAAACAGGCAGGGCACAGGCTGAGTCTGGGGCAGGAGCTGGGAGTCTCCCCAGCACTCACCACATGCCCTGGGGTGCTGCAGGCTTCTCTGCACCTCCAGTGGTTTGGGAAGAGCCTGATGAAGGACGAGATCGAGTGAGGGGCTGGCAGCCCCCAGCACAGCCCCGTGTCCGAGCTGCCTTGGGGTGTCAGCCCTTTGCGGGGTGCTCAGGGCTGGGCTCACTCACCTCTCGGCTGCTCCAGACAGACTCTCGCCTTGCTCTTCCCAAACCTCTTCCTCCAACACTTCTGCAAGAACCCCAGAACGAGGGTGAGTGTGGAGCAGCTCCCGGCCCTATGCTACAGACCCCCATGCTCTGCACCACACACCACTCCATGTCATGACGCTGTGCAGCGCGGTGTGCTGGGGAGTAACAGGCACCTACTTTGACTCGGTTGGAAGGGTCCACTTGGCTGGAGCTGGACTCAGAGGAGGAGATGGAAGACGCGGATCCACTGTCCAAGAGGGAGCACATGGAGTTCCGCGGGGCACGCGGGGACAAGCGATTCCCGCTCCTTGTCTCGTCCTTCTCCCTGCAGAGGAGGAGAGAGAAGGGACCGATTGCAGCCTGGGCCCTCTGGTGGGACCCTGGGGCAGCAGCCCCTCCCCGGCAGGCAGGCAGACAGGGACAGCCAAAACGGGCATGGCAAAGGTGGAGAGTCTGGGACAGGAGCTGGGGGTCTCTCCAGCACTCACCACATGTCCTGGGGTGCTGAAGGCTTCTCTGCGCCTCCAGCTGCTTGGGAAGAACCTGACGAGGGATGAGACCAAGTGAGGGGCTGGCAGCCCCCAGCACAGCCCAGGTGTCAGAACTGCCTTGGGGTGTCAGCCCTTTGCCAGGTGCTCAGGGCTGGGATCACTCACCGCTCGGCTGCTCCAGACAGACTCTCGCCTTGCTCTTCCCAAGCCTCTTCCTCCAACACTTCTGCAAGATTCCAAGAACGTGGGTGAGTGTGGAGCAGCTCCCAGCCCTATGCTACAGACCCCCATGCTCCACACTGTGGGTTACTGGTTAAGTGATCGAGGCCGTTTTCCCCTGCAACAGCTTGAGCACTAGCTCTGAGCCATAGCTCTCATAAGAAGCTAACAAGCATGAGAACTAGGACTCTAAGGAGAGCTCCTTACATTCCAAAGTGGTAACAGAAGCTTGATACCGTGCAGCTGGGTTTCCCCCCCTGCTTCTCAGGCCCCTACCTATCTGTGTGAAAGCTAACTATCCATGTGAGCTTGCTATCTTCTGTGAAAGTATAAAAGGCTTCAGCTTGCCAGAATATAATGGGGTGATTGCTTTTAACCATATTGGTGTGCATCCATACCCGGCATGCGGGATCCTGCCCTTCCAGCCCTGGCTAAATTCATTTTTGGGACAAGGGGACTGCCACAGCACACCACTCCATGTCATGCCATGGTGCAGTGCAGTGTGGTGGGGAGTAACAGGCACCTACTTTGACTCGGTTGGAAGAAGGGTCTACTTGGCTGGGGCTGGACTCGGGGAAGGATTTGAGACACGTGGATCCGTTGTCCGAGAGGGAGGCCAGAGAGCCCGTGGAGATCCAGGTGGCATGTGGGGACAGGAAATTCCCACTCACTGCCTCCTCCTTCTCCCTGCAGAGGAGGAGAGAGAAGGGACCACTTGCAGCCTGCGCGTTCCTGTGGGACCCCTGGGCAGCAGTCCCTCCCTGGCAGGCAGGCAGGGATACCCCGAAACAGGCAGGGCACAGGTGGAGAGTCTGGGCCAGAAGCTGGGGGTCTCCCCAGCACTCACCACATGGTCTCGGGTGCCGCAGGCTTCTCTGCGCCTCCAGTTGCTTGGGAAGAACCTGATGAGGGACGAGACCGAGTGAGTGTCTGGCAGCCCCCAGCACTGATTTGGTGTCAGGGCTGCCTTGAAGTGTCAGCCCTTTGCAGGGCGCTCAGCGCTGGGATCACTCACCGCTCGGCTGCTCTGGATCGACTCTCGCCTTGGTCTTCCCAAACATCTTCTTCCACCAGTTCTGCAAGAGCCCCAGAACATGGGTGAGTGTGGAGCAGATCCCAGCCCTATGCTACAGACCCCCATGCTCCCCCCACCACCACTGCATGTCATGAAATGGTGCAGTGCAGTGTGGTGGAGAGTAACAGTCACCTACCTTGAGTCGGCTGGCAGAAGGCTCCACTTCCCTGGGGCTGGACTCAGGGAAGGCGTTGAGACGCACAGACTCGCTGTTGGACAAGGAGCCCAGGGAGCCCATGGAGCTCCGCGGGCCACGCGGGGACAGGCGCTTCACGGTCATTACCTCCTCCTCCCTGCAGAGGAGGAGAGAGAAGGGACCACTTGCAGCCTGGGCCCTCCTGTGGGACCCCTGGGCAGCAGTCCTTCCCTGGCAGGCAGGCAGGGATACCCCGAAACAGGCAGGGCACAGGTGGAGAGTCTGGGCCAGGAGCTGGGGGTCTCCCCAGCACTCACCACATGGTCTCGGGTGCCGCAGGCTTCTCTGTGCATCCAGTTGCTTGGGAAGAACCTGATGAGGGACGAGACCGAGTGAGTGTCTGGCAGCCCCCAGCACAGCCCCGGTGTCAGGGCTGCCTTGAAGCGTTAGCCCTTTGCAGGGCGCTCAGCGCTGGGATCACTCACCACTTGGCTGCTCTGGATCGACTCTTGCCTTGGTCTTCCCAAACATCTTCTTCCACCAGTTCTGCAAGAGCCCCAGAACATGGGTGAGTGTGGAGCAGATCCCAGCCCTATGCTACAGACCCCCATGCTCCCCACACCACCACTCCATGTCATGAAATGGTGCAGTGCAGTGTGGTGGAGAGTAACAGTCACCTACCTTGAGTCGGCTGGCAGAAGGCTCCACTTCCCTGGGGCTGGACTCAGGGAAGGCGTTGAGATGCACAGACCCGCTGTTGGACAAGGAGCCCAGGGAGCCCATGGAGCTCCGCGGGCCACGCGGGGACAGGCGCTTCCCGGTCATTACCTCCTCCTCCCTGCAGAGGAGGAGAGAGAAGGGACCACTTGCAGCCTGGGCACTCCTGTGGGATCCCTGGGTAGCAGTCATTCCCTGGCAGGTAGGCAGGGATACCCTGAAACAGGCAGGGCATAGGTGGAGATTCTGGGCCAGGAGCTGGGGGTCTCCCCAGCACTCACCACATGGTCTCGAGTGCCGCAGGCTTCCCTGTTTCTCCAGTGTCTTGGGAAGAACCTGATGATTGACAAGAGCGAGTGAGTGGCTGGCAGCCCCCAGCACAGCCCCGTGTCAGGGCTGCTGTGCGTGGGGTGTCAGCCCTTTGCAGGGCGCTCGGTGCTGGGGTCACTCACAGCTCGGCTGCTCAGGATACGCTCTCGACGGGGTCTTCGCAAACCTTTTCCTCCAAAATTTCTGCAAGAGCCCCACAACATGGGTGAGTGTGGAGCAGTTCCCAGACCCTGCCACAGTCCCCCATGCTCCCCAACTCCACTCTGTGTCAGGACGTGGTGCCGCACAGTGTGGTGTGGAGTAAGAGTCACCTACCCTGAGTCTCGCCTCGGCTATTCCCGTACCCCTTCCTCCAACACCTCTTCTCATACTGCTTCCTCCTCCAACGCCTCTGCAAGACCCCCAGACAGTTCGTGAAATGGGAGCAGCTCCCAGCCACCCACAGCCCCCCGACACCACCCCATGTCAGGACACGGCACGGCTCAGTGCGCCGCAACGTTCCCTTACCCTGAGCCTCCTGGCCCATGGAAAGGTGGAGATGAAGCTGATGTACATCCCCAGCATCAAGGCTAGGATCAGATCAGCCACGGGGATGCCGAAGCAACCCATGGCTTGAGCTGATGTCCTGCTCTGTCAGTTGCGTCACCAATGAGCTCTGAGATCTCCAGCAATGGCTCAATCAACACACGGACTGGCAATGGCTGAGGCCGCAGTCTGCAGTGACACTGACAGACTACAGTGTCCAGTGCCAACTGCCCTGCGCCCCTCACACCTGTCCAGCAGCCACACACCCCCTTGGTGACATCATAGGCATGCTGAGCCCTCATTGGTGCTGAGCCCTCAGTGCTGCTGAGCCCTCATTGGTGCCCTCAGAGGCAGGCAGAACTCTGACTGGATCAATCCGGTGTCACTCCAAGGCTCTTTCTCATTTGAATCCTGTCAGCCATACTTGCAGATGTGTCCCACCTGTGTGAGGAGAAGAGCAAGCACATCACGCCTTGGGAGAAACCTGTCAGGAGAGAGAAACTTCAGATTGCTCCTGACACCCCACAACCAGAACAAAAGGCCTTACCTTCAACACCCAAGGTCCCATCTCTGGGTGCTTATTCCTTGAACCCAGCACCCTGCTCCCAAGATACAGAATCTCAGAACTGTAGGGGTTGCAAGGGACCTCCAGAGCTCAGCAGGTCCAACCCCCTGCCAAAGCAGGCTCCCTAGGACAGGTCACACAGGTCGGTGTCCAGACCGGTTTGGAATCTCTCCAGAGAAGGAGACTCCACACCCCCCTGGGCAGCCTGTCCCAGGGCTCCCTCACCCTCACCAGGAAGAAGTTCTTCCCCAGATTGGTGCGGAACTTCCTGTGCTCCTACAGAGTCCAGTCTACCTCCATAATTCATCTCTGCCAGTCATTCAGGGCTTTTTATCAGGCCACAAGATGTTTTATCTCTAGGCCAGGCTCCATCCAAGGCAACTCCTGCTCCTCCATGGATGGGATGGTGTAATAGGACAATTCTCAGGACAATTCCTGCAACAGAATCACAGAATCAAAACCTTGACCTCCTCCAAGTCAGAGATGGGACCAAACTTTGAGCTGCACAGCCAGATTCAACCTATGTCCCTGCAAAAGGCTTTTGTGTGTGCTCCCACCCAAGCCAAGCAGGCCATCTCCAATGACATGGCTTTTTACTTGAAAAATTAAAACATTATTTGCCAAAAGTGAAAATTTAGCATTCCTGGCCACGCTGACAAACCTGTTAACTTGGGTATCCTAAAGCAAGCACGTACCACACTCTCCTCTCCAAGCTGGTCCAGGTATTATTCACCTGTCCAGGTTCAAGCTGCAGGATCTGGGCCCCAAGGAAATGAGAACAGGCTGAATCAGTGCCTGTCAGACAGGGATGCATCAAGCTTTGTGGATGTCAAGAGGAGTTGGTGACCCTGGATTAACCCATTACTCCATGAACCACGTCCCGAATCTCCCCAGCTCCACTATAGCCAATTGCAGGAATGTACTGGGAACCACCTTTCCCTTTCCAGAGCTTATTTCAACCATCTTCTCTGACCCCTCCAACCTTTCCACTTCAGACAAAGACTCTTTCACTAAAAGAGTTGTCAGGGCCGGGAACAGGCTGCCCAGGGAGGTGGCTGAGTCACCAGTTTAAAAGAAAGGTAGATGTGGTGCTCAGGGATATGGTTTAACATAGGACAGGAACAGCTGGATTTGATGATCTTAAAGGTCTTTTCCAACCTTGTGATTCTGGGATTCTGCAATCTAAATGCCAGCAAGGCATTCCACAGCCAGTGCAGACAGATGCGAGGGGCTCAGAGGGGCTTGGATGTCTCCCTGGACATAGAATCATAGAATCATAGAATTGTAGGGGTTGGAAGGGACCTCGAGAGATCATCGGGTCCAACCCCCTGCCAAAGCAGCTCCCTAGGACATTTCACTGAGATAGGCATCCAGATGGGTCTTGAATATCTCCAGAGAAGGAGACTCCACACCCCCCTGGGCAGCCTGTCCCAGGGCTCCCTCACCCTCACTGGGAAAAAGTTTTTCCGCATGTTGGTGCGGAACTTCCTGTGCTCCAACTTGCAGCCATTGCCCCTTGTCCTGTCACCACAGACCACTGAAAAGGGGCTGGCTGATTCCCCCTGCATCCCCTGCTTAAGATAATTATAAACATTAATTAGGTCCCCCCTTAGTCTTCTCTTCTCAAGGCTGAACAGTCCCAATCTTCTCAGCCTTTCCTCATAGGGGAGATGCTCCAGGCCCTTTATCATCTTCGTAGCCCTTCTTTGGACTCTCTCCAGGAGATCCCTGTCCTTTTTATAACAGGGAGCCCAGAACTGGACACAATACTCCAGGTGGGGCCTGACCAGGGCAGAGTAGAGGGGGAGGATCACCTCCTTTGACCTGCTGGCTACACTCCTCCAGATGCACCCCAGGATCCCAAACCATAGACTGGTCTGGGTTGGAAGGGACCCCAAGGATTCCAACCCCCCTGCCACAGGCAGGGCCACCAACCTCCAAGCCTGGAGCTACACAAGGTTGCCCAGGGCCCCCTCCAACCTGGCCTTGAACACCTCCAGGGACGGGGCACCCACACCCTTTCTGGGCAGCCTGTTCCAGCCCCTCACCACTCTCTCTGGAAAGAGAGGGGTATCAACTTTTTCAAAGGGTAGATAATGGCAGGAGAAGGGGGATGGAGTGAAGCTGAATGAGGGAAGGTTTTGATTAGATATTAGGGGAAGTTCTTTCCAGAGAGAGTGGTGAGAGGCTGGAACCGGCTGCCCAGAGAGGGAGTGGGTGCCCCGTCCCTGGAGGTCTTCAAGGCCAGGTTGGAGGGGGCCCTGGGCAACCTCGTGTAGCTCCAGGCCTGCAGGTTGGTGGCCCTGGCTGTGGCTGGGGGGTTGGAACTCTATGATCCTGGGGACCCCTTCCAAACCTAGACCACTCTATGATTCTATAAAGAAAACTAATTGATTACTACTACAACAACACACCCAGTGAGCCAGAGTCGGGTGATGAGGAGTGCAGCCAGATCTTAAAGCACCTTCCCCCCACCCCTCCCTTCTTAGCAGGCTTAAACTTCATAACGATTTGACTCCCTTCTTCCCTCCCTCCCCACAACATGGCGTGGGGAGGGGCAGGGAATGGGGAGTGGGGGTTTTCAGTCAGTTCCTTTTTAGCTGGGGCCGGGGATGGGGGGGGCAGAGGTGCGGGCAGATTACACACACACACACACACACACACACACACACACACACACTCCCTCCCCCTGAAGCAACATGGGGTCCCACCCACAGCAGACAGTTCTCCTCCAACTTCTGCAGCATGAGTCCTTTCTATCAGGGATTCCTCTCCTCACCATAGGCCTCAGCACAGCTCCCACCATGGGGTGCTGACCTTCGGGCCCAGACCGCTCCGGCCTGGTCCCTCACAGAGTCACAAGTCCCCCCACAAACCTGATGTGGCGTGGTTCAATCTCTTCACAGGCCGTTGATGGACTCTGCTCCCCGTCCGTATCCATGGGCTGTGAGGGGACACCCGCTCCACTATGCTCTTCTCCAAGGGCTGCAGGGCAATCTCTCTCTCCAGCACCTGGAGGGCCTCACTCCTCCCCGCCCCCTCTCCTCTGGGCCTGCCCTTGGTGCCTGCACAGATCCACACATCTTCTCACTCCCTTCTCTGGGGCACAAAGTGCCTGCCTGTGGGTTTTCTCTCCTCACTGTGATTCCCAGAGGCACTGGTGACCATCCCCGATGGGCTCGGCCTTGGTCAGCAGCTACTCCAGCCAGGAGCCGGCTGGTGTTTGCTCTGTGGGGCCTGCAGAGAGCTTCTGGCTGCTCCTTGCAGCAGCCCCCCTGCAGCCCCCTTCTCTACCAGCACATTGCTAGGCAAAACTGACAGGAAGGAACTAGCTAAAGGATATAGGGATGATCCCTCCAAGGTGGCAAAAGGATTGGAATTGATTGTTGAGAATTTGGATCCAGACTGGAGGGACATCGAGCTACTGTAAAGTGAAACGACAGTCAGTATCACAAGCTGCCTGGACTCAGGTGCAGTCCCAGGGAAATGGAAACTTTATATAATAGGGATCATTAGTCGAATGGGAATCAGAACAGAGTACTCCTATTTAACCAATGGAACGTATTGAATAGTGCAAGACCTCAGAGCAATAAATAATATTGTTAAAAATCTCCACCCGGTGGTAGCTAATCCCTACACACTGCTCACACAGCTTAAGGATGCTCAGGTTTGGTTTACAGCCCTAGACTTAAAAGATGCTTTCTTTTGCCTGCCATTAGGCAAGGAAAATCAAGAGTTATTTGCATTTGAATGGGAAGGTCCTGCCACTGGTAGGAAAACCCAGCTTTGGGAAAAGTGGGACGGACCAGACCAGGTGCTGTTAAGAACTTTCACAGCCATCCAGGTATGAGAGCAACCTACCTGGATTCATTGTGCTGCACGTGGGACATAAGAACCCCGAGCAGTGCCACAGGCTTGGGGGACACTGTCTGGAGAGCTGTCAGGCAGAGAAAGACCTGGGGGTGCTGGGTGACTGTTGACTGAACATGAGCCAGCAGTGTGCCCAGGTGGCCAGCAAGGCCAATGGCATCCAGGCTTGTGTCAGAAATAGCGTGGCCAGTAGGTCTGGGGAGGGGATTGTGCCCCTGCTGTCACAGTTTTGGGTAGCTGTGCTGCCGAGATGGCATCTGCAGGCAGCAGCCAGGAGCTCTCTGCAGGCCCCAGACTGTAAACATCGGCCAATTCAAGGCCAGAGTTGCTGCTGACCAAGGCCGAGCCAATCGGAGATGGTCACAGCACCTCTGGGAATCACATTTAGGAGAAAAATACCTGCAGGCAGACGCATTTTGCCACTGGAGAAGGGAGTGAGAAGATGTAACAAGCTGCGTGGGCTCCAAGGCCAGGCCATTAAAAAAGATTTTGAGATTACAAAAGAATTTGTAAGGCTCATGGAAAGGGAGGGGATGATTCAATGATATGTCATTATAAGAAGAGTATTTATTGCTCCCACACAGCAGATGGGGGGTGCCCCAGGGGATTCCCGGCTGCACAGCCGGCAGCAGATCAGGCACTGGGAAATGTGTTCTTCTTCTCGGACAAGCGGTGACACCCCTGGGGCCTGTGGAGCACACGCTGGGGGGGCTGGCAGTGGCTTCTCCCCCAGGCCTGCATGCAGCCCCAGATCCAGGCAAAGCCCTTCAACAGGCACCATCCTGCCCTGCAGGGACCCAGGGCTGCCCGGCCACACGCCCGGCCCTGGGGCATCTGCTGCTGGGCCCCGGGCTTTGCCAGAGTGCTCCTGCCTGGCCCTATGGCTCTGATCTACTTCACCTCTGTGGGGCTTCTCCTGCCTGGCTGTGTGGATCTCTCCTTGCCCAGCTGAATAGAACTCCTCCTGCCCAGCTCCACATTTCATCCTCCCCAGCTGTACAAGGCTCCTTCTGCCGGCCTCTGTGGGGCAGGTTCTTCCCAGTTCCCTGGGGCTCCTCCTGCCTTGCTTGGTCAGGTTGCTTTGGCCCAGCTGCACAAGGCCCCTCCTGCCCTGCTCCTGGGGCTCCTCCTCCCTGTCTGTCTCCTGGGGCTCCTCTTACCCTGCTCCTTGAGGCTGCTTCTGCCTGGACATGTGTTTTCATGCTTCACTGTGTCCTCACCTGCAGCCTTGGCTGCTCCTCTCCCAGACACCAGGGACACAGCCTGCGCCTCAGCAGACTCATCTGGCCCAGCACCTTCTTCGTACTGGTTGGAGGGAGGGATCCCCAAGTAGGATCTCACTGCAGGCTCCCCCTGCCCCCCTCGCCACAGGACTAGAGACACCTGTAGCTCCTTGTAGCACCCGTGCTTGGTGTTGCACAGAGTGTGAATGACCTTGAGGACCAGCTACCCCGTGTCCATGTCCATGGCTTGGGTCCATGAGGGGAGCAGGGAGCCCATGGAGGTTGATGATTGGAACCTCGGTTATTATATCGAGTATTGTTCTGGTTTGGATTTATCATACAAAGAACTTGTGCAGGTGGGACTGAGACGTTAAAGGAAGCACCAAGTGAGTGTGGGGTCCTGCTGTGTCCTTCTGGAGCAGCGTCCTGCTCTGTGGGTCAGCAGGAGAACTTGATTCAGTGAAAGACAATAATGCTGAATAGATTGGTGAGGATGTAGCTTGAGACAATTAATGTCACTTTCATTTATGGATTTTAAGATTGTATTTGGTTTGGATTTTAGTAGGATATGGCTGTGCTGTGAACTGTTTTGTGAAAGCAGCTACAAAACTGAGCCATAACAGCCAGCCTTGCAGGATCCTGAGGAGATAGGGGAGTCATAAATAATGAGACTAACGACCAATTCAGAGACAGGGGTGGGACTGGATGATCTTTGAGGCCCCTCCCAGCCCTGACCAGTCTGTGACCATTGCTGGAAACGCTTCAGGACAGCACAGGGAAGGACACAGAGTGGAAATCCACGGTAGAGCTGTTGCAGAGCCGAGCCCCGGCTTGGGTACCCCAACCGCTCCCAGTATGGGACATTTGGGACTGCAAACACCCATCTGTCCCTAGAAGCATCCCCTCCCCTGAGCTTCCACCTCCCCCTGATGGCACAGACAGAAACAAGCCCTTCAGACACCAACAGATTTAATTCCGCAGTGCTGCGGCCACAAACATCGGGGTCAGGGGGTGCGGCTGCCCCCCACACCTGGGCTGCTGGGGCTGGGCTGGCTGACAGCGCCGGCACCACAGGTCCCCAGCCATTTCACATGCCAGAAGGTGAAGGCATGCGGGCTTGATGTGAGCCAGGTGCTGCTCCCCGGGGCTGGGTGTCACGCTGCCAGCGTGCCATGCACGAGCCCAAAGCCCGGACCTGGCGCTGGCACTGCTGCCACTCCTCCAGCGTCACCAAGCGGCCCGGCGGCAGCCGGGGCTGCGTGGCACAGCCCGTGCCAGAGATCACGGCGTGCACCGGGTCTTCCTCCTTCTCCTTCTTCTCCTCCTCCTCCTCCGCCTCCTCCTCCTCCCTCTTCAATGATGGAGGGTTCCTGGTGCGCCCGCGTCTCACCCACGCTGTGCGAGGCTGGAGCAGGGAAGGAGGCTTTGGGGTGCTACCTTCCCCTTCTTTGAGGGCACCCACAAACCCTGCCCCTCTGGGTGTCCTCAGGCACCCCCAGGAGGAGCTCAACACCCCACACACCTGCACAGCATGCACCTTACCACCCACTCATGGGTGCCCAGAACCCTCCCAAACCCACAGGTGCCTACCACCCCTACCCATGGGTGCTCAGAACCCCCCAATGCACCCTATGCCGCCCATGGCTGCTCAGCACCTCCCCCACACACCCCACCCAGGGGTGCCCAGCACCCTCCCAAACCCATGGGTGCCTATCTCCCTACCACCACGCACGGGTGCTCAGCACCTCCTCCCATGCACCCTACCCAAATCCCTGGGCACCCAGCACTTCCCCCATGCACCCTACGCACGGCTGCTCAGCACCCTCCTCACCCCCCACAGGCGAGTAACAGTCACCTACCCTGACTCGTCTGCGGGAAGGGGCCACTTCCCTGCGGCGGGACTCGGGGAAGGGGTCGAGACACGCGGACAGCATGTCCAACAATGACTCCAGGGAGACCCCGGAGCTCAGCGAGCCGCTAGAGGACAGGCGCTTCCCGCTCCTTGTCTCCTCCTCCTCCCTGCAGACGAGGAGAGAGAAGGGACCACTTGCAGCCTGGGCCCTGCTGCGGGACCCCCGGGCAGCAGCCCCTCCCCGGCCAGCAGGCAGGGATACCCAAAACAGGCAGGGCACAGGCTGAGTCTGGGGCAGGAGCTGGGAGTCTCCCCAGCACTCACCACATGCCCTGGGGTGCTGCAGGCTTCTCTGCACCTCCAGTTGTT
The DNA here is from genome assembly GCA_027925045.1 of Hypotaenidia okinawae. NCBI lineage: Eukaryota > Metazoa > Chordata > Aves > Gruiformes > Rallidae > Hypotaenidia > Hypotaenidia okinawae. Next base: position 214,564,742 of record BSDF01000001.1, read on the forward strand.
TGGGAAGAGCCTGATGAAGGACGAGATCGAGTGAGGGGCTGGCAGCCCCCAGCACAGCCCCGTGTCCGAGCTGCCTTGGGGTGTCAGCCCTTTGCGGGGTGCTCAGGGCTGGGCTCACTCACCTCTCGGCTGCTCCAGACAGACTCTCGCCTTGCTCTTCCCAAACCTCTTCCTCCAACACTTCTGCAAGAACCCCAGAACGTGGGTGAGTGTGGAGCAGCTCCCGGCCCTATGCTACAGACCCCCATGCTCTGCACCACACACCACTCCATGTCATGACGCTGTGCAGCGCGGTGTGCTGGGGAGTAACAGGCACCTACTTTGACTCGGTTGGAAGGGTCCACTTGGCTGGAGCTGGACTCAGAGGAGGAGATGGAAGACGCGGATCCACTGTCCAAGAGGGAGCACATGGAGTTCCGCGGGGCACGCGGGGACAAGCGATTCCCGCTCCTTGTCTCGTCCTTCTCCCTGCAGAGGAGGAGAGAGAAGGGACCGATTGCAGCCTGGGCCCTCTGGTGGGACCCTGGGGCAGCAGTCCCTGCCCGGCAGGCAGGCAGGCAGGGACAGCCAAAACGGGCATGGCAAAGGTGGAGAGTCTGGGACAGGAGCTGGGGGTCTCCCCAGCACTCACCACATGTCCTGGGGTGCTGAAGGCTTCTCTGCGCCTCCAGCTGCTTGGGAAGAACCTGACGAGGGATGAGACCAAGTGAGGGGCTGGCAGCCCCCAGCACAGCCCAGGTGTCAGGGCTGCCTTGGGGTGTCAGCCCTTTGCCAGGTGCTCAGGGCTGGGCTCACTCACCGCTCGGCTGCTCCAGACAGACTCTCGCCTTGCTCTTCCCAAGCCTCTTCCTCCAACACTTCTGCAAGATTCCAAGAACGTGGGTGAGTGTGGAGCAGCTCCCAGCCCTATGCTACAGACCCCCATGCTCCACACTGTGGGTTACTGGTTAAGTGATCGAGGCCGTTTTCCCCTGCAACAGCTTGAGCACTAGCTCTGAGCCATAGCTCTCATAAGAAGCTAACAAGCATGAGAACTAGGACTCTAAGGAGAGCTCCTTCCATTCCAAAGTGGTAACAGAAGCTTGATACCGTGCAGCTGGGTTTCCCCCCCTGCTTCTCAGGCCCCTACCTATCTGTGTGAAAGCTAACTATCCATGTGAGCTTGCTATCTTCTGTGAAAGTATAAAAGGCTTCAGCTTGCCAGAATAAAATGGGGTGATTGCTTTTAACCATATTGGTGTGCATCCATACCCGGCGTGCGGGATCCTGCCCTTCCAGCCCTGGCTAAATTCATTTTTGGGACAAGGGGACTGCCACAGCACACCACTCCATGTCATGCCATGGTGCAGTGCAGTGTGGTGGGGAGTAACAGGCACCTACTTTGACTCGGTTGGAAGAAGGGTCTACTTGGCTGGGGCTGGACTCGGGGAAGGATTTGAGACACGTGGATCCGTTGTCCGAGAGAGAGGCCAGAGAGCCCGTGGAGATCCAGGTGGCATGTGGGGACAGGAAATTCCCACTCACTGCCTCCTCGTTCTCCCTGCAGAGGAGGAGAGAGAAGGGACCACTTGCAGCCTGCGCGTTCCTGTGGGACCCCCGGGCAGCAGTCCCTCCCTGGCAGGCAGGCAGGGATACCCCGAAACAGGCAGGGCACAGGTGGAGAGTCTGGGCCAGGAGCTGGGGGTCTCCCCAGCACTCACCACATGGTCTCGGGTGCCGCAGGCTTCTCTGTGCATCCAGTTGCTTGGGAAGAACCTGATGAGGGACGAGACCGAGTGAGTGTCTGGCAGCCCCCAGCACTGATTCGGTGTCAGGGCTGCCTTGAAGTGTCAGCCCTTTGCAGGGCGCTCAGCGCTGGGATCACTCACCACTTGGCTGCTCTGGATCGACTCTCGCCTTGGTCTTCCCAAACATCTTCTTCCACCAGTTCTGCAAGAGCCCCAGAACATGGGTGAGTGTGGAGCAGATCCCAGCCCTGTGCTACAGACCCCGATGCTCCCCCCACCACCACTCCATGTCATGAAATGGTGCAGTGCAGTGTGGTGGAGAGTAACAGTCACCTACCTTGAGTCGGCTGGCAGAAGGCTCCACTTCCCTGGGGCTGGACTCAGGGAAGGCGTTGAGACGCACAGACCCGCTGTTGGACAAGGAGCCCAGGGAGCCCATGGAGCTCCGCGGGCCACGCGGGGACAGGCGCTTCCCGGTCATTACCTCCTCCTTCTCCCTGCAGAGGAGGAGAGAGAAGGGACCAATTGCAGCCTGGGCCCTCCTATGGGACCCCTGTGCAGCAGTCCTTCCCTGGCAGGCAGGCAGGGATACCCTGAAACAGGCAGGGCACAGGTGGAGAGTCTGGGGCAGGAGCTGGGGGTCTCCCCAGCACTCACCACATGGTCTCGGGTGCCGCAGGCTTCTCTGTGCATCCAGTTGCTTGGGAAGAACCTGATGATTGACGAGACCGAGTGAGTGTCTGGCAGCCCCCAGCACTGATTTGGTGTCAGGGCTGCCTTGAAGTGTCAGCCCTTTGCAGGGCGCTCAGCGCTGGGATCACTCACCACTTGGCTGCTCTGGATCGACTCTTGCCTTGGTCTTCCCAAACATCTTCTTCCACCAGTTCTGCAAGAGCCCCAGAACATGGGTGAGTGTGGAGCAGATCCCAGCCCTATGCTACAGACCCCCATGCTCCCCCCACCACCACTCCATGTCATGAAATGGTGCAGTGCAGTGTGGTGGAGAGTAACAGTCACCTACCTTGAGTCGGCTGGCAGAAGGCTCCACTTCCCTGGGGCTGGACTCAGGGAAGGCGTTGAGACGCACAGACCCGCTGTTCGACAAGGAGCCCAGGGAGCCCATGGAGCTCCGCGGGCCACGCGGGGACAGACGCTTCCCTGTCATTACCTCCTCCTCCCTGCAGAGGAGGAGAGAGAAGGGACCACTTGCAGCCTGGGCACTCCTGTGGGATCCCTGGGTAGCAGTCACTCCCTGGCAGGCAGGCAGGGATACCCCGAAACAGGCAGGGCACAGGTGGAGATTCTGGGCCAGGAGCTGGGGGTCTCCCCAGCACTCACCACATGGTCTCGGGTGCCGCAGGCTTCCCTGTTTCTCCAGTGTCTTGGGAAGAACCTGATGATTGACAAGAGCGAGTGAGTGTCTGGCAGCCCCCAGCACAGCCCCGTGTCAGGGCTGCTGTGCGTGGGGTGTCAGCCCTTTGCAGGGCGCTCGGTGCTGGGGTCACTCACAGCTCGGCTGCTCAGGATACGCTCTCGACGGGGTCTTCGCAAACCTTTTCCTCCAAAATTTCTGCAAGAGCCCCAGAACATGGGTGAGTGTGGAGCAGTTCCCAGACCCTGCCACAGTCCCCCATGCTCCCCAACTCCACTCTGTGTCAGGACGTGGTGCCGCACAGTGTGGTGTGGAGTAAGCGTCACCTACCCTGAGTCTCGCCTTGCTAGTCCCATATCCCTTCCTCCAACACCTCTTCTCATACTGCTTCCTCCTCCAACGCCTCTGCAAGACCCCCAGACAGTTCGTGAAATGGGAGCAGCTCCCAGCCACCCACAGCCCCCCGACACCACCCCATGTCAGGACACGGCACGGCTCAGTGCGCCGCAACGTTCCCTTACCCTGAGCCTCCTGGCCCATGGAAAGGTGGAGATGAAGCTGATGTACATCCCCAGCATCAAGGCTAGGATCAGATCAGCCACGGGGATGCCGAAGCAACCCATGGCTTGAGCTGATGTCCTGCTCTGTCACTAAGGTCACCAGTGAGCTCTGAGATCTCCAGCAATGGCTCAATCAACACACGGACTGGCAATGGCTGAGGCCGCAGTCTGCAGTGACACTGACAGACTACAGTGTCCAGTGCCAACTGCCCTGCGCCCCTCACACCTGTCCAGCAGCCACACACCCCCTTGGTGACATCATAGGCATGCTGAGCCCTCATTGGTGCTGAGCCCTCAGCGGTGCTGAGCCCTCATTGGTGCCCTCAGAGGCAGGCAGAACTCTGACTGGATCAATCCGGTGTCACTCCAAGGCTCTTTCTCATTTGAATCCTGTCAGCCATACTTGCAGATGTGTCCCACCTGTGTGAGGAGAAGAGCAAGCACATCACGCCTTGGGAGAAACCTGTCAGGAGAGAGAAACTTCAGATTGCTCCTGACACCCCACAACCAGAACAAAAGGCCTTACCTTCAACACCCAAGGTCCCATCTCTGGGTGCTTATTCCTTGAACCCAGCACCCTGCTCCCAAGATACAGAATCTCAGAGCCGTAGGGGTTGCAAGGGACCTCCAGAGCTCATCAGGTCCAACCCCCCTGCCAAAGCAGGCTCCCTAGGACAGGTCACACAGGTCGGTGTCCAGACCGGTTTGGAATCTCTCCAGAGAAGGAGACTCCACACCCCCTGGGCAGCCTGTCCCAGGGCTCCCTCACCCTCACCAGGAAGAAGTTCTTCCCCAGATTGGTGAGGAACTTCCTGTGCTCCTACAGAGTCCAGTCTACCTCCATAATTCATCTCTGCCAGTCATTCAGGGCTTTTTATCAGGCCACAAGATGTTTTATCTCTAGGCCAGGCTCCACCAAAGGCAACTTCATCTCCCCTGCTAACGACAGGCAAAAGCCTACGAAGCGACACAGCTTGGAGGCAAAGCTGCTCCGTGCAGGAGCTGGGAGCTGAACACGTGGCTCAAAGCAGCATCTAAACCCAGTTCCAGGCTCAGGAACTTGCAAGGTTAACTGTGTAACCCTCAGGTTTGAGTTTGGGTAGCTGTCCCCCCTCCCACCGCAGACAGCCAGGACTGTAAAGCCCATCCTCACTGGCCACCGTCCCCACACAGCACAGGTCTATCAATGACCTATTTAAACCCCCAGCAACCTTCATCATTGGGGTAAACAATCCCTTCTGTCCTACAGATATCTACAGTGTCCTCCAGATTTCAGCTTGATTTACTTCTCCTTCAAAGTAAATTGATCCATGGCCTGCAAATCAAGCCAAAGCATCACAACTTGTCCATGAAAAGGCCCACCTTCCCGCTATCCTCCTCCGCCTCCTTTCCCCACCTTGCCACCTAGCTCTGTCACATCTCCAGAACAGCACACTAGTGAAGACCTTACCAGCGTGAGAGAGCAGAAGGTGTGTTACCAGCTTTGGTATACCCAACTCTTTGGCACAGCCAGCTTGTTCTTGCTATCGTTTCACACTGCCAACACAAATGCCAAGTGTGCCCTCAGCCTTAGAGCAGATTTAGAAAAAGCACTTTAAGCCCAGTGTGCACCAGATGATTATAAGGCAGTTTGACTTATTCCCTGCTTAAGGACAGAAAGTGTCTTAAAAGCTACAGGCAGCTGTGTTCTTCTCAAGCCTCAGATGCAAGGTGCTTGTGACCCCAGGGAACTGTTTGGGATCCTACCGAGTTCTGCGTGCTCAGACTCGGGTTGCAAAGCTCTTCAATCCCTGCTTCAACTTGAAGGAATGAAGAAGCTGCAGGTGCTCACCTTCAGCACCTATTGTGAAGTCCAGCACAACACATCCGTTTCTGCCATTGCTAGGTGTCTCCTGCTCCTCCATGGATGGGATGGTGTAATAGGACAATTCTCAGGACAATTCCTGCAACAGAATCACAGAGCCGTAGGGGTTGGAAGGGACCTCCAGAGATCATCAGGTCCAACTCCCCTGCCAAAGCAGGCTCCCTAGGACAGGTCACACAGGTGGATGTCCAGACATGGCTGGACTATCTCCAGAGAAGGAGACTCCACACCCCCTGGGCAGCCTGTCCCAGGGCTCCCTCACCCTCACCAGGAAGAAGTTCTTCCCCAGATTGGTGTGGAACTCCCTGTGCTCCAACTTGAGGCCATCGCCCCTTGTCCTGTCCCCACAGACACTGAGAGGAGGCTGGCCATGTCCCCCTGTGTCCCACCCTTCAGCTATTGATAACCATTGATCAGATCCCCTCTCAGTCTTTTCTCCAGGCTGAACAGCCCCAGTTCTTTCAGCCTGTCCTCCTGGGGAGATGCTCCAGTCCTTCCTGACCATTTTACCATCGCCTGGGAGCCTATGTCTCAAGAGCTGAGCAGACACCAACGCAGCTGCTGGCACAAGGGCTGATTTTTCACCTCTCTCTTGCAGCTGATCACTAGTGTCACAGGACGAGGAATCTCGCTCTCTACTAGAAGCTGCCTTTTTCCCTCATCCATTAAAAACTTTCTTCATCTTTCCCCTGACCTTTCCATCCCCTGGTTTTCACACAAAAGCCTTCAGCTTCCTGCAGTGATTTTCTATAGTATTTTAGTTACAACTGATGTCAGCTTTTCTCCATCCCCATTTTTTCCCATTTTACATGGGTTTTTTTAACAAAGAACGCTCCCAGTTCTTTACCATGCAATAGTATCTATTGTTGTCTGCACAACTTTTCTCAGAGAGCCACTTATTTCCTACAATTTTCCATAGAGTTCCTTTAAATCATAATTATTCTCTTGAAATCAGCCCTGTAGAAACACTGACTGCAGGTCCGGGCACATAAAGGGGAACCCCCCCTGCCCCCATGCAGCGTGATACTGGCTGTGACTGCCCAAACCAATATAAATGAGTTAACATCCTTTATCCCTAGACAGTCATCAGCTTCCAATAGTAGTTCATCTTCACCGCCTGTTCCCATGACTGAGAGCACAAAAGGGAAAGAAGACTATTAACTTTAATTTTATAAACTCTACTGGTGGCTCCTTACCAACTCTGTGAGCTTGCACAAGTCTGTCTTTCCCTGAACATCACACAACTGGTTCTTTGCACCCCTTACTTACTGCTTCTTCTCTTCTTTCACACATGGAATCAGAGAATGGTCTGGGTTGGAAGGGACCCCAAGGATCACAGAGCTCCAACCCCCCTGCCACAGCCAGGGCCACCAACCTCCAGGCCTGGAGCTACACAAGGTTGCCCAGGGCCCCATCCAACCTGGCCTTGAACACCCCCTGGGATGGGGAGGGAGCTGGGCACGTTCAGCCTGGAGAAGAGAAGGCTGTGGGGGGACCTCATTGCAGCCTTCCAGTCCCTGAAGGGAGCAGAGAAACAGGAGGGGAATCCACTTTTTCAAAGGGTAGATAATGGCAGGACAAGGGGGTGGAGTGAAGCTGGAGGAGGGAAGGTTTAAATTAGATATTAAAGGGATGCTTTTTACAGAGAGAGTGGTGAGGTGCTGGAACATAGGACTGAGAGGATTTAAGAAATCACTTGGACTTCAGCATTCATGAGCTCTCTTCCAGTGGATATCACTGCTCCTCACCATCAGAAGGACACTGAGGTCCTGGAGCGAGTGCAGAGAAGGGCAACCAGGCTGGGGAAGGGGCTGGAGGGCAAATCCTCTGAGGAGCAGCTGAAGGAGCTGGGGGTGTTGAGCCTGGAGAAGAGGAGGCTGAGGGGAGACCTTCTCAGCGCCTCCCCTGCCCTGCCAGGAGGGTGCAGAGAGGTGGGTGCTGGTCTCTTCAGCCAGGGGACAGGAGATGGGACAAGGGGCAGTGGGCTCAAGCTGTGCCAGGGCAGGGTCAGCTCAGCTGGGAGGGAGAAGTTCTTCCCTGGCAAAGTTGTGGGGCTGTGGCACAGGCTGCCCAGGGAGGGTGCTGAGTCCCCACCCCTGGATGTGTTTAACAGAGGGGGAGATGAGGTACTTAGGGATCTGGTTTAGCACAGAACAGGAACGGTTGGACTTGATGATCTTCAAGGTCTTTTCCAACCTTGTGATTCTGTGACTCTGTGATCTTCCCATTCATTTCCAAAGGTCAGCAAGCCTGGATGCACCCAGGGCTATCAACTCCTCAACAAAACAAGTTCAGACCCTGTAACCATACTGCCAGACCAAACAGCTGGTCACAGTTCCTGTCCAGGAGGAGGTGGTTGGACTAGATGTTCTCCTGAGTTCCTTGCCAACCTGGGTTACCCTGTAATCCCATGATGAACCCGTATCTCAGGAGAGGTCCTCTCTTTCTCCAGAATAAATACACCAGCCAAAAAAAAGTAGAACAGTCAAAGTTAAAGCAAGAAGTGGAAAGCCTGCAGAGCCTCAAGCAGATCAACACTTCCAACTCAATGTGGACATCCCATACCACCTTTTTGGCCAGGTGGGGAATATTGCATAAATTATCCATGAAATTATGGCTTTAGCTTGAGGGTGAGATGTGCTGTGACACCTCAGTAGCAGGCACACAACTATCACTGTTTTGAAGACTTACTACTTTGCATGGAAATAAAATGACACCTAATTCAGAAAGCATGAAATGGTTTTGCTCTTTAAGAAGTTTAATTCCCTTCCCAGTTTTTCACAAAAGAAGAAAGAAATAGAGGGAAAGGGAAGAAAATAATTATTGGTGTGTAGGTTTCTTTGTAGTAACAGAGGCCCAAAAATAAGGTTAGCACCAGGGTTGCAGATAGTTTCTTCTTCAGGTCCAAAGAAACACCCTGAAACCAGGAAAGCAGAGATGCAACCAGAGAATCATAGAATATCCTGAGTTGGAAGAGACCCATAATGACCATTGTGTCCAGCTCCTGGCTCCACACAGGCCCAGCCCAGTCAGAGCAGGGCACTGAGCGCATCGGCCAGACGCTTCTTGAATCACGGATGCCAAATCCCCACTTGCACTCAAACCTCTCACTGCCCACCCCCACCCTCCCCCCACGCTCCCCCAAGAAGGATGCAGCTCACACTGCAATTCCACATCACCCCACACACACCAGTACAGATGCAAACACTCCCTTGGGTCCCATGTTTGTAGCAGCAACCACCTTTGACATGTGCAAACATCCAATGCAAGCACATCCCCTCCCAAACCATGGAGAGGTGAAACAGAAAAAGGCCCAAACACCTCTCTTGTGCTTCCCAGCCTGCTCTGCAGCAGCCCCAGTAGGTACAAAGAGCTGTTTAAGGTGAAGGTATGTTTCCTCTCCCTACCTTCCAGCCCTTTATCCCTGTTTTTTTGCAGCCACCTTTTTCCATGGCTGGGCAAACAGCATGCACAAGGCCAATTAGAGAGCCAAGATCTAATTATGCAGCACGCTCAGCACGGCTAGCTGTGCTGATGGAGATGGATGGGTGTTGGTGGATAGGCCGAGAGCACTTTGTCATCAGCACGTGGCCAGGGGAGGAAGGGGAGAGGGGTCTCTCAGGGTAGTAAACCTTGCTCAGGATAACAGTCATGTTACTCTCTGGCCCAGCTGAATTAACGTGGAGCGCAATCAGCCTCTCACCCAGTAACGAGCTGCCTCTGAAAGGCAAGAGAAGAGAGGAGTCAGTCATTCGAGGTGCAATTGAGGGATGGCTGATGGACAGGCCTAATGCAGGCGCCTTTGCTGCACCCCAGTGAAAGACTACGTGGGTCAATCTACTCCCTCTCTTCCTGAGGGCTCAGAGATGCTGCTGAGGACATGGAAAACCCTCTGTGCATCTCTAGTGAGGGTGGCAAATCTAGGGGCTGGGGGACCTAGCCTGGTCCAGTGCCAAGCAGGATGGGCTGAGGCAGCGCAGCATGTCCACCTTGGCATCCTCATGACCAAAAGTCACTGGTCAAAAACTCTGCTGCAAATTTGGGCCCTGTATTTTCTCCAGGAGTCACCCTTTGGCTGCAAGGGACCTGTATTTTCTTGCTTGCCTTGCCACCTCCACCACAACCCACCACGGCACCTGGATGAGGGACTTGGGCACCACTCTTGCAGTACCTGTGGGTTGGGTGGCTGCTGATTTCTTGTATGGATGGGGAGGTCAATCCAAATTTGCACCTCTGTGTTTTTGTCAGCCAGGGATCTGCCACAGTAGACCCAATACTGCCCAGACATGGCCCTCCCAGCTGGAGCCTGGGCCAGTACACGAAGGAAAAAAAACCTGGTACAGCTTTCTACCCTGTTGTGGGTTTGAATGGCAAGGGTTTTTTTGGAGGGGAGGGGTGTTGCAGGGAGGGCTTTCTACAAGAAGATGCCAGAAGCTGCCGTAGGAGGAGGACATTTCCTGGTTGAGAAAATCCTGCTGAAAAACACAGCAAGACTGGGCTGAAATACAGCCTGGATTGAGCTACAGAGTCCAGGACTGGTGGTTTTGAGATGACACCCACTGGTGAGGAGCTACACTGCAAGCAAGCTGAGGTGTCCTGTCCACACTGCCTTAGAACAGCCTTGGGGTGGGCCTTCAGCTTTGCAAACTGTCCTCAAGAGAAGCCAGACTGAACAAGCACACCAAAAGACACACCAGAAAAAGAAGTGAATGCACCTTTAACTGCAGTCTATGGCTGGTCTGGGGCTGCCAGTCCCTCCCAGCCTTGGAAACATCTCATGGTGGTTCTATAGGGGTTGTTTTATGTATCGCTGCTACTGTCCAGTTGTGATGGGGCATGTCATAATCCCATGGATGGTGGAAAGCAGGGGTTCCTGCCCCAGGAAGCTTAGAAGCAAGGGCAGAACAAGTATCTGATTGCACATGGTTTAAGAAAAAGTTTTTACAAAAGGAGAAAAAAGCATGAGAAGAGTTACACAGGCAGGGGAACCTTGACATTCCAAGGTGGTTTCCCAGGTCAAGGAACAAGCTGGAGTGAAGCTCAGCAGGACCCAAGAAAAGGTTAAACCTATAAGGTTACACCTTGGAGTCTGCCTGGGGTTTTACATGGGGAGTTGATAGCAGTCAGCTTGGTCCTGCAGCCCCCTCCATCCCATACACATACCTATCTCAGAGCACACAGGGGTGACAGCAGTCAGCATTTACCTGGCAGACTGAGATGCTGAGAAAAGGGGTGGGAGGAGGTGTTGGTGCTCTTGGCAAATCTGGAGAATTAGTCCAAATTTTCTCCTGTGCCACTTCGTGACTCAGTTTCCCTTCTACGTCATAACATGACCTGAGCAGCAAGTCTCCCAGGCTGAATGTCTCCCTGGCTTTTTCTTTCTCACAGAGAAAACCTTGACCTCCTCCAAGTCAGAGATGGGACCAAACTTTGAGCTGCACAGCCAGATTCAACCTATGTCCCTGCGAAAGGCTTTTGTGTGTGCTCCCACCCAAGCCAAGCAGGCCATCTCCAATGACATGGCTTTTTACTTGAAAAATTAAAACATTAGAAGAGATTACAGGGTAACCTGGGTCACCCTGTAATCCCATGATGAACCCGTATCTCAGGAGAGGTCCTCTCTTTCTCCAGAATAAATACACCAGCCAAAAAAACAGGACAAGGGGGATGGAGTGAAGCTAAAGGAGGGAAGGTTTAAATCAGATATTAAAGGGACATTCTTTCCAGAGAGAGTGGTGAGAGGCTGGAACCGGCTGCCCAGAGAGGGGGTGGGTGCCCTGTCCCTGGAGGTGTTCAAGGCCAGGTTGGATGGGGCCCTGGGCAACCTTGTGTAGACCCAGGCCTGCAGGTTGGTGGCCCTGGCTGTGGCTGGGGGGTTGGAACTCTATGATCCTGGGGACCCCTTCCAAACCTAGACCACTCTATGATTCTATAAAGAAAACTAATTGATTACTACTACAACAACACACCCAGTGAGCCAGAGTCGGGTGATGAGGAGTGCAGCCAGATCTTAAAGCACCTTCCCCCACCCCTCCCTTCTTAGCAGGCTTAAACTTCATAACGATTTGACTCCCTTCTTCCCTCCCTCCCCACAACATGGCGTGGGGAGGGGCAGGGAATGGGGAGTGGGGGTTGGCAGTCAGTTCCTTTTTAGCTGGGGGAGGGGGTGGGAGCCCAATTTATACACACACTCACACACTTCCTTCTCTTGCAACAAAGTGGGGTCCCACCCACAGCAGACAGTTCTCCTCCAACTTCTGCAGCATGAGTCCTTTCTATCAGGGATTCCTCTCCTCACCATAGGCCTCAGCACAGCTCCCACCATGGGGTGCTGACCTTCGGGCCCAGACCGCTCCGGCCTGGTCCCTCACAGAGTCACAAGTCCCCCACAAACCTGCTGTGGCGTGGATCAATCTCTTCACAGGCTGCAGATGGGCTCTGCTCCCCGTCCGTATCCATGGGCTGTGAGGGGACACCCGCTCCACTATGGTCTTCTCCAAGGGCTGCAGGGGAATCTCTCTCTCCAGCACCTGGAGGGCCTCACTCCTCCCCGCCCCCTCTGCTCTGGGCCTACCCTTGATGCCTGCACAGATCCACACATCTTCTCACTCCCTTCTCTGGGGGCACAAAGTGCCTGCCTGGGGGTTTTCTCTCCTCACTGTGATTCCCAGAGGCGCTGGTGACCATCGCTGATGGGCTCAGCCTTGGTCAGCAGCGACTCCAGCCTGGAGCCGGCTGGTGTTTGCTCTGTGGGGCCTGCAGAGAGCTTCTGGCTGCTCCTTGCAGCAGCCCCCCTGCAGCCCCCTTCTCTACCAGCACATTGCTAGGCAAAACTGACAGGAAGGAACTAGCTAAAGGATATAGGGATGATCCCTCCAAGGTGGCAAAAGGATTGGAATTGATTGTTGAGAATTTGGATCCAGACTGGAGGGACATCGAGCTACTGTAAAGTGAAACGACAGTCAGTATCACAAGCTGCCTGGACTCAGGTGCAGTCCCAGGGAAATGGAAACTTTATATAATAGGGATCATTAGTCGAATGGGAATCAGAACAGAATACTCCTATTTTACCAATGGAACGTATTGAATAGTGCAAGACCTCAGAGCAATAAATAATATTGTTAAAAATCTCCCCCCGGTGGTAGCTAATCCCTACACACTGCTCACACAGCTTAAGGATGCTCAGGTTTGGTTTACAGCCCTAGACTTAAAAGATGCTTTCTTTTGCCTGCCATTAGCCAAAGAAAATCAAGAGTTATTTGCATTTGAATGGGAAGGTCCTGCCACTGGTAGGAAAACCCAGCTTTGGGAAAAGTGGGACGGACCAGACCAGGTGCTGTTAAGAACTTTCACAGCCATCCAGGTATGAGAGCAACCTACCTGGATTCATTGTGCTGCACGTGGGACATAACAACCCAGAGCAGCGCCACAGGCTTGGGGGACACTGTCTGGAGAGCTGTCAGGCAGAGAAAGACCTGGGGGTGCTGGGTGACTGTTGACTGAACATGAGCCAGCAGTGTGCCCAGGTGGCCAGCAAGGCCAATGGCATCCAGGCTTGTGTCAGAAATAGCGTGGCCAGTAGGTCTGGGGAGGGGATTGTGCCCCTGCTGTCACAATTTTGGGTAGCTGTGCTGCCGAGATGGCATCTGCAGGCAGCAGCCAGAAGCTCTCTGCCGGCCCCAGACTGTAAACATCGGCCAATTCAAGGCCAGAGTTGCTGCTGACCAGGGCCGAGCCAATCGGAGATGGTCACAGCACCTCTGGGAATCACATTGAGGAGAAAAATACCTGCAGGCAGACGCATTTTGCCACTGGAGAAGGGAGTGAGAAGATGTAACAAGCTGCGTGGGCTCCAAGGCCAGGCCATTAAAAAAGATTTTGAGATTACAAAAGAATTTCTAAGGCTCATGGAAAGGGAGGGGATGATTCAATGATATGTCATTATAAGAAGAGTATTTATTGCTCCCACATGGCAGATGGGGGGTGCCCCAGGGGATTCCCGGCTGCAGAGCTGGCAGCAGATCAGGCACTGGGAAATGTGTTCTTCTTCTGGGACAAGCGGTGACACCCCTGGGCCTGTGGAGCACACGCTGGGGGGGCGGGCAGTGGCTTCTCCCCCAGGCCTGCATGCAGCCCCAGATCCAGGCAAAGCCCTTCAACAGGCACCATCCTGCCCTGCAGGGACCCAGGGCTGCCCGGCCACACCCCCGGCCCTGGGGCATCTGCTGCTGGGCCCCGGGCTTTGCCAGAGTGCTCCTGCCTGGCCCCATGGCTTTGATCTACTTCACCTCTGTGGGGCTTCTCCTGCCTGGCTGTGTGGATCTCTACTTGCCCAGCTCAACAGGCCTCCTCCTGCCCAGCTCCACATTTCATCCTCCCCAGCTGTACAAGGCTCCTTCTGCCGGCCTCTGTGGGGCAGGTTCTTCCCAGTTCCCTGGGGCTCCTCCTGCCTTGCTTGGTCAGGTTGCTTTGGCCCAGCTGCACAAGGCCCCTCCTGCCCTGCTCCTGGGGCTCCTCCTCCCTGTCTGTCTCCTGGGGCTCCTCTTACCCTGCTCCTTGAGGCTGCTTCTGCCTGGACATGTGTTTTCATGCTTCACTGTGTCCTCACCTGCAGCCTTGGCTGCTCCTCTCCCAGACACCAGGGACACAGCCTGCGCCTCAGCAGACTCATCTGGCCCAGCACCTTCTTCGTACTGGTTGGAGGGAGGGATCCCCAAGTAGGAGCCCACTGCAGGCTCCATGTCCATGGCTTGGGTCCATGAGGGGAGCAGGCAGCCCATGGAGGTTGATGATCAGAACCTCGGTAATTATATCGAGTATTGTTCTGGTTTGGATTTATCATACAAAGAACTTGTGCAGGTGGGACTGAGACGTTAAAGGAAGCACCAAGTGAGTGTGGGGTCCTGCTGTGTCCTTCTGGAACAGCGTCCTGCTCTGTGGGTCAGCAGGAGAACTTGAGTCAGTGAAATACAATAAGGCTGAATAGATTGGTGAGGATGTAGCTTGAGACAATTAATGTCACTTTCATTTATGTATTTTAAGATTATGTTTGTTTTGGATTTTAGTAGGATATGGCTGTGCTGTGAACTGTTTTGTGAAAGCAGCTACAAAACTGAGCCATAACAGCCAGCCTTGCAGGATCCTGAGGAGATAGGGGAGTCATAAATAATGAGACTAATGACCAATTCAGAGACAGCGGTGGGACTGGATGATCTTTGGGGTCCCTCCCAGCCCTGACCAGTCTGTGACCATTGCTGGAAACGCTTCAGGACAGCACAGGGAAGGACACAGAGTGGAAATCCACGTTAGAGCTGTTGCAGAGCGAAGCCCCGGCTTGGGTACCCCAACCGCTCCCAGTATGGGACATTTGGGACTGCAAACACCCATCTGTCCCTAGAAGCATCCCCTCCCCTGAGCTTCCACCTCCCCCTGATGGCACAGACAGAAACAAGCCCTTCAGACACCAACAGATTTAATTCCGCAGTGCTGCGGCCACAAAAAACGGGGTCAGGGGGTGCGGCTGCCCCCCACACCTGGGCTGCTGGGGCTGGGCTGGCTGACAGCGCCGGCACCACAGGTCCCCAGCATTTCACATGCCAGAAGGGGAAGGCAGGCGGGCTTGGTGTGAGCCAGGTGCTGCTCCCCGGGGCTGGGTGTCACGCTGCCAGCGTGCCATGCACGAGCCCAAAGCCCGGACCTGGCGCTGGCACTGCTGCCACTCCTCCAGCGTCACCAAGCGGCCCGGCGGCAGCCGGGGCTGCGTGGCACAGCCCGTGCCAGAGATCACGGCGTGCACCGGGTCTTCCTCCTTCTCCTTCTTCTCCTCCTCCTCCTCCGCCTCCTCCTCCTCCTCGGCCTTCTTCAATGATGGAGGGTTCCTGGTGCGCCCGCGTCTCACCCACGCTGTGCGAGGCTGGAGCAGAGAAGGAGGCTTTGGGGTGCTACCTTCCCCTTCTTTGAGGGCACCCACAAACCCTGCCCCTCTGGGTGTCCTCAGGCACCCCCAGGAGGAGCTCAACACCCCACACACCTTCACAGCATGCACCTTACCACCCACTCATGGGTGCCCAGAACCCTCCCAAACACACAGGTGCCTACCACCCCTACCCATGGGTGCTCAGAACCCCCCAATGCACCCTATGCCGCCCATGGCTGCTCAGCACATCCCCCACACACCCCACCCAGGGGTGCCCAGCACCCTCCCAAACCCATGGGTGCCTATCTCCCTACCACCACGCACGGGTGCTCAGCACCTCCTCCCATGCACCCTACCCAAATCCCTGGGCACCCAGCACTTCCCCCATGCACCCTACGCACGGCTGCTCAGCACCCTCCTCACCCCCCACAGGCGAGTAACAGTCACCTACCCTGACTCGTCTGCGGGAAGGGGCCACTTCCCTGCGGCGGGACTCGGGGAAGGGGTCGAGACACGCGGACAGCATGTCCAACAATGACTCCAGGGAGACCCCGGAGCTCAGCGAGCCGCTAGAGGACAGGCGCTTCCCGCTCCTTGTCTCCTCCTCCTCCCTGCAGACGAGGAGAGAGAAGGGACCACTTGCAGCCTGGGCCCTGCTGCGGGACCCCCGGGCAGCAGCCCCTCCCCGGCCAGCAGGCAGGGAGACCCAAAACAGGCAGGGCACAGGCTGAGTCTGGGGCAGGAGCTGGGGGTCTCCCCAGCACTCACCACATGCCCTGGGGTGCTGCAGGCTTCTCTGCACCTCCAGTTGTTTGGGAAGAGCCTGATGAAGGACGAGATCGAGTGAGGGGCTGGCAGCCCCCAGCACAGCCCCGTGTCCGAGCTGCCTTGGGGTGTCAGCCCTTTGCGGGGTGCTCAGGGCTGGGCTCACTCACCGCTCGGCTGCTCCAGACAGACTCTCGCCTTGCTCTTCCCAAACCTCTTCCTCCAACACTTCTGCAAGAACCCCAGAACGTGGGTGAGTGTGGAGCAGCTCCCGGCCCTATGCTACAGACCCCCATGCTCTGCACCACACACCACTCCATGTCATGACGCTGTGCAGCGCGGTGTGCTGGGGAGTAACAGGCACCTACTTTGACTCGGTTGGAAGGGTCCACTTGGCTGGAGCTGGACTCAGAGGAGGAGATGGAAGACACGGATCCACTGTCCAAGAGGGAGCACATGGAGTTCCGCGGGGCACGCGGGGACAAGCGATTCCCGCTCCTTGTCTCGTCCTTCTCCCTGCAGAGGAGAGAGAAGGGACTGATTGCAGCCCGGGCCCTCCTGTGGGACCCTGGGGCAGCAGTCCCTCCCCAGCAGGCAGGCAGACAGGGACACCCAAAACGGGCATGGCACAGGTGGAGAGTCTGGGACAGGAGCTGGGGGTCTCCCCAGCACTCACCACATGTCCTGGGGTGCTGAAGGCTTCTCTGCGCCTCCAGTTGCTTGGGAAGAACCTGATGAGGGACGAGACCGAGTGAGTGTCTGGCAGCCCCCAGCACTGATTCGGTGTCAGGGCTGCCTTGAAGTGTCAGCCCTTTGCAGGGCGCTCAGCGCTGGGATCACTCACCACTTGGCTGCTCTGGATCGACTCTTGCCTTGGTCTTCCCAAACATCTTCTTCCACCAGTTCTGCAAGAGCCCCAGAACATGGGTGAGTGTGGAGCAGATCCCAGCCCTGTGCTACAGACCTCCATGCTCCCCCCACCACCACTCCATGTCATGAAATGGTGCAGTGCAGTGTGGTGGAGAGTAACAGTCACCTACCTTGAGTCGGCTGGCAGAAGGCTCCACTTCCCTGGGGCTGGACTCAGGGAAGGCGTTGAGACGCACAGACCCGCTGTTCGACAAGGAGCCCAGGGAGCCCATGGAGCTCCGCGGGCCACGCGGGGACAGGCGCTTCCCGGTCATTACCTCCTCCTCCCTGCAGAGGAGGAGAGAGAAGGGACCGATTGCAGCCTGGGCACTTCTGTGGGACCCCTGGGCAGCAGTCCTTCCCTGGCAGGCAGGCAGGGATACCCTGGAACAGGCAGGGCACATGTGGAGAGTCTGGGGCAGGAGCTGGGGGTCTCCCCAGCACTCACCACATGGTCTCGGGTGCCGCAGGCTTCTCTGTGCATCCAGTTGCTTGGGAAGAACCTGATGAGGAACGAGACCGAGTGAGTGTCTGGCAGCCCCCAGCACTGATTCGGTGTCAGGGCTGCCTTGAAGTGTCAGCCCTTTGCAGGGCGCTCAGCGCTGGGATCACTCACCACTTGGCTGCTCTGGATCGACTCTTGCCTTGGTCTTCCCAAACATCTTCTTCCACCAGTTCTGCAAGAGCCCCAGAACATGGGTGAGTGTGGAGCAGATCCCAGCCCTATGCTACAGACCCCCATGCTCCCCCCACCACCACTGCATGTCATGAAATGGTGCAGTGCAGTGTGGTGGAGAGTAACAGTCACCTACCTTGAGTCGGCTGGCAGAAGGCTCCACTTCCCTGGGGCTGGACTCAGGGAAGGCGTTGAGATGCACAGACTCGCTGTTCAACAAGGAGCCCAGGGAGCCCATGGCGCTCCGCGGGCCACGCGGGGACAGGCGCTTCCCGGTCATTACCTCCTCCTCCCTGCAGAGGAGGAGAGAGAAGGGACCACTTGCAGCCTGCGTGTTCCTGTGGGACCCCTGGGCAGCAGTCCTTCCCTGGCAGGCAGGCAGGGATACCCCGAAACAGGCAGGGCATAGGTGGAGATTCTGGGCCAGGAGCTGGGGGTCTCCCCAGCACTCACCAGATGGTCTCGGGTGCCGCAGGCTTCCCTGTTTCTCCAGTGTCTTGGGAAGAACCTGATGATTGACAAGAGCGAGTGAGTGCCTGGCAGCCCCCAGCACAGCCCTGGTTTCAGGGCTGCCTTGGGGTGTCAGCCCTTTGCAGGGCGCTCGGTGCTGGGGTCACTCACAGCTCAGCTCCTCAGGATACGCTCTTGACCGGGTCTTTGCAAACCTTTTCCTCCAAAATTTCTGCAAGAGCCCCAGAACATGGGTGAGTGTGGAGCAGTTCCCAGACCCTGCCACAGTCCCCCATGCTCCCCAACTCCACTCTGTGTCAGGACGTGGTGCCGCACAGTGTGGTGTGGAGTAAGAGTCACCTACCCTGAGTCTCGCTCGGCTATTCCCGTACCCCTTCCTCCAACACCTCTTCTCATACTGCTTCCTCCTCCAACGCCTCTGCAAGACCCCCAGACAGTTCGTGAAATGGGAGCAGCTCCCAGCCACCCACAGCCCCCCGACACCACCCCATGTCAGGACACGGCACGGCTCAGTGCGCCGCAACGTTCCCTTACCCTGAGCCTCCTGGCCCATGGAAAGGTGGAGATGAAGCTGATGTACATCCCCAGCATCAAGGCTAGGATCAGATCAGCCACGGGGATGCCGAAGCAACCCATGGCTTGAGCTGATGTCCTGCTCTGTCAGTCGGGTCACCAGTGAGCTCTGAGATCTGCAGCAATGGCTCAATCAACACACGGACTGGCAATGGCTGAGGCCGCAGTCTGCAGTGACACTGACAGACTACAGTGTCCAGTGCCAACTGCCCTGCGCCCCTCACACCTGTCCAGCAGCCACACACCCCCTTGGTGACATCATAGGCATGCTGAGCCCTCATTGGTGCTGAGCCCTCATTGGTGCTGAGCCCTCATTGGTGCCCTCAGAGGCAGGCAGAACTCTGACTGGATCAATCCGGTGTCACTCCAAGGCTCTTTCTCATTTGAATCCTGTCAGCCATACTTGCAGATGTGTCCCACCTGTGTGAGGAGAAGAGCAAGCACATCACGCCTTGGGAGAAACCTGTCAGGAGAGAGAAACTTCAGATTGCTCCTGACACCCCACAACCAGAACAAAAGGCCTTACCTTCAACACCCAAGGTCCCATCTCTGGGTGCTTATTCCTTGAACCCTGCACCCTGCTCCCAAGATACAGAATCTCAGAGCCGTAGGGGTTGCAAGGGACCTCCAGAGCTCAGCAGGTCCAACCCCCCTGCCAAAGCAGGCTCCCTAGGACAGGTCACACAGGTCGGTGTCCAGACCGGTTTGGAATCTCTCCAGAGAAGGAGACTCCACACCTCCCTGGGCAGCCTGTCCCAGGGCTCCCTCACCCTCACCAGGAAGAAGTTCTTCCCCAGATTGGTGAGGAACTTCCTGTGCTCCTACAGAGTCCAGTCTACCTCCATAATTCATCTCTGCCAGTCATTCAGGGCTTTTTATCAGGCCACAAGATGTTTTATCTCTAGGCCAGGCTCCACCAAAGGCAACTTCATCTCCCCTGCTAACGACAGGCAAAAGCCTACGAAGCGACACAGCTTGGAGGCAAAGCTGCTCCGTGCAGGAGCTGGGAGCTGAACACGTGGCTCAAAGCAGCATCTAAACCCAGTTCCAGGCTCAGGAACTTGCAAGGTTAACTGTGTAACCCTCAGGTTTGAGTTTGGGTAGCTGTCCCCCCTCCCACCGCAGACAGCCAGGACTGTAAAGCCCATCCTCACTGGCCACCGTCCCCACACAGCACAGGTCTATCAATGACCTATTTAAACCCCCAGCAACCTTCATCATCGGGGTAAACAATCCCTTCTGTCCTACAGATATCTACAGTGTCCTCCAGATTTCAGCTTGATTTACTTCTCCTTCAAAGTGAATTGATCCATGGCCTGCAAATCAAGCCAAAGCATCACAACTTGTCCATGAAAAGGCCCACGTTCCCGCTATCATCCTCCTCCTCCTTTCCCCACCTTGCCACCTAGCTCTGTCACATCTCCAGAACAGCACACTAGTGAAGACCTTACCAGCGTGAGAGAGCAGAAGGTGTGTTACCAGCTTTGGTATACCCAACTCTTTGGCACAGCCAGCTTGTTCT